>CM061065.1:122059441-122428129 GCA_030762895.1 Sophora flavescens
ACTTTGTCCTTGCAAAATGGTAATGGAAACAACCTGATGCTATTAACTGAGCAGTGCATTTTCCTTGAACTATCTCACTATGTTTAAACAGTAAAAATATTCTTGCAAAGATGTATTGCACACCCAAAACGTATTTTCTCCTCTTTTTCTCTATTCTTATTTCCTCTCTTATCATTTCTACTCTACAAAAAAAGCATAAATGTAATCAACTGAATCATAGGTTAATTACCACTCCCTGGAAGCAAACAACAAGGACAAGGTATATAAATATGAACACTTCTTGATTTCTAGTACATTCTATCATACTTGCAACTTGTACATTTTGCAAGTTTGGAAAATTCTGTGTGATCTACTTGATAGCTCGAGGGGAGAGGTTACTTGATAACTTGAGGGATGAAGCTGATAAAGTCATAAAAAAATATGTTTGAAATGATGATTTCTAAGATTTATAAATATTATGATTATAATGTTATGCTTGCATATTGGGAGTGGTTGTTGACCCATGAATAAAGCTTTCTTCATTGGCTTATTGTTACTCAAAGGTTGATGCATCTACAAGAGAATCAAAGATGAATAAAGTAAATAGGAAGCTTTACATGCTATTTGTGAAATATTCTACTAAATGTACTTCATTCATAGAGCGAAGTTCTACTCATACCCCATCTTTCGCTCACAACTTGATTAATGTAAGTTTAAATGTATTGAATTATAGTTTTGATTATTTTCTTCATTGCATTTTTTAACATTTTGTTGCTTTAATGATTTTCTTTTAATGTGTTTCACTTGTGAACTATAATAGGAATTGAAAAAGCACGATCAGCAGGTTGCTAATAAAACTGGGAAGTCTCAACTTGATATTTATTTGGATGAGTCAACTTTGAATTTTGGTGATGAAGAGTTGGACGTATTAAAATGATGGAAATTAAGATAATAGGAGTTAATTTTCAGATTCATTACTAATGGATCGTGACTTGTTTAGCATTCCTATTATTATTGTGACGTTTGAGCCTGCATTTAGCATTGGTTATATTATCATCAAAAGTATAGAAGTCGTCTCTTGTAAAAAAATTGGAAGCTTTGATATATATATGCTCGCAATTGGTTGCATAGTATTGATAGTGATGGTAGTTTGTTTAATCTGTACGCAATCGCCCATTGTTGTTTTATTTTGAATTTTTATAATTGTTTGTTAATATATCTATTTTCTTTTGAAATTGTGACATGTAGATGTAGATGATGATGACAAGGATAATGCAAAAGTAGCAATGACTTTGTCCAAGCAAGCATATAATGTTCTTAACTTGGAAGATGATGATGATTGATTTGTATACTTATTTTTCTTTTTCTTTTTTTGGATGTGGTTTAAAATATTGAAACTAATTTATTTTTGTGTGGTTATGGATTACTGAACTTCTGGTTAGTACTTGGTAGAGTGTAGTTGGTTAACTTGGTTTCAGGTTTCTAATATTTTGTGGATTGGTGGACTCATTGGATATTGGACCTTGGTTGCCTAACTGGTTGGTTCTTGCGGGTTTAATTACTTCTAATTGGTGGGTTGTTGGACGAAATATTAATCCTTTGGGATGACGTTTTGTTTAAGAAGCTGTTTACTTCATTGAATGTTCTTAGAAATTTGAATTTTTTTTTTGACAAAGGAGATTTGAAGTTACTGGACAGCTTTTGAGCTTGATGATTAACGCGACTTAGTGGTTTAAATATTGTATGCTTTATTTTGCATTTTTACTGCATAATATTAATAGTAAATAAGGGATATTATTTTCACTCCATTTTGTTGTAGTTAGAAATAATAAATTTTACTTTGGTTTTTATTTATTTACTTTTTAAATTATAATATATATATATATATATATATATATATATATATATATATATATATTTACAATTTCCAGTGAATTTATCAATCAAATTTGTTTTTTTATTTTGGGTGGACCAACCCACCATTCAACGAGACGAGATGTGATTTTCAACCACTTTCAAAATTTAACACATCCCACCCGTTTTATGGTGACGGTGGGGCGAGACAGACCAAATTGCCCTTTTTATGTGACCTCTAGTTTCCGATTCAAAGATTTGGTCTTTTCTATTCCTCTGGTTATGGATAAACTTCCATGAAATACCGTAAAGGATGACAAAACGGGTTGGTCCAATCCGTTTTACTCATTTATTTTTGAGTTGGGTTGAAGTCTCCAACCCACCTCTCTGTTATGACTTGCCCCCCAAATTACTAATCACTTCATCTCATTTCCTCAAAACTCACTAACTTAGTTTTAAGTGATGTTTTTTTTGGGTACCCAAATAATATCTTGTTAGTTTTTTCTTGCTTTTTGGGCTCTAGCCCCTTTATTCACTAAAAAATAATAATTAAACACATCTGTAACCTCCAAACAATGTTCCATATCAATGCACGACCGATTTCCCTTTCAAAGACAATTGATAGATGGAAAAGGAACTTCATTTGGTCAGGGGACTTTCACAGTAAGAAGATTATTACTGTGGCATGGAGTAAGCTTTGCAGACCTTTATCCGAGGGATGACTTGGCATAATGGAGGATTGTTGAAACTAAGTTGGGATATTGTTGTTTCTACTGATTGGTGAACTTCTTTTCTTAGAGCTACTTTCTTGAAGGGAAATCAATCTACCAATTCATAGGTCAAATCTTCTATTTGGTTAGGGATTAAAGGTTTTGTGCAAGTCGTTAAAATGAATTCAACTTGGCTAGTTTGGTGATGGAAATGATATAAATTTTTGGACTAATACTTAGCTTGAAAGTCCTTTGGTTAATCAGTTAAGCATTCTGGAATCTCTGCATAGTTGCTTAAAAGCTAAAGTTAGAGATTTATATGCCTTCTACTTTTACTTATCAGTATCCCGCAACCAGTGATGAAATCTTTAAAGTTGTCATTCCACTAGTTGATGAACATGATTCTCTGATCTGGATCAACTCAGATTCAGGTGATATGTCATTTAAGTGATTTGTTGGAAGTTCAGAATTGACACTTCTTCCTTCAATGCTTTGCTCGAGGTCTTTGATTTGTCTCTTACTGCTGTGATGAATGTTATATGGGTAATAACAAGCAAATTTCGAAAGGGAGTGCAATTAGTCTGATTTTGTCTGCTTCCAAATTAGCAGGAATCGTCACTAAAGGCTGTATGAACAACACAATCTATCTATGATTTCCAAATTCTTAAGGCTTTTTCTGTCCCATGCCATTCGGTCAAGGCTCCAAAAATTCAGCAAGTTATTTGGCACCCTCCTCTTTGTGGTTGGTTCAAGTGCAATACAAATGGAGCTGCTTGGGTTTTTCCTGGACATGCTGCTGCAGAAGGTCTTTTTAGGGATTCAAGTGGTGCAATTCTTGATAGTTTTGCTTCTTACACAGGAACTGAAACAGCTCTGGTTGCAGAATTTTCAGCAGTAATGAGAGCAATTGATATTGCATATAATAAAGGCTGGAATAATATTTGGCTAGAAAGTGATTCCAAATTATTGTTGGATGCCTTCAATTCTAGTAATAAAGCCCCTTGGAAGATTAGAAGTAGATGGAAAACTGTCTTCTTCCTTGTCAGAATATACAATTCATAGTTTCTCATCTCTTCCGGGAAGTAAATAATTGTGCTCACAAATTAGCCTCATTTGATATTATAAGTAGAGGGGATAATTGGTGGGATTTAGTTCCAGATTTTGTAAAGAAATACGTTTTTTAGAAATAGATTTAGTCTCCATAATTATAGATTTGATTAATTTTTGCATTCTTCCATGGGTTTTGGCTATAGTCACTCATGTTCACTTTGTAATTTTTTTTTTAAAAAAAATATACTATTTTGACATGTTGCAAATGATGGTTAGGATCTGGGTGCCAATATAGTTGGGATGTCTTTCCCTATTGTGATGCATTAGCATCCCAACATAGTTGGGATGTCTTTTCATATTGTGATGCATTAGCATGTCAATAACCTTTATTTTAAAAAAAAACTCCAAAGAATGGGTTAAACTCTTTCTATCATTCTACCCTATCTATAACTTTACTATACGGAATCGGGAGAACACTTTAGTTCCACATGGCACTTTGTGGAATTTTCCACATTATATTTTATCATTTACTCTTTAAATTTTATATTTTATTAATTTTAAAATCTTTTATGATATGACATTACTCGTGGATCAATTTGAATTGATTTTGAGACAAAAAACCATCTGATTCAAAGATGAAAACAACATACGATTCAGTTCGGATTATATCGCTTCCTTAAAAAAAATCTGATCCGAGCTAACATCAATAGATATAACATATATCACAGTAAAAATTAAAGTTTTACGAGTTAACACACATTAATTTTATGTTTGGAACATTAAAAATTGTATAAAATTAGGTTACATCAAATTAATAAGTATTATTAGGAAAAAATCAGCAAATAAAAAATCGATTATAAAAAAAATGAGAATACATATATATATTAAATTTTATATATGTGGTTTCATTTGGTTCGGTTTCAAATAAAGGATCCAGAATTCGATCCAATCCAATCGATTTTCACAAAACAATGTCCAAAAAATCTAATAAATATTGGTTTTTTTCGGTTTTCGATTTCTTAGATCGCTTTTCAACTTTCTTTTGAATCAGTTTGAATATGAACACCCCAACTCTCAGGAGAAATATTTTAGATCCACCTGGCAGGTTGTGAATTTTTTGACATTATTTTATTATTCTATAATTAACTTTTTAAAATTTTAAATTTTTAAATTTATAAGTTTTTATAATTTTAAAATCTTTTGTGATTTGACATTATTCACGAATCGGTTTTGAGACAAAAAAACATATGATCCAATGATTAAAACAACATACGATTCGGTTCGTATTGGAGCGCTTCCTTAAAATAATATAATCTGAGCTAACATTAATACATATAATATATAGCATACTAAAAATTAAATTTTACGAGCTAACAAACATTAATTTTACGTTTAGAACATTAAAAATAATAGAAAATTACGTTAGATCAAATTAATAAGTATTATTAGAAAAAAGTGAGCAAATAAAAAAATAAATAATACAAAAAAGGAGAATAAATATGTATTAAATTTTATATATGTGATTCGATTTGGATTGATTCATTTCAACTAAATGATCCAAAACCCGATCCAACCTGATCGATTTTCACAACACAATGTCAAAAAAAAAAATCTAATAAATATTGGTTTTGTTCGGTTTTCGATTTTTTGGATTGGTTTTCAACTTTTTTTTTAATCAATTTGGATATGAACACCCCTACTCTCTCACGAGAAATATTGTAGATCCACGTGGTAGGTTGTGGATTGTTTACATTATTTTATTATTAACTTTTTTAATTTTAAAATCTTTATAATTTGACATTATTCGCGGATCAGTTGGATCGGTTTTGAGTTAAAAAATCATCTCATTCAAAGAATTAAAACAACATACGGTTCCATTTGGATTAGATTGCTTCCTTAAAAAAATATGATTCGAGCTAACATTAATAGATATAACATATGACATACTAAAAAATTAAAGTTAAAATTTTACGAGCTAGCAAACATTAATTTTATGTTTGGAACATTAAAAATAGTATAAAATTACGTTGCATCAAATTAATAAGTATTATCAGGAAAAAAAAGTAAATAAAAAACCAATAATACAAAAAAAAGAATAAATATATATTAAATTTTATATATGTGGTTCGGTTCGGTTCGGTTTCGAATAAAGGATACACAATCCGATCCGTTTTCACAAAACAAGGTCCAAAAAGTTTAATAAATATTGATTTTGTTCAGTTTTTTGTTTTTTGGATCAGATTTCGACTTTCTTTTGGATTGATTTGGATATGAACACCCCTACTCTCTCGGGAGAAATACACTAGATCCACGGGGCAGGTTGTGGATTTTTTTACATTATTTTATTGTTTACTTTTTAAATTTTAAATTACAAATTTTATAATTTTAAAATTTTAAAATCTTTTATGGTTTAACATTATTCGCGGATCAGTTTGGATCGGTTTTGAAACAAAAAAAATCGTCTGATCCAAAGATGAAAACAACATACGGCTCAGTTCGAATTGGATCGCTTCCTTAAAAAATCTGATCTGAGCAAACATTAATAGATATAACATACTAATTACGAGCTAAAAAACACTACAAAAAAAAGGTTATTTAGCCACCGAAAATAGTGACCGAATTTGTTGGTTACTGTTTGCGACCGAAATGGCAACCGATTGTAGGATCTAAATAAAACACTAATTAGAGTTGATATAGCGATCGAAATAGAGCGTAGTAGAGTTATCGGTCTCTATTTCGGTCGCAAAATAAAGGAAAATAAAACTCAAAAATTTATGACTTTTTAGTGACCGAAATGGCGACCGAGTTAAATGCAATGGTTAAAGTTATTTATCGTTGCGACCGATATTAAATTGGTCGCTAAACGGCGCATAAAAAATTAAAATAGAGCGTGTTAGCAACCGAATTTTAAATCGGTCGCTAAATTTATGAATTTAAATTTCAAATTAACCCATTTAGCGACCGAATAATTCGGTCGCTAAAACTAAAATCCCTAAATCGCGAGCCCTTCCCCTTTCTTCCCCATTTCTCTCATTTCTTCTCATTTCCTCTCTCGCTCTTGCACGCTCTGCTCCTCCCTGTGCGACGGCTGTGCTTCGGTCACCACCAGGTCACCTCCGCTGAGTGATTCCACCTTACCCCCCCCCCCCGCCTCTCTCTCTGATGTCTCCTGTCTCTGTCCCTGTAGCGCACCTGAGCCGCCTCCCTTGAGCCACCACTGTCCGCAGCTCCGGTGACACCACCACCACCAAGGGTAAGCTACCTTGTCTTCTCTCCTCTTCTCTCATTCTCTGTTTCTCGCATCTGATATCAATTTTTTTCTTTGTTTCCCATTCCATGTTTTTCTCCTATTCTCTGACTTCTCTGGTTTGTGTTTTCAGCTCTCCCCCACTCTTTGCATTGGTGACTGATTGTGGCTCCATTTCTCTTCAAAGCGTAAGCTTCCATTTCTCTTTATTTGCTAAACCCTAAATTCTCTATTGCTTCCACCACCCTGCTATCATATTCTGTTATGTCAAATTACTCAATTGTTGTTGTGTGGATTTTGATCAGTACATTCATGCTTGCAACAACTTGTTTATATGTTGTGTCAGTATTTATCAGTTAGGCGTAATGTATATAAACATAAGTCAGTGTCAATGTGAATTTGGGCTGTTTGCACATTTGAAAAATTGAGTTTTATACTTGAGGATTTAATTAGAAATGAGACTGTAGTAGTTGATTTATGTTTTTAAATATTTTAATATTAAAACAGTGTTCAAAAGAGTTAATGTGATTTTGATTGTGTCATTCATATTGATTTAAGCGAATATGAGAAGGGATTAATTTTTAAGGCTACTGTGGTAAGAGTAAAGGAGTTGAAAAACGCAAACCGATTTTTGGCAAAACACATAAATAACAATTTTTTTGCTTCTATCCATAAGTGAGTTTAGGACTCAAAATGGGTTTGCAGTCATGTTTGAACATATAAACAAAGTTCATCGGTACTTTGATGTTTACAACAACTTACTTTGTCCGGAAATTTGGTGCAATCAATTTTACTGAGTACTAAGATGAGAAGCTAAGAATACGCCAAAAAGATAGATAGATTTATATATTTTGAGTAGCTTCGGCTTCTTCAAACTTCATGAACTGATGTTAAAGGTCAGTAGTAATTCAACTTTTTGGTGCACAGATTATGTTTTTATATATATTATTGCTATTATTATTTTCAACATGCTCTTCCTTGTCTCTTTGGTTAGAGACTTAGGTAGGAGGATCAGTTAACCATGTGTGTCTTTTGTTGTTGTAAGTTGAGTATGCTTACTGCTTGGTGCTTTGGATTATGTGCTTTAGTTAGGTATATCTTTATTTGTGATTTTCCCCATGTTTGTTAACAGAGGCACATGATTGTTTAATGTTAAGTGAGTGACTTAAGGTCATAATGATTTATTAATTAAAGCATAGACAAAAAAAAAAACATTAGATTGGGCAACTATTCCTATGGAGGGGGATAGATGGGTATAGAGGTGTACTTTGGAAAAAGTTAAACTAACATGGTGAGGTGATATTTCTATATGTTACGTTTATTTTGGGAAGTAAGGGATTACTTAAGAAAAAAAGGAATCACTCGATTCTGATAGATAACACTCGTACCAAGTTGCAAGTTGTTCTAAATTTGTAATCGTATATTAATGATTCTATTTTATATTAATTTATGTGTTTCTAGTCTTATAAATAGTTGTACTGGATTCTGTATATATAGAATAGTGATTTGATTTGAAAGGACTAATTTCATTTATGCACGATAGGTCCTTGTTGTCATATTCTTCTACTCTCTGTTGGCTCCGGCTCCTCCCCTTATCCTTACTCGGTTGTGTTTTCTCTCTCAGGTAAGTTCTCTGAACACTCGGTGTAATGTATTATGTGAATTATCGTGTTGTTTGGTAGTGGAGAGCTGAGCTCGATAGGATGTGATCTTGTCTGATTGTATGCTGATAATTTAATGTTTATGCATGTGTTTGTCAATATGTGTTGTTTGTTAGTGGAGAGCGGAGCTCAATAGGGTGTGATCCTGTCCAAAAGGCGGGATGCTGGTTGTGTGCTGATAATTTAGAAATTATGCATGTGTTTGACAATTAACGGCTACTTGTTAGTGGAGAGCGGAGCTCAATAGGATGTTTGCTACAATATTTTATCTAAGTTTGTATTGATTTACGCTGCAATTTATATAAGCTCAACAATGTTGCAATATTTATAGGTTAATGGTTTTATTTTGCTAGAGTTAATAATTAATTTACGAAAGTCTTAGTTTCCTATTTGAGATTCAATATTAATGAGCATGCGTAACTTATCAAGGTATGCATGCTCATTGTATTGAATCTTGAATTGTCCAAGTGGGACAGTTTGGGAAAAAACTTTTTCACACTCGTACAATAGTCATTTCCATGTTCAAATGCCTTAAATATATACTTGTTGAAATCTCGGTCTGATGCATTTCCTTTTGTTCTCCTGGTGCATACTTGATCGCGGTAATGCTCACCGTGCTCGAGTCGTGTACTTGGAGACCGATGGGAAATGCTGTCGAAATTTTGTTAAGCATAAGGTATTTCAATAAAGGAATAACTATTATTAGCCGAGTGTGGTAAAGGTTTCTTCTCGAATAGGATAGGTTCATACCTTGTCATAAGAACGAGATTGATGGAGTTATTGGAATGCACCGTAATATATAAGTGTTAATTTTTTTTGGCTCAGGCTATTTAATTGCCAGCAATGGATATTCCGGAGAATCAGAAATAGATGTATCGTAGGTTGGATTGGAATATACTTTGCAGGTGGGCTTCAACAAGAAGAAGGACGATGCCATATCACGTGCCTCACAGTCACAAGATGAGGCCTTGACTGGTGATGGGCCCAGCTCTCCTATCTCCGCCGACGATAATGCCATTTATTTGGAGGTCGTCGGGGGCAGGAACAAGAAGGGGCACGTGTATGGCCTCGGACACCTGGGAGGTGAGTTTATCGCTTCATCATCCGGCACGCCTGCTCCTTCCTACGCCGATACCGTCCCTCAGGAGTAGTTCAACCAAATGCAGGACACCATCACACAGCTGAACGCGGAGCTTCGGGAGAAGAGCGAGAGAGAGCAGCAGATGGCGAACCAGATTGCACAGTTGACTTAGGCACACTAGCAACTGATGCAGACGAGCATCGAGCAGGGCCAGACACTGCGGCTGGTGTTGGAGCAGATGAGGATCCAGACTCCAGTTGCTCAGGGTGATGCTCTGACGGTTGTGTAGCCTGCTGTCGCTCCTCCAGATAGCAGACGTCGGTGGTACAGACGCTGAGGATGATTGGATTCCTCCACCTCCCCCTCATCATGACTGATTAATTTTTTTTTTTTCATATTTTTGACTTTAAACGATTCTTGTACGACACTTTGGATTTTTTTTTATATATATTCATTATTTCTTATGATTGTATATTTCATTAGTAATTTGGTGTGTTTTATTAGTAATTTTACTAAACTTTAAAGAAAAACAGAAAAATTTTATTATTCCAAAAATTAAATTTTAAAAAAATTTAATAAAAACAAGTTTAGCGACCGAATTAGAAACCAATAATTCGGTCGCTAACCTTTAATTAACATTAACAGATTGTGGTCTAGCGACCGAAAATCCGTCGCTAATATAGGTTAACAGCAACCAACATTGGCGACCGAGCTGGCAACCGATTATCGGTCGCTAAAAATGGTTACCCAAACAATGCGACCAACCGTGTAGCGACCGTTTTTTATTATTTAGCGACCGAAATTACGGTCGCCATTTAGCGACCGAATTATTATTTCGGTCTCTAAAAGCTTAGCGACCAGGTTATCAGCCACCACCATGAATCGGTCGCTAATTCGGTCGCTAACATAAATAGCGGCCGAATTATAAAGTTTAGCGACCAAATATGCCGGTCGCTAAACAGTTCTTTTTTTGTAGTGAAACATTAATTTTATGTTTGGAATATTAAAAATAGTAGAAATTTACATTATGTCAAATTAATATGTATTATTAGGAAAAAAATCAATGATACAAAAAAGGAGAATAAATGTATATTAAATTTTATATATGTGGTTTGATTTGGTTTTGTTGAATTCAAATAAAGGATCCAAAATCTGATACAATCCGATCGGTTTTAACAAAGCAAAGTCCAAAAAAAATCTAATAAATATTGGTTTTGTTCTGTTTTCGGTTTTTTTGATCTGTTTTCGACTTTATTTTGGATCGATTTGGATATGAACAACCCTACTCTCTATGATAAGTTAGACATCTTTATCTCTCCATTTCACTTTCCTTCTCTTTCTTCTGGCCTTCTTATATTGGACATCGTCTCTATCCCTTCTTCTTCCTTTACGGTTCATCTATTCTTCCATCTTTAATGATCTCTTACTCACCCCAAATCCTTGATCCGTCGTTGTCCTTCGATTCACTGTTCCCATCGCCTTTCTGGCGAATGAGATTGGTTGAGGGAGCTCAAGGGATATAAATGAGGGAGCTCAAGGTTTCAAATCTTTTGCCAAAAGTGACCCAGATGGTTATGGAGCATGCAGTGGTGCAGGAGCTTCACAAGAAGAAATTGAAAAGGATATATATATTTTCTTTCCTTCCTCTCTCACTTTCAATCATGATGTTGGTTTTGATGATGGTTTCAATGCTACCTTTGGTGATGGTTTCACAATTTTCAGTTTGGTTATTGGTTTAACACTCTTTGAACTCTTGTTTCTTAACAGCTTACCAAGGACTCGAAAGGGACATGAGGCTATGTGGGTAATTGTGGATCGACTAACCAAGTCAGCTCACTTTTTACCTATCAACATGAAGTACCCGATGAAAAGGTTGACTCAGATGTACATCGAGGAGATTGTCAGGTTGCACGGTATACCCTCGAGTATCATTTCGGATTGTGATCCAAGGTTTACGTCAGAATTTTGGAAGGGACTACAAAACTCGTTGGGAACAAAACTCGAATTGAGTTCTCCGTATCATCCACAAACTGACGGACAGTCAGAGAGGACAATCCAATCACTCGAAGATTTACTAAGAGCGTGTGTGATGGAAGACACTGGGAGCTGGGACGAGTTCCTACCGTTGATAGAATTCACCTACAACAACAGTTTTCGTTCAAGTATAAGGATGGTACCCTATGAGGCTTTGTATGGTCGACGATGCCGAACACCTTTGGTTGGTACCAGGATGGTGAGAGTCTACTGTTAGGACCAGAGATCGTACAACAAATGACCAAGAAGGTGAAGATGATCCAGGAGAAAATGCGGACGACCCAAAGTCGACAGAAAAGTTACGCTGACAAGAGACGACGACCTCTTGAGTTTGAGGAAGGCGAGCATGTGTTCTTGAGAGTCACACCAACGACTGGGATTGGCAGAGTGATAAAGTCCAGAAAGCTTACTCCCAAATTCATTGGACCCTACCAAATTCTTCGTTGTGTAGGTCCAGTAGCTTACAAAATATCTTTACCTCCTTTTCTTTCCAACATCCATGATGTTTTCCATGTCTCTCAGTTGAGAAAGTATATTCCTGATCCATCACATGTTATTAAACCTGATAAAGTACAATTAAAAGAGAACCTATCTTTTGAGACTTTTCGGTACGAATCGCGGATAAGATGATGAAACAGCTCAGAGGTAAACAAATTCCTTTATTTAAAGTTATCTGGAACGAGACAATCGGAAAAGCTGCATGGGAAGCGGAGGACAAGATGAAATTGCAATACCCTGAGTTATTTTAAGGTGCGTAATTTCGAGGACGAAATTCTTTTTAGGGGGGTAGTATTGTAACACTCTGTTTTTCCTATGTTTTCTGTAGCAGTAAATACATATTTAAATGTGTTTATTTTAGATTAAGCTCATATGGAGTCACGGTAAAAATTTCGGTTGAAAATTCAGACGGAAGCCGGTCTGCGTTTTCACTGCCGGTACAAGTTTACTGTGCAAAAAACCTAATTTTGACCCGTGAACGAGACAATTAGTGTTTTTATTATGTTTCATTCCACTTTTGTTATTTTGAAAATTTTCATTCAAAAAAATAAAATAAAATATTTTATTGGGCGAAAACGTCGGAAGAATTACGATCGGAAATGCAACCGCGTACGAAATGGAGCAGATTAGGGACCATAAAAGAAGTAAGGAGACATGATGGAAGAGGCTATGACACACTCTCAAAGTGTAATCATCACACTTTTCAAATTATAATACTATTCTAGTCCAAAAGTCATTTCCCTCTCTTCTTCCATCCAATCAAGCATTAAACCACCAAGCTTGCTCAACAAGCTCTCCCTCTTATCCCTTGGCCGTGGAACTCTCCCCCTCTCCCTATATATACCCCTTTCATTTTCACTTCATCATCTTCCTTCTTCAAACTCCATTAAAGTTCATCTTCTTGCTTTCTTTTAAAAGTTCAAGCTCTTAAAGCTATAGTTTTTATTCATCTTTTCTACTTGAGTTCCTCATTAAAGTTCTTCCTTATACTAAGGGTAATGCTCTCATATGAATCTTTTTGCAAGTTTCATCTTTTATTTCTTAGTTTACTTTATATGTTCTTTATATGCTTTAAACTTATAAAATCTCTCTAAAATGGTAGAAAACTCCTTTTGAGTTGAAACCACTTGCTATAGTCTTGTATTAACTTATATTTTCACATACTAAGAGGTTGTGTAAAACAAAAATCTCTACCCATTTCTTCCAATGAAGGCCGAATGCTTGCATTTGTGATCTAGGAAGATTTTGTTTCAACTTTTGGAATATGATCATGTGTTTGAGTTTCTTACTATCCTTTGATCTTGAATCTATAAATCTTGGAAGTTTTGATAGTTTGTTCCTATGATGACCAAAAATATGAATAAGTAGGCCTAGGATACTATGTTTCAACTTTCCAAGTATGATCATGGATTTAAAACTCTTAATACATTGTGATTCTAAACCTAAGAGTTATTGTTAAACAAAGAATATTTTCCTCATCATCCTATGATGGCCAAAACTTAGAGTTTAGGTGCTAGGATGTTTGAGTTTTTATTTTTCCAAAATGATCATGGACTTGAGCTCCATAGGATATTTGGATGCTAAGTCTAAGAGATTGGAAAGTTTAAGGATTTCTAACTTGTTTGTTCTATGTTATTAAAGCTAGTATGTATTACTTTAATTTTTCCAAGATGATCATGGGCTTGAAATCCATAAGATATTTGGATGCTAAGTCTAAGAGATTGGAATGTTTAAGTTTCCATTGTTTTCCAAGATGATCATGGACTTGAGCTCCATAAGATATTTGGATGCTAAGTCTAAGAGATTGGAATGTTTAAGTTTCCATTGTTTTTCAAGATGATCATGGACTTGAGCCCCATAAGATATTTGGATGCTAAGTCTAAGAGATTGGAAAGTTTAAAGATTTCTAGCCTATAAATCCTATGAAGGCCGAACCTAGAAGGTTATGGACCTAGGATACTTTGTTCTTATTTTCCCAAAATTATCATGGTTTTGAGCTCCTTAATACATATGGATGCTAAAACCTAAGAGATTGGAAAGTTTAGTGAATGGTAGCCTATTTTACTAGCCTTGGCCGAATACCCTAAGTTTATAACTTTTTGGGATTTTAATTCAACTTTGTTAAATGGTCATTGTTTATGAACTCCTAACACTTAAGGATCATAAATCTATGAGTTGTATAATTTTCGGGAATCTCTAACCCTAAGAACTAGTCTTGGCCGAACCTATGCCTTGTGGTTTAGTGTTCTTGTTTGATTTTAACTTGTGATTTTGTGTTCATGACCTTAGACTTCCATCGCAGAGGAAACGAGGACGTTCGTGGTATACCTCTTCGAGCAACTAATCTCCTTACCTTCACCGAAGGTAAGATGGGATTGCCTAGGGATATTCAATGACTATATGCATGTGTGTATGTGTTTACTTGAGTGATTTGAATATTATTATGATATGGAGCAAATACTAGAATGACTTGTTTACTTGAACTATTGTGATTTTTAGTTGAAGTTGTTTATTACTTGCCTTAAAGTATTGTGAGTTGTATATATGTGATGAACAGTCGTTAACTGTGATATTATTGTTGAGAATATATTACCGTTGATTGAAGTTTGAGAAGCCGGACTTGAGTCCGTGCTCAATGATTATAAGGATTAAAAGCCTTAATAAGCCTTGAATAGAACTTTGAAAGTATTGGTTTCATTTATAAAAGTTCCTTGTTTAAAACGCTTACTTCAAGAGAATGAGATTCTTGTTTTGAAAAGAAACGTTGAAGTGTTTTTAAGTCAATGGAAACTACCTTTTTATGATCCAAAGTTTGTACGAGAGAAAACCTTTTTCGAACTGTGTTTCATGAAGGAAAAACCCCCTTTGAAAATATTTAACTTTATTCCATCAAGGATTTCAAAAGCAAACGAATTTCCAAATGTTTTATAAAAGACTTTGTAAAGGAAAAGATTTTCTCCTAAATGATTTAGAAACGTTCCGGTTACTTGGATAAGTGATCGAGGTTTTTTTTTGGTTTTTGATTTTCATTGAGCGAAAAGTAAGCACATGTGAAAGAGAATACTAGTTCGTGAGACGTCGCCTCTAGCATTCAGTTTATGCACGTGATCTGGGATCTGTGTCAAGAATTATGGACCAAGGGTCCTAATCGTGATATTATGGGCTAGAAGTCCTAATTTTGGAATTGAGGACTGTGTGTCCTAATTTCGTTGTTATGGGCTAGGAGTCCTTATCATGTTGAAATAAAACAGGGATAAAATCGTAATTGTTTCTACCACAACAACCTTGGACTGTGGCATCGGTCTAAGGTGTTGTGATTGAGCACTCGGACTGCGTGTCCTGTGTTATTGATTTTCAAAGTAATGAAAATTGTGAATAGTCGTTAGCTTTGGGCTTCGACAACGGAAAAGAGTGAAAACAAAGAAAAGTCTCGATAATGAAAAGTCTTTTATTCATATGCATTTCCCCTTAGCAGACGTGCTTGAGTTAACCGAATACCCGCTTAAGATGTGGTATTCGATGAGGTATACATCCGAATGGCCGTTATAAGGGGTTCGTGATGATGTTGATCCGGGTGTATGAGGTGACGAAGACAACTTGCCAAATGTGGCATATGAGCCAGATCAACTGTTTCTTTCTTAATGATAAAACAGTGATGGTATCTTATGAGATTAAGATTAGAGCCTGATGATTGAAGTGTCATGCATTATCTTTATAAAATTGATTGATTCGGGTATGAGACCCACTGAAATAATACTTGTTGTTTACCTATGTGTAATGTTTAAAATGTTAATATGCCAAGGTGTTGTATGTATCATGTGTATGGTTGTTGTGCGATATATCTGTTATCGGTATCTCACTCTTTCATTTCTACTTGTTATTCTCTCTTCCCTTTTGATACCGCCGTATGTGTATAAGTTCAGATGGATCCCAATATCCCACTTGTGTCGAAAATGTCGAAGACTGAGGTTTTCGACGATGCAGGGAATGCCGGGGAATGACTGATACATCCAGGGGCGACATCTGCCACATACCACAGAGCAATCACCACAACCGATTTAAATGCTGACGGAGACCCAATTCGTAGGAGCCATACCGTGGAGACTAGGAGGGTAGCTCTACCTCCGACTTGGTATTACCTTCACACACTGCGAGCTAATGGACTGCTACATGAGCCACCACCTCTAGACGTACAGCCGGCAACACCGATTGAGGAGGATCCCGAGGAGGACCCTGAGGAGGATCCTGAGGAAGACTTCTATGAGGTCATGGAGGAGGATGAGCTGGAGTATCACGTTATGGATCATGACGACGACGACAATTCCGTAGATAAGGGCGGCGATGTCATAGATCCATTACCTGATGTCTCGTCTCGTGGGAGCATTTGTGGAGACCTTGCTTGCAGCCAGTGTCAGTAACCAGTTCGAAGCGTTTTGTGGATAATCTTCCGTCATCTGAATTTTTAGAGTTACCTTTTTGGATGTGGTTCCGGACCCTCTTTCCCTGTGTCTTTACTTACTCTCTTTTAAGTTGTATCTTCTAGATGTCTAATTCTGTTGAAATGGCCGTTGATAAGGCCCTATCTTATGTACTGGAACTTGGCTCTCATTGGGACATGTTATATATATATATATATATATATATATATATATATATATATATATATATATATATATATATATATATATATATGTTGTCTTCAATTCTTGTTCTGAGTGTTCATCACCTTTATCTTGTTTCATCCTTTCAAAAAAAAATAACTACCATTTTTAGTGTACTCATCCATCGAGAAAATGATACTTTCCGAAAGTAACCAGCATTGTAAATCAGAAATATTTCCGCAAATGGCTAACCATGTGATGCCGGGTTTAGGGTGTCACATGTCACATGCCCACCAGCTTCGGCTTGGTTTGTCCTCGGACCACACCGTACTGGGATAGGTGTCGCTCTGATACCATTTGTAACATCCCTGGCTGCTTTATAGATTGACGACTATCCTCATAGACCAACACGGGTCCTTCCAGCATGCTTTGTCCACACTCACACGCTTCCTGGGAAAACTTCCCAGGAGGTTGAAGTTGGCACAGACAAACACAAGAAGGGGGGTTGAATTGTGTTTGTTAATTATTTTCGTAAAAACCCTTTTTGAGAAACCTTTTCACAAGCATAAGATAAAAAGTTTAAGCACACAAGAAATCCTTTTTAAAAGATTAATAAAACCAAAATCAAATCTCACAGTTAGTATAAATAAATAAAACTGTAAAATATAAGGGATATAAAATTCACTCGGGTATTTTATCCTGGTTCACTCTCTTCCAACCAAGAGCTACGTCCAGTCCCTTCTACTTGAAGGATTTTCTCCACTATTTTCAAATAGTTTCTACAACAAGTATTCTACACCTCTCCAGGCTACAAGTATTGCTTTCTTGCCAAGCCTCTTCAGCCTCTAATTCAATCTCAAGGATTTTTCTAAGATCTTTCTAACTCACTATATGTAAGGGTATGAAGGTTTAAGATCTACTGAATATTTTTAAAAATATTCAACCGTAAGAATTACATACTTTTGCTTTACAAAGGGAATATGAGCTTTTAATATCTTGCAAATGTTCAGATGGCAAAAGTCGTTCTTCAGTGCTTGAGACCTTCTATAAATAGTGGTCTTCAGCTTCTCTTGCAAATCTTTAACGGTTATTTTTAATCATCCCGTTTAGAGATAGCATTAAATGCATTGAGACTGATAGCTTGATTTTGACCGTGTTGAAAAGCATCATTGGTTATCAGAAAAGCACGAAATGGAGGCTCACTGTCCTGAGCAATTGTACCTTAAAAGCTTTCTTTCCTCCTTTGTGTATAACCCAGCTTTTGTCCAGCAATAAAGTTGTCATCGCACAGATCGTTTTGCAATTCCAATTGTACTATTTGTTTTTTATATTTCCTTGATATTACTTTGAATTTTCTCACAAAGGAACAAGGCATTAACCAGATAAAACAATTATAAAGAACATATATTCCTTTGAAATAAATATCAATCATTTGAAATAAATTCAATGAGGTCCAGATTGCATTAAATCACATTCAAGGTAGTAAAGATACAAAAGATGTAGAATCTACAGCCACTTAGTTTTAGAACGCGTTTACACAAGGTTTTATTCTGCTCGTCCACTGATGTGGCAGAAGCGCTCGTCCACACAAGTCTTTGGACTTGCTAAGTCTTTAGAGAAACTCCGTCCAATGACATGGCACTATGGACGTCTACTGAATTTTAGTTAGGCACTAAGGATGTCTACTTGAGTTTTAAGGAGAGCACTCGTCTACTGACGTGGGTACTATGGACGTCTACTGAGATATAGTTAGCCGTCTACTTAACGATTAAAATATAAACAGTTTAAATAACCTTTGGACGGGTATTTCTTTGCAAAAGTCCAAGCATTGTATACCTTATATTATTTTGGATATTCCTGCATAAACGAAAATCACTTGTTAGATCTCAACGAACACTTTGCCAAGCAAATTTAATCCTTTTGTTAACATCAAAACCTAGAGATTAAATAAACCAGAACCACTTTGGTTCCAACAGAGGTCACCCATCCCAGAATTGCTCCGTTCTAAAGTGATGGGCTACCGAAAAGAAGATGTATTTTGGTGGTATAGGTAGTACCAATCAATTCATAGAAGTCATCATTAACTGTATAGTCCCATACCTACACAGTCTCAAGATCCCTCTTATTCCGGTGTGTAATCGATTCATTCATGTGTCCCTACGCCTAGAAGTCTGCCAGGAGTCGCTCCTTGTCCGTGCCTTCTTGTACCGGTGACCACTCCCTGCCCTCATCAGCCCCAGGTGTCACAATTAACACTACATGTTTAATTTTTTTTATAGTGTACAAATTGAAGACTAATGTTGCATAGTATCAACTCTTTGAAAACCCAATATAACCCAAGTTTTTTATAGGTGTTATTGGTTTCTTGATAAACATGTACTCCCTCTGAACTCAATTATAAGCAAAAAAATATCTATATTTTGTGGACTCAAATATAAGCAAAATTCAATCAATTCAACTCTATTTAATGTCAATTTTTTAAAAATCAAGAAAATCAATCAATTCAACCAATTCTCCTTTTACTTTTCCAAGAGCATTGCACACTACTCTCGAGGCAATTAAATGGTAGATTCTTAATTGTAACTCATTTTTTTATATATAAATCAAGACAATTAAACTAAATTAACTAACTCCCTTAATAAGTGTGAAATTAGTTAATTTTTCTTATAATTGAGTTCGGAGGGAGTGTATCAATAGTTAAATCAATTTGTTTGTATGCTTTAAAGTACTATATGTTATTAGTGTAAAAGATTTTAACCTGTTAGTCATCAATATTTTGATATGTGCGCTTTTATTTTAATAATATAAAAAATAACTATAATGTAAATTTGTCAAAATAATATTGGATGCCAGTGTATAAATTATTTACTTTGATAGAACATATAAGTTAAATTTATAAAACACAAATCAAACATATTCTTAAATATAAACAATAATTACAATTGATCATTTAACCGCCCGTTTCGCAAGGGTAAACAATACTAGTTACTACTCACTAACCATCACACTTTATTTCCTTTAAAAAAAGCCATCACACTTCATGACTAACCATCTAACCATTATGTTCATCATTGCTGACCCTCTGATAAGATTTTGAAAACCTCCAAACCCACTCTAATGATGCAAGCCAGTCACCACAACTAATTCCCTTCCCATGGGTAAATATGTATGGGTAAACCGAACGGTCCAATAGTTCTGGTACCAATCATAGATCTTCAGTCTTCTTGTAGAAGAGCCCTTACACAGGTGGTGGATTTATACATCTAGGTTATGAGAAGAAATTGTGAAGAGAGAAAGAGGTGAGAAAGAGTACATGAGAAAGAGAAAATAATGAGAAACAAAATATATTTGATGTGTTGTTTGGTATAAGAGAAATATGAGAGAAATAGAGGACAAAGATGTATATTCTCTCTCCCCTTTGTTTGGTTGGATAGAAATTGAGAAAAGATAAATATAATTATTTTTAAAAAGACAAAAATACCCTTAACTATAAAATCAATATACAAATATTTTAATTTCGTTAATTAGTTTAATTAAATAATCAAATAATTTAATTGATTTCAAATTATTTTAACTAATAAAATTTATTTGTTTAATATAATTATTTTATCATTTTCAATTTAATTTAATTAAGTAAATGATTAGTTTAATTCAATTTATTTAAATTTCTTAAATGATTGAATGAGAACAAAAAAAAAGGATACAAAAGTCATTTTAGATGAAACACTCACTCCCTCTTCCATTTTCTTCTCATCCGGGGAGAAGAAAAAAAAATTTGAGGTGAGTCCAACCAATTTTGTTCTCTCTTCCATATTTCTCTTCACCACCAAACAATTATATCTAAGTTTTGTCCTTTAATTATACTCATACTTCTCCTGCATGACATCATACCAATGTTTGCAAACAGTTGCATCACACCAATAGACTTGTAATCGAAATTTCAGCTCTGTTATGCAAATTATACTGAAATGCCATAACTAAGCCAATTGGAATTTTGAGCAAATGTTGCAATTTGCAAACTTAAGTTTTATTGAAGTCGAATATTAACATAACTGAATAAATCCTTAGCATGCAAAACTTGAATTTAAACATTGGAAGGAGAAAAGGAAGTTGAAACGGATATATCAGCAAATTGTGAGTACCTTGGTAATACTACAAGAAATCCCTCTCTTCCCGCTTATCCTCTAATCAGTTCAAAACCACACCGGCATTTGAAGCAAAATCAGTACCAAACTAACAATTGGAAAATGGAATTAATTACCTGAAAACAAAACAAAGTGATACCTCGAATCTTGAATCAAGTTGAAAGCACTCCAACTACATCGCGAATGACGAAAACCGTTGGAGGAAGTATGGAGAGTTGTTTAGCAATAATGTTTGAATATCTGAGATTTTTTTTTGGTAAAATAAATATTTGAGATTTTGATACCATCAACCAAAGTTTATATATTATTAATCGTAGATCCGACAATATAAATTAACATATCATCCATACATTTAGACATCATTAACCAAGATTTGTACATCCATTAACCATGTTGTATGGTATCTATGTGTATAAGTAATATTTTTGTTTATGTTATGTTAATTTTTTTGGGTGCACTAAAGGTGTCCTCATCCGATAGCCAAAGATTATTCATTATCAAGGCGTAAAGATCATCAAAGCGAATTTAAATTTTTTACATATTTCAAAAAAACATTTTTCATATGTATGGCATAAATCGAATCCTTGGCAACACGCTTAACAAAATCAACTATCTATCAACTATACTGGACTTGTTAGTTATGTTATATTAATTTAAGAATGTATGAAATTTAATATATATAATTCTCTAATTGGAATTAGAAATACATGAAAAACATATTTGCTAACTGATTTTGAAGTTTATTACTGCGAAGTTACTATTTCCGATTTGTACATATAGGGGAATAAAATTTCATGGAAGTAACCTTTTTCTTTAATTTGGATTAATCCAACTCATTGGGATATCGTAATTTCATTCAAATGATTTACAATGGAATACCATCCTTGTAATTTATATGGTAAATTACTAAATTTAGACTGTCGAACAGTCTTCCCTTGTTCAGATTCTAATTCCATTCTATTAAACGGGCAAAAAGTCTAATTCATTTGAATGGTGTAAAAGGTGAAGAACTGAGAGATGACAAGTTTCATGGAACCAAATGGAACTCACACACTTTCTTGCTAAACAAGTAATGAAGATCAGTGTTTAGAATGGTGAATTCTCATTGATTGAGATGAAATGAACTATACAAGTAAATATATATACTTCTGGAATGTGTATGTCGAACATGCCAAGCTTGGAAGTAAGGAACTGAAACGGGACGGGTGTCAAAGGCTTTGTGAGAATGTCAGCAACTTGCGAGGTAGTGGAAATAGGTAGCAAGTGAATCACTCCAGTTTGCAGTTTCTCCCTAACAATGTGACAATCTATCTCAATGTGTTTCGTTCTTTCATGAAACACAGGATTCGCAGCTATGTGAAGAGTAGATTGATTATCACAATAGATGATTGCTTGCTGAGAAGGAATGCCAAAATCATGTAGTAGGTACTGCAGCCATTGTGCCTCACATGTGGCTTGTGCTGAGGCCCTGTACTGCAGTGAAGAGCCTCACATGTTTCGTTCTTCTTGCTTCTCCAAGAAACCAGTGAAGAGCCTAAGAAGAAGCAAAAGCCAGTGATAGATCTCCTAGTGTCTTGACATGCTGCCCAATCCGAGTCACTAAATCCTTTAACCTGAGTAGTGGAATTTGCTGGAAAGAATAGTCCTTTCCTGGGTGCTCATTTGATGTATCTGATAATTCTAAGTGCTGCTTGATGATGCGCTGAGGTTGGAGCTTGCAGAAACTGGCTTAATCGGCTTACTGCATAACTGATATCTGGTCTAGAATGAGTAAGGTAGAGCAGTCGACCAACCAGTTGTCTATACCTGCTAGGATCATGTTTGCTTCTCTTTAGACCTTTTTCAAAGTTTCAAGAAGATAATTCCCATTCCAGTCAAGCTACCAAATGGTAGTCATGTCACCTCCAAAATATCAGGAACCATTTTTTTCTCAGATGATATTTACCTTAGTGATGTTCTCTATATTCCTGAATTTAGTTTCAACCTTGTTTCTATCTCTAAGCTCACCAAAGCCCTTAATTGCAACCTAACATTTTCTGCTTCTCAATGTCATATACAGGACATGACAACTTTGAAGATGATTGGTGCAGCTGAATTGAATCAAGGCTTATATGCAATAAATTCTCCAAGTATGCCGGCTTTCAAGTCACATTCTGTCAATGTAGTTCAAAACTCCTCTTGTAACCTCCGGCATAGGAGACTTGGCCATCCCTCTTTTGATAAGATTGTTGTTTTACACAAATACTTTCCTTTTATTGACTATAATAAATCACAAGCTCCTTGTGATGCTTGCCACATGGGAAAACAGAAGAGACTACCTTTTTGTCATAGCTCTTCTCAATCTGAATTGATTTTTTGTAAAATACATGTTGATATATGGGCCCTTCTTTCTGTGTCGTCTATGTCTGGTCATAAATACTTCCTAACAATTGTTGATGATAAAAGTAGATACACTTGGTTATTCATAATGAAGAACAAATCAGAAGTGTCTTCTCTTATTCAAAACTTCACACAACTTGTAGAAACACAATTCAACAAAAGAATAAAATGTGTTAGATCTGATAATGGAAAAGAGTTCATCTTAACTCAATTCTACAACTCCAAAGGGATTTTGCATGATACAACCTGTGTGGAGACTCCACAGCAAAATGGCATTGTGGAAAGAAAGCACCAACATATTCTCAACATTGCTAGAGCCATTTTATTTCAAGCATATCTTCCTAAGTTCTTCTGGAATTTTGCTCTGGCACATGCCACTCACCTCATTAACAGACAACCTTCATCCTAATTGAAAAACATAACTCCTTATGAAGTCCTACATGGCACATTGCCTAACTTGTCGAATCTCAAAATTTTTGGCTGCTTGTGCTATGCAAGCACCATTTCTTCTCACAGAAAGAAGCTAGATCCAAGGGCTAGGAAATGCCTGTTTCTTGGATACAGGACTGGCACCAAAGGTCATATCCTCTTTGACCTTAAAAGTAGGGAAACATTTCTCTCAAGAGATGTTGTCTTCTATGAAGACAAATTTCCTTACCTAACAAATACAAGTGATTCTATGCATCACACTGAGTTTTCAATGCCACAGTTTTCTGCAGACACATTTCATGACACTCACACACTGACCATGTACAAAATCCTGATCCTAATCATGATCATGAACTTCCCGATGATTCTAATCATCGTCTTGAACCTGTTCACATCCCTCCACCTATGCCTAATATTCCAGCTACAAGGCAGTCAACTAGAGTGAGGAGACAACCCACATACTTGCAGGAATATCATTGTTCTCTAGTCAATTCAGCAGCCACATCATCATCTCCCAGGTTGCAAGTCAGGTATCCACTTTCTCAATACATTCCTTACGATAACCTGTCTAGAGCACACAAACACTTTTCCCTAGCCATTTCCTCTTCCCTTGAGCTAACAGTTATGAAGAAGCTGTGACTGATGATAATTGGAATAATGCTATTAAGACTGAGTTGCTGGCACTTGAGAAAAATCAGACTTGGACTCTCACTTCTCTCCCACCGGGCAAACAGACAGTTGGATGTAAGTGGGTCTTCAAACTAAAACATAAAGCAGATGGAACCATAGAGAGATACAAGGCTAGACTAGTAGCCAAGGGTTATACTCAAACATATGTCATAGACTATCTAGAGACTTTCAGCCCTGTGGTTAAAATGACCATAGTTAGGGTGCTGCTATCACTTCCTTCAACACACAAGTGGCACCTACATCAGCTAGATGTCAATACAGCTTTCCTCCATGGAGATGATCTCAATGAGGAAGTGTATATGGTTCCCCCATCTGGCCTACAACTAACTGATTCATCACTGGTCTGTAAGCCCCAAAAATCCCTATATGGCCTCAAGCAAGCAAGTAGGCAATGGAATGTCAAATTGTCCCAAGTTCTGCTTGCTTCTGGTTACTCTCAATCCAAGGCAGATTACTCACTCTTTGTCAAAGCCAACGGTCCCAATTTCACAGCAATTCTTATATATGTTGATGATCTAGTCCTGGCAGGGAATGACATCACTGAAATCAACACCATGAAAAGCTTACTTGATGAAAGATTCAGTATCAAGGACCTAGGCAACTTGAAATTCTTCCTCGGGTTCGAAATTGCTAGAACACAAAAAGGAATCAGTCTCACACACTTTATTGCTAAACAAGTAATGAAGATCAGTGTTTAGAATGGTGAATTCTCATTGATTGAGATGAAATGAACTATACAAGTAAATATATATACTTCTGAAATCTAATGAGCTGAGAAGCTCCTAATTACAACTAAGAGTTTAACTAACTTAACTAGCAACTAACCAAAATTGTAACCGAATAACTAACTAACTAACTTAACCGTATTGGCTACTTTAACAAATGGGACATAACAGAACAAGAGCTATTTACTAAGTTAGGTAACTATTTAGTTTTGCACCGCGCTTTTGGACATCATGTTAAATTAAGTGTGTGTTTAGTTTCACGTTGGAAACCTTCAAAATTGATTCTGCCTTTAATAAAAATGAGATGTTTGGCTACTGTCAAGTAAAATTGAGCTTGCCTCCAGAAGCGATTATGATTAAAAGCAACAAAAAGTAGCTTTTGAGTTGTTGAGTTGAAAAAATTACACTAAGTTTTACATCAAACTTGATTTCAAAATAAAAAAATTCAAACACAAATCACTTCACTTCAAACTCAATTCTAACCAAATCTATTTTACAAAATCAATTACATTCGAAATTACTTTTATCAAACATTCATCCAAACACACATTATCATGAAACAGAGAGGATCCCATATCATCTGGCTTTTAATTCCATCTACTCTTGTGCCTTCATCTTCTGTCACTTCGGGGAGCTTTACTCTATCCAATAAAATTCTCTATATGTTCTGTTAATGGTCGAAGTGGAAATGTCATAAGTTCCACATCCTCCTCCTCTCATCATCATTGTCAATCCATCCATAGCAAGGACGATTACAACATGAAGATTCTAAAGTGATTCAAAGGATTCAATCATAGAATTCTTGACAAAAGTAATCTTGACATTCCTTGACAAATGTACTATTGCTGCTTCCACTGACATTTTCCACATGCCTTTTCTTAGACTCCACCCTAATGCCTTGTTCATCCAATCAATTTTCAACAGGCACAGTCGATTTCTTAACATCTGAAAACATAACAGACAATGATTGCTAAAGTTGCTCATTGGGCTATACATGTATGTGTAAACAACTTCGCTTCTGCTTGCTGAAAGCATTGCTTGTATTTGAGGTAATTTCTTTGTTGATTTTCAATTATATAGCTCACAATCTGAATTCTCTTGTTGTAGACATTTAGACATTTTACAAGCTTGAGTGTCATTTCAGAGGAGAACAAGCGTAGTGAACGCCAGTACCAAATACATGAATGCACTAAACCAATCTGT
Source organism: Sophora flavescens (assembly GCA_030762895.1). Classification (NCBI taxonomy): domain Eukaryota; kingdom Viridiplantae; phylum Streptophyta; class Magnoliopsida; order Fabales; family Fabaceae; genus Sophora; species Sophora flavescens. The sequence goes on from CM061065.1 coordinate 122,085,728, forward strand.
TGTGTTAAAAGGAGTACACCTTGCTGCAAACAACACCAAATACATAAATGCACTACACACTAGTACAGAAAAGGGATTCCACGTCGGTTATTTTTGGCTTTTCACATCGGTTTTAAAACTGATGTGGAAACGACCGATGTGGTTTATTGCCACTTTACACATCGGTTAAAAAACCGATGTGTAAAGTATATTTTAAACATCGGTTTTCTATTAACCGATGTGGAAAATTAATTTATCAATTGATAAGCAGTTGGAAATTTAACTTTCTACATCGGTTTTGCTTAAAACCGATGTGTAAATTTGACTTTCTACATCGGTTTTAAATAGAACCGATGTGTAAAGTGAAATTTACACATCGGTTCTAAGGAAAACCGATGTAGAAAGTTAAATTTACACATCGGTTATTGAGAACCGATGTGTAAAATCTCATTTTTTTTAATCTGTTATTTACATTTCAATCATTCATTTCCCCTGTTTCAGTAATGCAGATCAATAAACAAACCAGCAGTACCCTGATCAAACAAGAAACAACAACAGAACACCAAACCAGTTTTGACACAATCATTCAAAAGCAAAACATACTTCATTCAATTTTCTTAGCACAAACAATCAGCTCTTACACATATGGTTAAAAATACTGACATTTCATCAAATGACTAGTGAGCACAGAATCTGAAAACAGAGGGCATCAGGCCTAATTAATTTCGAATGAATGAAAACAACACTTTATCAAGGCTACATCAAAACACGAGAGAAGAAGAATTGAACCAGACCTGAGCACTAATACATATCATCAGTCAAAGGTACACTATAGCTAGTATATGATAAGTTTTTAAACTAACTACATATATACAAACTATGGGTGGTACACTTCAAGAAAGAAAGTTGCCCAACGCCTCTTTATGATGTTGATGTTAGAATCAGACAATGGAGTTGGATTGTTGAATATCTGCAAGTTTAATTGGACAAAAGATTATATCTTTTAAGTAATAAACTAACATAAAACATATAACGAATCTATATTATTACTTCTAATTGTGTCAATTAACATTTACCTCACTCCATCTTTCAGTGATCCCGGAGGAGATAATTTCCAACATCCACTGCATCACATAGTAGCCACATTCCCATGACCCACGTTGTCGTGGAACCAGCTGGTTCAAAATTATTGTTACAAAAATTATAGTATAGCACTTTATTTCCTTTGCAATCTTTGAACTACTTTTCTTGCAACCGTTTTGGTCCCTGTCAAAGTTTGGAACCTAATGAATATATATATATATATATATATATATATATATATATATATATATATATATATATATTTGTAGTCTGATGTAGTCTTGAAAATACTTTTATCATTAAAAATTAAAGAAAAAATTAGGAGGAATGAAGTCAGCCAATGAGAATATTTAAATAGTGTCCCAATTTTTGTATAAACACAAAGCACACTTTTCATATTGTGCTTTTGTACAATGCACAAATAAATATCATACATAATAAGGAAAGAAGGAAAAAGTCATCATAAATTTTCCACAATCCATTTTAACCAAATAGCAAACAACTTTGATCCACCATGTGCAACAAATATTATTTAACAACAAATAGAAAAAACAAACTTGATTCACGAGAAAAATTTAGATTAAAATCCTACCTTGGGAAAAATGAATAGCATAAAGGTAGGCTTCTAGCTCTGGACCTTACCACAACTTTGTATGTAAATGTTCCAAGAGGTAGCAGAGGTCATATGAAAGACTTTTGGCAGGTTTACATGGAATCAAGTGTTGATGCTTCACCATTGCTTGTGTTTAAAGGATTAGATAGTTATTTGTTCATTGGATCTCACTCACATAATGTTCTCTGTAAAAATACCATGAAGGTAAAAACAAATTATAGTTAATATTTTTTTTTAAAGGTAAAAACAATTATACTAATAATAAAGCAACTAAACATAGCACAAGACATGGCCAAAATTTAGTCATCAGTAGCAAAATGATGAAAACAGAGCACAAGACATGGCCAAAACAACAACAAAATCGCAGACCCCCACAAGAAGAATTACACAATACATATCATCCATGATAGAAAAAAAACGACACAACATAACAGGGATGCTCATAAAAGAACAAAACATAACCATCCAGCTCCAACAACAGCAAAACCCATTACCCATACACATCAGTGAATGAACCACAACAACAAACTGAACAAAGTGAATACTGGAGAATGAAGCAAGGTGAAGGGAAAGTGAAGCAAAGTAAAATGGAGGAAGCACTCACCAGAGAATGAAGCAATGGCGGCAAGCGGACAGAGCGAGGTGAGGGCGAGCATCCAAACGCAAAGGTAAAGCACAGGGTGATGAATGAACTGAGCAAAGCCGCGCGTTAGCATATGGTGTTTTCTGTTTTAGGGTTCAGCAAAACTCGAAACTGAAGAAATGGAGGGATAGCGCGCGGAACAGAATAAAAATTGGCAATATTACACATCGGTTATGCCAATAACCGATGTGGTTAACCATATTATATACATCGGTTATACTAAAACCGATGTGTAAACCTTAAACTTTTAATTCACAAATTTTTTTTTTAAATTTTATACATCGGTTATTAAAAACCGACGTGTAAAAGTAAAATTTTAATTTCTATTTTTTTTATTTATAATTTTATACATCGGTTATCTAGAAACCGATGTTGTTAATTCAATTTTACACATCGGTTCAAATAAAACCGATGTTGAATGTTAAAAATTTTTACTTTAAATTTTTTTTATTTTAATTTTAAACATCGGTTATAAATAACCGATGTGGAAAAGTTTTACACATCGGTTATTCCCTAAACCGATGTGTAATACTTTGGTTTTAATTTCAAAAATGCCACCGCCTCGTTTTACACATCGGTTTCTAAGAAACCGCCTCGTTTTACACATCGATTTCTAAGAAACCGATGTGTAAACTCCGATGTAGAATCCCTTTTCTGCACTAGTGACACCAATCTGTTACAAGAAAAAATAACCTCTCCACTAATGAGTTAAATGTATTTTACACAAATTAAGTAAAATAGGTAAATTGATCATATACATTTATTTTATTTTTCTTATTGGTCTTGTAAGTTTTTTTATTTTTCAGATTGGTCCTACACGTTATGTTCCATTTTCACATTAGTCATTTTCGTCCATTTTGACTTAATACCATTAGTTTTGATGCCATGTATCGGACTAAGGTATAATAGTCACGCCAAATCAAAACTGACGGCGTTAGGTCAAAATTGACGGAAAGGGCTAATGTCAAAATGGAACGTAACATGTAGGATCAATTTGAAAAATAAAAAACTTATGAGACCAATATGAAAAATAAAATAAACGTATAAGACAAATTTACCTATTTTTTCACACAAATTATATCACCTTGTTTAACTTGATTTATGTAAAAGAGAGAGAAGATGGAAAAGATGATTTATATATATATATATATATATATATATATATATATATATATATATAAGTATAATAAGAAGTGTAAAGAAATTTTAAGTAAAGAGAAAAGCAAGTATTGAACCAAAAAAAAAATAAAAAAAAATAAGAGAAAAGCAAGTAAAAATTTAATCAAAATACATATAAAAATGCATTAAGTGTAAAAAAATATATATGAAAGCAATCAATTATAAGCAAGCGAGATTAGGGTCGTACCAACGAGTACTCTAAGTACTAATTTAAAAAATATATAGAAATCTTTTATTTAGAAAATAAAGGGCAACTTTTAAATATTCATTAATTTGAATATACTAGTTTTCAATATAATTTTTGAATTTTTTTTTACAAAAAAATAAAATAAATCTACATTTAGGGGTGGAAGTAGGTCAGGCTGCCCAACAGGGGCCTATGGCCTGGCCTATTTAATAAAAAGGCCGGGTAAAGGCTTTTTCAAAAGCCTTTTTAGATAAATAGGCCAGGCTTGAGCTTCAGAAAAAGCCTAAGAAGCCTGATAGGCCGGCCTATTTATAAATAATAAATAAATAAATCATATTAAAAATAAAATTATTTTTTATTATATATATATAATATGATTTATATAATTTAAAGAGATGCAATTTGCTCTTTACTTATAGAATGTTGGTTTGCTCCACATATATACTTTGAGAGATGTGGGACTTTATAGAATGTTGGTTTGCCAAGTCCCTAGATGCAACCACGATGACTACTTTCCGCGATCTTATTCCTACGAAGCTTGCTGCTGGTGTCTGGGATTGTCTCATGAAATATAAAAAAATCTGTACCTAATTTTCCTCAGACCGAGACGTGCCAGTTGCTCATCATTGATAGAACTATTGATCAGATTGCTCCTGTGATACATGAATGGACATATGATGCCATGTGCCATGATTTACTGAATATGGAAGGAAATAAATATGTTCATGAGGTTCCTGGAAAGAATGGTGGCCAACCCGAGAAAAAAGAAGTTCTGTTGGAGGATCATGATCCTTTATGGCTTGAAATTCGTCATGCACATATTGCTGATGCTAGTGAACGTTTGCATGAGAAGATGACCAGCTTCATTTCAAAGAACAAAGCTGCTCAAATCCAACATGGTTCAAGAGGTAGTGGTGAAATGTCGACAAGGGACTTACAAAAGATGGTTCAAGCACTTCCACAATACAGTGAACAAATTGACAAGCTCTCCCTCCATGTAGAGATTGCAGGAAAAATTAACAGAATTATTAGGGAGTCAGATCTTCGGGAACTTGGGCAGTTGGAGCAAGATCTTGTTTTTGGAGATGCAGGAATGAAAGATGTGATCAAATTTTTTACTACAAAAGAGGATACAACTCGTGAAAATAAGTTGCGCTTAGTTATGATTCTTGCAGCCATTTATCCTGAGAAATTTGAGGGAGAAAAGGGTCTGAATTTGATGAAGGTAGCAAGGTTGACAAATGAGGATATGATTACTGTAAATAATTTGAGAATGCTTGGGGGACAACCGGACAAGATAGAAACGGCAAGGCAATTGCCATGCAATAGAAGACCATCATTGCTATAGGAGTTAGTCCCACATTGCTAAAACTATACATGTGAAACAGACCATCATTCTATAAATAGAGAGCAATTGGGTATCTTTTAATAAAATTAGATAGGCCCTTAAAAAGGCTAACAGGTCAGGCTAGGCTTTTAAAAAGGTCAGGTCAGGCTTAAAAAAAAGCCTTTGATAGGTAACAAGCCAGGCTTGGGCTTTTAACCTGACCTATTTCCACCCCTATCTACATTAGTTACCTTTTACGTTTTTTCATATAAATTTTTGACATTCACTTAAGTTACAAAGGAGGAGCACGTCTCAATCAACTAATTATTATTTAAGGATAATTTCCATTTATGAAAATTCCTTTATGTTGATTTTCAGTTACCAAAAAATATAGTCTCTGCTCACATTTGATTCTAATAAGGATAGCTGTAGCGTTTTTTTTTTTAAATACCTAATTACAAAATAAATGAACCCTTTCAATTATTTTTTATTTAGAAAAGATTGTACATTACTTTATCTTATCGAGGTTGCGGCAGAAACGGCGAGGTGGTGTTTCGCAGGTAGCAGTGAGCCTAAAGCTTTTTGGATATGATAATAGATGGCATGGTGACCTGTATATTCTTGCATCTGGTCCGAGGAAGGCCTTGGACAAAGGTTTGAAAGTGCGGTGCATTGCAAGGTTACCTATAGTGCTTCTGGTGTTCATGCATGAGATATCGAAACAATGGCAGCTGCGAGCTCACAGGTTGAATTGGTTTAGAGAATCGCCCATGATGTTGGTGAAAGAGGAAGGTCATGGCTGAAACAATGGCGTCGATGCTTATGCGGTGGTTTTTGCATTTTGGAGAGGTGGTGCTGGTGGAAAATATGATAGGCTCTCTCTGCAGTGAAACTTAGACTGACAGAAGAAGTGAAGTCTGGTCTGTGTGTTTGTCTTGCTAGCTACAATTATATATAAAAGTATTATGTGATTATTATGTTAATAATGTAATAAGTCCTTATAACAGATCCAGTTAATCAAATCACTCAATTCTTCTCTTAATTTATTTTCTTTTTGAATTTTCAAATTTTAAAGGGAAACAAATTATTTCTATTATCTATTAAATCCCTATAATTGATTTCAATAAATTCAATTAGTCAGCTTTTTTAATAATTTATTTCCTTTTTAATCACTCAAAGTTTAAAAGTAAACAAACCATCTTTTTCAATATCACCCATTAAATTCATATCCAACCATTATTTTCCATCCAAAACTTCCTTTTATACTTTTTTCCCATCTTTCTTTTTATTATTTTATTATTTTTCTAAAATTTTAATAAATGGACAATTTTTTTTTGTTTTTTTCTAAATGTTAATAAAAGCTAAAAACAAACTCCGCTAATATTCCTAAAGTTTAAGATATCTGTACGATTTTGATTTTTCAATTTTGAATTTATTTTTTAAAAAATTACTTTAAAAGACAAATATAAAAATTGAAGGGAAAAATATTTTTTGTGTGGTCTTATTTTTGGAATTTTCTGAATTTAAGTAAAAAATTGAAAAGCATCAAAATGGGACGTTCGCATTTCTATTTGAGGATTTTAATCCGAACATCTCAACTATTTATAATAGGATTTAATTGGTATATACTGATTGTGTAAATTTTTACATTATCAATCAATCAGAAGTTGATACACAATTAAAATCGAACCTCACTGAACATATCCCAAAAATTGGACAATTTGGAGATTGAAATGAGTTTTTTTTTTTTGTTGCTCGTTGAGTTGGGGCTTCCTTCTCTTACAATCATGCAAATGTTATACTAAAAGATGAAAGAAAGTTGTCTGGATTGAGAGAACCGTTCGGGTTGTATTCGCGGGCCACAGTATCCATTTTCTGCAATTGCAAATTGAAAAGGATGGCGGATGAAAAAATGCATTTTCGCCAAAATCATACTAACATGCCATTTTATTTTTAGTATATCATTTTATTTAATAAAAAAATTAAAAATTAAAAACAAAAATAAAATTAAACAAATATTTTTTATTTTTGAGGTTATAAATAATTTAAAACAAATTAAAATATCAAATTCGATAATTATTTTAAAATAAATAACATATATATATATATAATCTAAAAATAACATTTAAATGTGTTTTTTGTGTCATTTGATATTTATCAACTAGTTCAACCATTAGTTTTACCAAATACTTCAAATCTAATCAATTAGTTTATCTGCTATATGCTATAAACTCAACATCTGTCAGCTAGCTTATTTGTTATTAGCTTATTTGTTATCCCCTAGTTTGGGTCATGCTAATGAGTGTCCTTAGGGTACTCTCTAAGGAATTAAGAAGAGCAAGTTTTTATTGGAAAACTAACTATTTCACATTTTCAAACATTAAATACATTAATTTCCTATGAATACTTTTTTTTTTTTGATTCCTTAAAGAGTGTCCTAAGAGCATAGTTAGTATTCTCCATTTTCTAAATAGTCCCTGTAGATAGATACCTCGGCTAACCGATGATGTGATGCAAATATATTGATTTTATATTTCACGTAGGATAACTGGTGAATAATTATAAATAATATTAAAATAAAATGAATAATAAATATTATTTGTTATTATTTTTTATATTGTTTAATTATTATATTTATTATTCTAATTATATTGATATTTTATATATTTTCTTATGTACTGGCCGAGGATAGAAGACCGAGAACTCGCCTATATACTGGACCAACCGAGCTTACCCCCACGAATGGACCTTGGCCCAAACCCCTCAAAGGCCGAGAACATGTCAGCACACCTGACACCCGAGGATAACTACTCGGCCCTGATCCATATCAGACCACTCGCGAAGATACCTCGGCCCCAAGCTATCCAGCCGCAGCTAACTGGGCCGAATATCTCGCTAGTCATAATGATTCTGCGCATAATCAGGATCCTGATATCTCTCCGCATAATCAGGACCTGATCCAAATATTTCTCCGCTTATCTCGGAGCTCGATCCTGAACAATCTCTATAAATAGGGGGCTTACCCCCTCATTCAGAACTACGTTTGCTTTGATTCCCATTTGGATACGTAGGAGCAGAATCCACATTCTGTCAAGCACAATCCACAAACACCCCACTAATCCTCGTTCGGCCGAGTATCTCACATCCGAGGTATTTGGACGGAACATTTGGCGCCGTCTGTGGGAATCGAAGCAAATATTTTCCCATACCACACAAAATGGTGAGGACGAGGAGCGGAAACTGCAGGAGGGAGGAGCCAGGGAATGCCAACAACGGAGTTAACGGGGATAATGGAGAGCGATCCGTAGGCCCAGCAGCAATGACCGATAATCCCATGGTTCAGGAGCTTCTCGCGCAAATTGCCGCGCTGAGAAGGGAAAGGTCGGTCTCTTCTCCACAAGAAAGAGAGCGCCGCCCACCGGAGATTGAGGGGGTCCAGAAACTTGTACAGGGAAAGGGGTCCACAAATCTGGGCTTCCCATCACACCAATCGAGCAGAGGAGGAGGGATTCCCTAGGCATGCCCCAGAATTTTCACTCCAGACAAACAGACTTAATGACAGGGCCAGAATGCGGAGGCCGAGGCATCCCTTCACGAACGATATCATGGGGGTCCCCTTGCCAGCCAACTACAAGCCAATCAACATTGACAAATATGATGGCACCTCAGACCCCGAACGCCACCTGGACGCCTTCACCACGCATATGTACCTCTTTAAGGATGACGACGCTGTCATGTGTAAAGTCTTCCCAACCACTCAAGGAGGCAGCGCCGACTGGTACACCCAACTACTACCCCCAAAGATCGGTAGACTCTTTTGATACATTCGTGGCTAAGTTCAGCGCCTCGGTTTGCCATGAGCCGGGCCCACCAAAAAACCTCGGCCTCATTGGTAAACTTCAGCAAGAAAAGAATGAGTCCCTGCGCGACTTCATGGCCGATTCAGAAGGAGGCGGTACTCATCCCCAATCTCAAGTGTCGATGTTGCACTACACACCATCCCCGACTGGGTTAAAGCCTGGTCCTTTTGCTAGGCACTTGGCTCGGAAACCACCAGCCAATATGGACGAATTGAGGAGAAAAGCTGCTGGGTTTATCAATATGGAGGAGGTTGAGGAATCTAAGAAAAGGGAGAGGACTGATGATGCTGACAGGCGAGAAGGGAAAGAGAAGAGGAGGGCAGGGGGTGATAAACCGAAATTTAAAGGCCCGTCTGAGCACTTCCAGAGGGGACCGAAGTATGAGCATTATACTCCCCTCAACACAAACCAGGGCTCGGGTCTTCGAGGAAGCCTACAATGCGGAACTTTTGCAGCTCCCAAATCGTGGCCACCCCCCCCCCCCCCCCCCCCCCAAAACGCAGATCGACAGAAGCATTGTCGGTATCACCGCAATTATGGCCATACCACCGAGGAGTGCTGGGTCCTACGGGATAAAATTGAAGAGCTGGTGCAGGCTGGCCACCTCGGTAGTTTTGTTCGGAGAAACCACAACAACGGTGACCGGCGTGGCAGAAACAGAAGAAGAGAGGGTGACCAAAGCCCGAGGAGGGGTGGCGGTCAACGAAATAATGAGAGAGCAGAAGCCAGAGAGGGCCAGAATGAAAGACGGGAAGAGGATAATGTGATTCGGGGCGTGATAAACACCATTTATGGAGGATTTGCTGGGGGTGGCACAACAAGTTCAGCTCGGAGAAGACACCTGCGGGCCATCCGAGCTGTCAACTCGGTATCCGGCAAGCCTCCCAGAAGTTCCCCACCTATTATCTTTTCCGATGAAGATTTTGTGGGGGTAGATCCTAACCAAGATGATCCTATGGTGATCACTGTACAGTTGGCCAACTTCTCGGTCAAAAGAACCCTTGTCGACCAGGGGAGCTCGGCGGATATATTGTATTACTCAACGTTTCAGAAGCTCGGGATCCCAGAGAAGTCAATTCAATCGTACGACAGTAAGCTCATCGGCTTCGCTGGGGAACAAGTTGATACTCGGGGATACATTGACCTCCTGACCAATTTCGGTGACGGCAGAGCATCTAAGACTATCATGGTCAGGTATGTGTTAGTCAATGCTGTTACGTCATATAATATTCTGATCGGAAGACCGTCTTTGAATGAGCTAGGGGCTGTGGTCTCTACTCCCCACCTCACGATGAAGTTCCCTTCCAACTCGGGGGACATAGTTGCTGTCCGAGCAGATCAGAAGATGGTCAGACAGTGCTATGCTGATAGTTTGCGGGTGAGCAAGCTTAAACCCACACCAGCAGAGACCCTAGACAGGGGGAAAGATAAGGCGGTAAATTCTGTTAACTCCGTTGAACTGGACCCCAGGATGGACATGCAGGAACAACGTCCACAACCTATTGAGGAGTTAGAGAAGTTCCAGCTCGGTGCGCAGCCTGAACAGTGCACTAAACTCGGCGGTCACCTTGAACCGACTTTGAAAGAGGAAATACAGTAAGTGCTACGCAGAAATGCCGATTTGTTTGCCTGGACCACATCTGACATGCCGGGAATTGATCCCGACTTATTATGCCATAAATTGGCAATTTGTCCCGAGGCGAAGCCAGTGGCCCAGAGGAAAAGGAGACTAGGTGAAGAAAGGAGAAAAGTTGTGGAAGAAGAAACAGCGAAGTTGGTCAAGGCCAATTTTATCCGAGAAGTAGAGTACACTACATGGCTGGCCAACGTTGTTCTCGTCAAAAAAGCAAACGGCAAGTGGCGCATGTGCACCGATTACACAGATCTGAATAGAGCTTGCCCGAAAGACTCCTATCCTTTGCTGAGTATTGACAGGCTGGTTGACGGGGCTTCCGGATACAGAATTCTAAGCTTCTTGGATGCATACTCCGGATACAATCAAATCCGAATGTATCCCCCAGATGAGGAGAAAACAGCCTTCATTACTGAGGGGTCGAATTACTGTTACCGGGTGATGCCGTTTGGGCTGAAGAATGCGGGAGCTACATACCAAAGGCTTATGGACCGGGTATTTGAGAAACAAATCGGCAGAACTATGGAAGTATATGTGGATGACATGGTGGTGAAATTCGATGACCCAAGCAACCACCCAACAGATCTGGAGGAAATCTTTCAGCAGCTGAGGAAGTACAACATGAGACTGAACCCGGAGAAGTGTGTTTTCGGTGTCCAGGGGGGAAAATTCCTCGGCTTTATGCTGACGCACCGGGGAATCGAGGCCAATCCTGATAAGTGTCGGGCCGTGATTGAGATGAGAAGCCCATAGAACTTTAAAGAAGTGCAAAGATTGGCAGGACGGCTTGCATCATTATCTCGGTTCCTGCCTAAATCCGCAGAGAAAGCCCGGCCTTTCTTCAAACTACTAAAGAAGCCCCAAACCTTCACGTGGACCGAGGACTGCGAGAAGGCCTTTGTCGACTTCAAGGCCTTTTTGTCCTCCCCGCCGATATTAACTCGACCCATCCCCGGGAAAGAGTTGTACTTATATCTGTCAGCCTCCGAGAGTGCGATCAGTGCAGTCATTGTGCAGGAAATAGAGAAAGCTCAGATGCCGGTATATTTCATCAGTAGGGTCCTTCACGATGCCGAAACTCGGTATCAAGTCATTGAGAAGCTGGTTTTGGCCCTGATAACCGCAGCTCGGCGATTGCGCCCGTACTTCCAGAGTCACCAGGTGATAGTCAAGACTGATCACCCGATCAAACAGATACTCAAAAAGCCCGAGTTGGCAGGACGTATGATTGCTTGGTCGGTAGAATTGTCCGAGTTCGGCCTAAAATATGAGTTGAGAGGCCCACTGAAAGCTCAATGTCTCTCTGATTTTATAGCAGAACTCCACCCACAGCTGGTAGCCGAGGATATATGGTGGACTTTGTACGTGGATGGATCCTCGAATATCAGGGGCAGTGGAGCCGGGGTGATTCTGGAAGGGCCGGGAGATCTGACCCTGGAACAGTCATTGAAATTCGAATTCAAAACCACGAATAATCAGGCCGAGTATGAAGCTTTGATAGCAGGATTAATGCTGGCGAATGAAATGGGAGCAAAGGCTGTTAGATGCCGGAGTGATTCACAACTAGTCACGGGACAAATATCCGGAGGGTATCAAACGAAGGAACCTCAGCTCACCAGGTACTTGTGTAAGGTCAACCAGTTAATTTCCGACTTTGAAAAGTTCGTTATTGAGCATATTCCCCGAGAAGAAAACACCCGGGCCGATTTGCTGTCCAAGCTAGCCAGTACAAAGAAACCAGGTCACCATAGGACGGTTATTCAAGAAACCCTCAAGGAACCGAGCGTTGGGATAGAGGAGGTAATGGCCAGCGAGTTGGTTGACCGAGAGTGGATGACGCCCATATGGGAGTATTTATCCTCAGAAACTCTGCCCTCGGATCAGGCCGAAGCCAGGAAAGTCAGGCTCAGGGCAAGTCACTTTACTATAATCTCCGGGGAGTTGTATAAGCGAGGATTCTCGGCACCATTGCTAAAATGTCTGACGAGGGCACAATCCAAGTATGTCATGGAAGAAGTTCATCGAGGAATCTGTGGTTTTCACTGCGGGGGCAGATCAATGGCCTCCAAGGTAGTCCGAGCAGGGTACTATTGGCCTACCATCCGAGCTGATTGCATGGAATGGACGAAGCAGTGTGATGAGTGCCAAAGATTTTCCAATATAAATCATACCCCCCCTGAAGGACTTCACACATTAAACTCGCCTTGGCCATTTGCTATGTGGGGAATGGATATACTGGGACCTTTCCCTGTAGCCAAGGGTCAAGTCAAATTCCTACTGGTAGCGGTGGACTACTTCACCAAATGGATTGAAGCAGAGCCCTTGGCAAAGATTACCGCCGAGAAAGTGCAGAAATTTGTATGGAAAAGCCTTATCTATAGGCACGGAATTCCCTTTGTGATCGTCACCGATAACGGAAGACAATTTGTGGATAAGACATTACGGGAATTCTATGACAACCTCGGTATTAAACACCAAGTTACATCGGTTGAGCACCCCCAAACCAATGGGCAGGCCGAAGCAGCTAACAAGGTCATCCTCGGAGAACTGAAGAAAAGGGTAGGAAGATCCAAAGGAGCTTGGGCAGAAGAGTTACCGAGTATCCTCTTGGCCTACCACTGTACGCCTCAATCTACCACTCAAGAAACACCCTTTAGGCTGACGTACGGAACAGACGCATGATCCCAGTGGAGGTTGGTGAACCGTCTTTCCGACGTATACAACACGAGCCGAATGATAATGAGAGCAATCTGAGGGTCGAACTTGACTTGATAGAAGAAATCAGGGAGGAGGCCAAAATCAGAGAAGAAGCCTGCAAACAGAGAGCCACCAGAAGGTATAATTCAAGAGTAAAGCCGAGGAGTTTTCTGCGTGGAGATTTGGTACTGAGAATAACAGGAGAGGCAAGGAAGGATCCCACGGAAGGCAAGTTGGCAGCAAACTGGGGAGGGCCATTCCGAGTAATAGAAAACCTGGGGAACGGGGCGTATAGGTTGGAAGAATTGTCAGGGAAGCCTATCCCGAGAACTTGGAATCCTTCTCATTTAAAGTTTTATTATAGTTGATGTATATAGTCGGGTGCTGTACTATTTTTCCTACCTTGGTATTTTGTCCCAAAAAGGGTTTTGACCGGGGAGGTTTTAACGAGGCACACCACAGACTCCATCCAATAAAAGAATTTATTATGCATATTGTTTTATGTTCTCTTATTTTGCCGAAGTATTTATTTTGCAGGCATCTTATTCTAGTGGCCGAGTACGAGCCAATGGCCGAGTTCGAGCCAGTCAAAATTCTAAGGCCAAGTTTGAGCCTGGTGGCCGAGTACGAGCCAATGGCCGAGTTCGAGCCAGTCAAATTTATAAGGCCAAGTTTGAGCCTAATGACCGAGTTCGAGCCAGTCAGATTTATAAGGCCAAGTTTGAGCCTAATGGCTGAGTTCGAGCCAGTCAAATTTCTAAGCCCAAGTTTGAGCCTGGTGGCCGAGTTCGAGCCAGTCAAATTTCTAAGGCCAAGTTTGAGCCTGGTGGCCGAGTACGAGCCAATGGCCGAGTACGAGCCAATGGCCGAGTTCGAGCCAGTCGAATTTCTAAGGCCAAGTTTGAGCCTAATGGCCGAGTTCGAGCCAGTCAGATTTATAAGGCCAAGTTTGAGCCTAATGGCCGAGTTCGAGCTAGTCAAATTTCTAAGGCCAAGTTTGGGCCTGGTGGCCGAGTACGAGCCAATGGCCGAGTTCGAGCCAGTCAAAATTCTAAGGCCAAGTTTGAGCCTGGTGGCCGAGTACGAGCCAATGGCCGAGTTCGAGCCAGTCAGATTTATAAGGCCAAGTTTGAGCCTAATGGCCGAGTTCGAGCCAGTCAAATTTCTAAGGCCAAGTTTGGGCTTGGTGACCGAGTACGAGCCGCTAAATTAAGTCCGAAGGTCAAGTATGAACCTATTAGCCAAGTCCGAGCTATCAAGTTATTAATGCTGAATTTGAGCCGTGAGATTATTGAAATCAAATACAAGTATCAGTCAAGAAGGAACAAAGTTCGGATCAAAAAGACCGAGTACGAGCCATTATTTTATTAAGGAAACCGAGTACAATGCGTAAAGCAAAAATAAAGCCGAGTTTGACTCTTGAAAAGTACATTCAGGGGACCGAGCACAACGCTGAAATTGAAAGCTGAAATTGGAAACAAGGGCCGCTCGGTGGGACAGTAGTCCCCCCAATTAGAATAGGGGCAAGCCCGGACGACCCTCAATCCCCCTAATCGAGCGCCACCACTCTCTCTTAAGGGAGGCTGTAGTCACTTCCCCCTGAGAAAGCTGGATGATGAGGTGCTCGGCCAACTCCGGGAGTAGACGGCCTCTACCCCTTTCTCCACCTCCGAAGATTACTGTTCTCCCAGTTAACATCCTTCTTGAAGGACCGAATCATAAAAGGAATTCTGGATCCCATCTCCCACTTACATCCTTTTTGGTGGATGGGAAACCCAAAAAAGGATGTTAACTGGGAGAGGGGAACATAAACCCCTGACACTAACATAGAGCTACTCAGGTAGAAGAGAAGCAAGAAACGAATTTGCCTGAGGAAAAAGGATGAGGAATGAACGAGTAAGGCAGTGGAACAGCCCTATTTATAAGCAGGAAAAAATGGAAGTATGCGTGAGAAAGAGTTTGTTGGAAAAACAAATCTCGAAACTAAGCAAAATGCAGTAAGTGCATGAGCCTATTGCGGTTTCCAAAGCATTTAATGCTTGACTGCATACGTAAGGTGTAAAACATGTGTTTCACGTGTAACAACCACCGTCCATTTTTGATATGGACGGTAGAGTACCTCGGCCTTAGCCGAAGATCTGGTTAACAGGCCGAACACAACAACATAAGATAAGCGGAATGATAACAATTTTAATTAAGTAATATGAAGTTACAAGAGCATGAGCCTATCACAAGGGATGAACAAAAAACAAATAACTACAACAGTTACTCCCCCATATGACTCTCCTCGGTCTCAACATGACCCTCGGGAGAATCCCCCACCACGTCTACCTCTTCTTCCTCCTCAGGAATGATTGGAACAAGTTCCCCATTTACCACCTCCTTATTTACATCAATCCCCGAAAGATCAACACCAGGGACTAGGACCTCAACTTGGGCAATTGCCTTATCGAAACCTTTTCGGTGCTCAATGATAATACAACTAGTGGCCTCATTCACATCCTCCTCGAGCGCCATCTTAGCTTTGGTCTCAGCCTCCAGGGCAGCCTTAAGTCGCTCAATTTCAGCCTGAGCCTCTTTGAGCTTGTCCTCAGCACGAGCCTTATCCTCCTCAACCCGAGCTTTGCTTTCCTCAGCCGACTTTGCTCGGGAATCCAGCTCGGAGTTTCGGGTGTTAATCTCGGCAAGGGTAGCAGTCAGACGTTCGTTGCCGCGGGCCAGCTCCTCGCGCTCAGAAGAAATCCGGGTAAGATCTCCCTTCAACTTCTCAATCGCAGCAAATTCGGATTCAACTGTTGGGACTTCCTCTCGGTCTCTGTTACCTCTCGGCTACAGAAACGAGCCAAAGCTGCAGCCCGAAGGCAGTAGACCGAGAGGGCCTCCATGCTAGATCGGGCCCCCTGCTGCTTGATAAGCCGAAGATCGGTGGGCTTTAAGAAGCTTGAGTCGAAAGAGGGGAAGGGGTTGAAGTCTTCACCCCAGAGAGATGAAGTCCCTGCCTTCAGGGAAGTGTTGTACCATTTCGGCTCGATGGGGGCAGGAGGTGGTTGTTCTCGCCCCGCGGTTCCCGTCCCCTGTGTGGTCGGGCGGGGGGAGCTTGGGCGGGGAAGGGGAGAATCTTCGGCGACTACTTCAACCTCTACCCTCTTTCTTTTTGGAGGGGCGGATGACGAAGCCCCCTTTGCAGAAGTCTTGGTGGGAGGAGGTCTTTTCTGCTTCTTCTCGGTTGAAGAGGGACCCTGACCCTCTTTAGCAGCACCAGCCCTTACAAGCTTTGAGAAGTCAAATTTTCCCATGATGACTGCCAAAAAGAAAAAGTTGTTAGTTCAGCAACGAAGACAAAAAGATTCCAGAACTAAAATGCCGAGTACTTACTTTTCAGGTCAGATCTCGGGGTTGATGAGAAGTGTTTCTAGTATATCTATGTCCCGTCTATCCTCGGCCAGGAGGGATTGGTATTCAAAGTCGACAAATTTTGTAGGGGAGGATTGCCAATATAGGGGAAACTTGGCACTGTTGTCACTATCGAATAAGTGTAAAGAATGAGGGCCCGAGGGGCGAACTCGGAAGAAGCCAACTTTGAAATCTTTGTACGATGATTTGTACAAACTGAGCAGTCCCCTCCGGTTCAGCCCGTTAAGGGAAATCCATCCCATTTTATCACCAAACCTTGTTTGGTAGAAATACAAAAATTTTGGGGTGGTGGGCTCCATCCCTATGTATTTGCATAGAATCTGAAAAGCCTTCATAAAAGCCCAACTATTGGGGTGAAGTTGAGTAGGAGCGACGTTCATAGTCCTCAGAACATCGCACTCGAACTCGGAAAAGGGAAGAGATACGTGCAGCTTATCGAATAATGTTTTTTACATATATGTGAAGGGGGGCTCGGAGGGGCGAGCCCTCATGAAGACACACTCGGTGCCCGAGCAGGGGGAGCAAATGAACTCGGATTCATCCCTTGACGCCGAGATATTAACTTGGGACCGAAGTAGGTCAATTGATTCTAGGGTTTGGAAATCAGAGAAAAAGGTCCCAACCTCACCTTTAACCCAGGTGTACCCAGGAAGAGTGATGTCAGGAATAGGGTCTTTTGGAACCCTCAGGCGTTGCTTACGAGCAGCGGGTTTGGACACCGGAGGAGAAGGAGAACCAGACCTGGAGGACCCAGACTCAGAAGACCCAGACCCGGAAGAAGACGACCCGGAAGACGACGACCCCACCGGACCAACGTTCGGCCCTTGGGGAGAAATAGGAGAGGCGGAAGGGGAGTCCCCCAATGGGGGAAACCTCCCGTTCCACCAGAGGAGAGGTGTTTGATTCGGTGGAATCAGATGAACTCATGACCAGAATTCAAAGATAAAATGTAAAAGGAGGAAGGAGGCTGGGCGTACCTGGAAAACGATGAGCAGAAGAGGGAAGGCATAAACTTGGAAGACGAAGGCGAAATGTGAAGGAGGATAAACAAGGTAGAAGGGAGTGGAAGCCGCAAAAGGTATTTATAGCCTGCGACTGGCGGCCCATGGCCTATCAAGCCCAAAAGGGCGCGACTTTTGATTTTCCCCCCATTAAATGGGCGCGGAATTCTAGGGTTTCCTGCCCGAAGCGTGCCACGGAAGTATTAGGGGAATGATTGCTTTCTCTGACAGAGAGAGAAGACTTGATTGAAATGACAGCTGGGAATGTGGATACCTGCACAACCGAAGAATAAGCTCGGTTTCATACTTATCGGCTCTTTCGCTTATTTAAGCTCGGAGCTCGGGGGGCTTGTGTACTGACCGAGGATAGAAGACCGAGAACTCGCCTATATACTGGACCAACCGAGCTTACCCCCACGAATGGACCTTGGCCCAAACCCCTCAAAGGCCGAGAACATGTCAGCACACCTGACACCCGAGGATAACTACTCGGCCCTGATCCATATCAGACCACTCGCGAAGATACCTCGGCCCCAAACTATCCAGTCGCAGCTAACTGGGCCGAATATCTCGCTAGTCATAATGATTCTGCGCATAATCAGGATCCTGATATCTCTCCGCATAATCAGGACCTGATCCAAATATTTCTCCGCTTATCTTGGAGCTCGATCCTGAACAATCTCTATAAATAGGGGGCTTACCCCCTCATTCAGAACTACGTTTGCTTTGATTCCCATTTGGATACGTAGGAGCAGAATCCACATTCTGTTAAGCACAATCCAAAAACACCCCACTAATCCTCGTTCGGCCGAGTATCTCACATCCGAGGTATTTGGACGGAACATCTTATAAATATTACCCTGGTCAATGGTTAGTTCATAAGAATCAAACATGGGTCAAGATCAAGAATGTCATTTTTGGGAAGATAAAACAGTTTTCATAAATCATAACGAGCTAAATATTAGTTCAACGATCATGTAAATTATCCTTAGATAATAATTAATTAGTAATTAGTTGAGGCACAATTCAAATTCTCTCTACCTAATCCTGCTTTGTACGTGATTGGACACTGTTAGATGACACACATGAGCTGTATGTTTGTATTTTAAAAAAAGTTGGTCACGATTCCCAGCTGCCATCATCTGCATCGCTGCCTTATGCATACATAAGCACCATATCGTTGCTATCTGTTGTGTTAGATAAACATGCACAGCACATGCACCCTTTGCATGTTCTCCACCTGCATGCTCAGAAGAGATCAAGGCTTACAAAATCGGACTGACCATTGAACCGGTGAAGACAGCGGTTTAAGGTTCAATGGTCCAACCGAGGTTGCACCATGGTTAAACCGGTTATAATTAAATAATATTATTTTAATTTTTAATATAATATATTAAATAATATTAACAGAAATATTAAATTCTCATATTTTCTCAAAAGTGTAAAAGAAAGAAAAAACCATCTTTTATGCTTTTTAGTGGTCCAACTATCATAATAAAAATAATAATAAAAAGAATCATGAAATTGGGCTTGTTAGGCCCATTATGCATTAAAAACCAGAAACAAAAAGAAAGTATCATGGACCAGACCCGGTTGTTTGAACAAAAGCATTGCATTTAACCTAGTTTTCTTAAAGTTGTTGTGATGTGACTGCTGCCCAGTGCCTACCACCCCTGCCATATCATCTCTCAATTTTTTCATCTCTCATATCTCACTCTTATTTCTGATTTCACTCTCCCCCTCGTTGTTGTAAGCATGTGCCTGTAACTTGTCCCGTTTTACGTTACAGATGGGGAAGACGCAATAGCCGGTGGTCGAAGAAGCCATACGCGCCGTAGAAGCAACTTCCAGTCGTCGGAGGCCGCTTGAGATCACCGAAGTTCGTCGGATTCAAGAAGCAAAATACCGATCGCTGAAAAGCTAGGGATGGGAAACGGCTTTTGGGCTTTTCATCGTTTTTTTTTTTTGGAAAAAAAATTCAGATTTCACGAACCGGACCAGACCGTTCCTTGACCGGTTTCACCGGTTTTGAACCGGTTCTGCGGTTTTTATACCGGTTCAACTCAGGAACGATTTTGCCTACCAACCGAACCGTTCTAGATCCCGATTCCTGATTGGACAGGCCGGTCCGGTTTTGTAAACCTCGGGAGAGACCAAACAATAAATGCTGCCATCTATCTGCATTTGAAATTAGATAACTGTCAAACCTCTTTCATCACCCTCTGCATGTCCTCCATCTGTTCTTCTTTCATCACCCTTTGCATGATTCTATAGCTAGATTGACTTATGTGGCGTGCAAGTGGTTTCCAAAAGCAATAAGTGCAGACAGTGGCGGTGTCACTGTCAGAAAGTTTGGCTCAATGTGGCGGTGGGATTGATAGTTTGTTCTCTTATCGGAAACAATAAAATTACTTATTGTATTATTAGATATTTTTTATTCTTTATCAATTAAGTATTTCTTTTCTAACTGAAATTAGAAAATTAAAATGCAAAAACATCACATAAATTTTTCTTCTCAGCTTAGAGCCTTAGACCAAAAGATAATTTAAACAAAAATAAAATCAATCAGATCCTTAAAAAAATAAAAAATGAAAAATAGGAAATAAAAGATGAAACATTGCGAAGGTGAAAGAAACGTAATTTGAGCCCTAATTTGATGGACTATGTCATATGCTTAGCAGTATCTATACAGTAATGATACTATTGCTTCGTCTCTCATTAACTTTGAAGTAACAAAAATTATTCTCTTTCAACAAAACCATATTTAAAAAAAGTTGGTTGTTGTTCCTTTTCTAGACTGTTTGGTAAAAAATAGCGAATAGCGGATAATGAATAAGCTAGCGGATAAGTTAGCGGATAGTGGATTGGATTTGTAGTATTTGGTAAAATTAGCGGTTGGATTAGCTGATTAATATAAAATTACATTAAAGGACGTGTTTGCATGGTTTTTTTATATAAGTTATATATATATATGTGTGTGTGTATTTTTATATATATTATTTATTTTAAAATAATTATCAACTTAACACTTTAATTTATTTTAAATTATTTATCATTTCAAAGATTAAAATATTAATTTTTAGTTTTAATATTTATTTAGTTTTAGTTATTTTTTATAAATAATATGGAATAAAAAAAATATTATTGATATGATTTTTATACAATTTTTTTATAAATAAAAATATAATTCCTATTTTTTATCTTAAATATAAATTTAAATAGTGATATTAATTCTAACAAATCAATATTAAAGATTTCTATTAATATTTTATTTTGTTAGTGAAGAATAAGTAATGAATTTAATTAAGATAGTAAGGATAAAAATGGAAGAAAAAATGATACGCTATACGCTATAAGCTCGAACGCTACTTCAAGTAGCATATGGAAAAAATAATATACGCTAGTGAAAAAACGTTATACACTAATTTTAAAAACGGTTGTCAAACGGGACTAATTATCCATCCGCTAAATGCTAAACGTTAACGTTTTTTGCAAACCAAACAGTGCCATATTCTTCTCCAAAATTGAAGTAACCGTTGTAGTTTATTTTCATACAAGAAAGAAGTTCATCAATTTATAATTTTATATAAAGTTTACAAAAGGCATTCCAAAAAGTGATAGGAACGAAAAACTAATGTTAATAAAAAAATTACAAAATAGAAACAGAAAATCCTTATCCAAGATTACAAATTTTGAATTTTGAATGTAAAATAGCAATATCTTCTCTTAGACCTAGTCAATCTGTAACAAAAAATAGTGTTTTAGTAACCCAAAAAAATAGTGTTTTAAGTGACTTATCTACCATTTTGGTACGTAAGATAAATATAAATTAGAAGAGAATATATTTGCAAGAGTCGTGCTAATTGAACACACTTTTTGTGACATCGTACACCACACTCCTACAGTAACGTATCTATCGTGAGCCGTTGGATCTATGATTATTGTCATTCTATCCATAAATTTAATTTATTAATTATGATTTTTATTAAATCTATTTTTCTATAATATTCTTTACAATCACAATACTTACAATGATATTCCATATGTTTGTTACATGTATCAGTGGCTTCAGCTTTTAGTTCTTGTACTAGGCTTTTTAGTACATCTTGATTTATTAAATCTAGCATACTTAATTTGTGTACAAATTTTTCTATATTCTGAGAATTCATAAGTAATTAGCTCTGATACCAAAATGGTACCACCTTTACAATCTTTATAATTTGAAAATAGTTCTTCATCTAATCATCTAATAAATCATATTCTTCATATATGTCAGAATCGGATAGTATATCATATTCAAAAGCCAGTCCTATTTCTTCCATGTAATTCCATTCTCTGTCTAATGAAATAAGTGCTAAGTAATAATCTTATTGTCTATACTGAGCTTTTATTTTTTCAATTATCAATTGTTTACAGTCGATAGGTAAGTTCATTACTAATACGCTTATTATTTCTTTTTCTGTTTGATCATCAAATTCAGAGTATATTTCCATTGTTTATTCATTATTATTATCTTCAAAAGGTGGTGCTGTTATTTTAAAATAATTAGATGATGTTGGTTGAGATCTTGACGATACCATTCTTTCTATTTTTTCTATTCCTTCTATTATTTGTCTTTTATGTTTTTATTTTTTATTTTTTAGGTTAATAAGTTCTTTTTCTTTTTCTATAATATGTTTTTCCATTTGTTTTCGATTTTTGTCTTCTAGATCTTTTTTAAGATAATGATCATAGATGTTAATAAATTCTTTCATATTCCTTTTATCCTATTTTATTTTGCTATAAGATTCTTCATAAATATTTCTTAATTCCCTTCCTTTATTCATATCTCATTTCTTAAATATTATGCTAAATCTCTTACTTGGTTTGATAGCTTATTTATATTTTCGTCTTCCTTAGTGTTTTCTGTTTCAGGAAAAGTAATTGGTTTTGGAATTTGTTTAAAACTTAATGATTTTGGATTTCTTATGGCTATTCCTAGTTCAGTTAACTTGTTTCTTTTAGGGTAGTAAATTTTTCCTATTTCTTCAAATAGTCTTGGTATGTCTATTCTATCATTATTTTTGAAAGTAATGCTATGGTGAGAATTTGTTAATGCATAATTAACACAGTAAGTAATTGAGAAGATTTTATCTCCAGATCTCATTAAGTTATTTCTTAAGAACCTATGTTCCATGGTTAATGATTGATCTAGTCTCTGGGTATCTAATGGTATGCCAATATTTGGGTGTATCTCAAATTTTAATTTAACATAAGCTAAATTTCCTTCAATTACTCCTAGTATTTTGTCTTTCGGATCCGTTATTCTATCGTCTTTTAATACTAATTCTATGGGTGAGTTTATTCCTTCCTGAAAGGTTGCTTTGATTAGAACCTGTATGGCTCCTATATGAATATAACCTATTTTCCTTCTATGTGCTTCCTTTTTTAAACTTCTTTTTAGATCGATTAATTTCTTTTTATTCAATAATTCTATACAAGTATTTCCTTGTACTTCTGATATATCTATTGGAGTTTCATTGACTATCTTTCCATAGTATATGATATTTTCTTTCTGATTTATTCTTTTTATTATTCCTCCAAGTTTTTTCATATTCGCATCTTTTGCTAAGTTTAAATCTTCTTTTTGTATCTTCTGGTATAATTTTGGATCTATCAGAATACTTCCTTCATAATTTCCATCTTCTTCATTGATTTGTATATGTTCTATATCTGTATTCTCAATTTTTTCTCTTTCTAATTCAGACATAACTAATTTCTAATATAAATTGAAGGTTGATAAGTCATACCTGATTTGGATTTCTTTGAAATTCTTTCTGAATTCTTCGGTCCACCGCTGCTTCCGTTTAGTCAAGTTGGAATACAATCGTGAAGTAGTTTTAGTAAAGTTGTTGGAGAGAAATTCTAGTAGTGAAAGTAGTATTTATTGATGAGAAGTAGAGGGAAATACATAGAACCTAATGAATCCACTCTCAAGGATTCGACTAGCAGACATAAGGCTAGCACAGTTCTCTGAGAGAACTTATTAAGGATGAGAGGTTTTTTCTTCACTCTCTTCTTAAGGATGAGAGGTTTTTCTTCACTCTGATTTGCCTCAGTATAAGAGGACTTATTTATATGCCTAAGAGTGCTAGGTAATTTACACAAAAGTCCTTACATTATTTCAGTTTATCGATCAGCCTTTCAATAATTCACATGATGACCTAAGTGCTTACGTCATTCTTCAATTATTGCTTCGTCCAAGTCTTTATCCTCCTGCCGACAGTCCTTTTTTGCCACGCATCTTTCACATGCATGATTTCCATTTTCCTTAATCATTGACCAAAGTAAGTCGAGGACAGCTGGCTGATAGTTCATGGATAGTCCTTGGAGTGTGTAGAAAGGTAGTTCAAAATTTGTCAGTAGTGCCAAGTCCTTTTCTCTGATTATCTTTCCACTAGTCTTGCTTAGAAGCAAAGTATGCGGTCATTTGTATAGGGCTTTGATGAAGGAATCTTTTCCAATAATTTGACACTGAGTGAAAATGCTTGCTAGTTGGTTGGCTAAGATCGTAGTAATTTTGTCTTCGTCATAGTCTTCCTATTAATGAAAGGAATCCTTTCTTTGACCCTCGCAGGCTTCAAAGCTTGACATATATAAGGTGGACCATTTTTTAATTCAACGTAATCTACCTCATATTCCTCAGAATCGTTGCCCTCCTCGTCGGATTCATTACATCCGACAAAGTTAATCTTTTCTCTTTTGAGGAATTTCTTCTGCTTGAAAACCTTTTCGGCTTTCAATCGTTCAATTTGTCGGACTTTATCTCCTAACTGGGCAAGATCAATTAGATGCTGGTTGACCAACTTCTTCATAATATGATAATCTAGACCCCCATCAGCAACCTTTACTATTTCTGCCTCAGGAATATGGGTGAAGTAACGACTCCTCATTTGACGGAATCGGACAAGGTAGTCATCGACAGACTCGTTATTCATCCTCTTAATGCCAAATAAGTCTGTCAATCCTATCTTTAGGTCACCCCTAAAGAATTGATCATGAAAACTCCTCTCTAATTGATTCCAGGAATGTATGGTCCATTAAAAATGGCATACCATTTTTCTTTAGTATTTTCTTGTACCTGCTGACTTATATTTTTCAGGATATCTTCTTCTGAAGATTTTCCTTTTGCTTGTAATTGAAATTCCAATACTTCAATATTTGCTTTGATTAGGTCCAGTTCCATTACTTTCTGCTTCTCAAGCATTCTTTGGAGTTGTATCTGCTTCTTTATTGCTTCAGTTGTTTGTTGCTCCATTCTCTTGATAGTATATTTGCAGGAACATTTTTATCTCCTTTAATATGGGATATTGAGTAATTGTATTCGGCAAGTTTCATTTGCCATCTAATCAATCGTCCTTGTTTATAAGTTCCTTTATGGTTTAAGTTCTTAAAACCTACAACATAAGTAGAGTCCGTTCGGACAATAAAGTCTTTATCCACTATATAAATCCGGTGTTTTTCTAACATTCAGATTAAGGCCAGTGTTTCCTTTTCATGAGTAGGATAATTAATTTCGCTATCTGAAAAGGTTCCCGACATATATCGGCATAGTAATTCATTTTTGTATCCAGGGGGTTTTGCTTTCATAACACCTCCCCAAAAGTCATTTGAGGCATCAGTCTCAATAATAATTAAATCATCATCCGATGGATGATATAGCTCAGGAAGATCCCGGCATAAGTCTTTCATTTTAATAATAAGTCTATCATCCTCTTCAGTCCATCTCTAGAGGGCATTTTTCTTCAGCTTTTGTTGAAGTATTCTTCTTTCTGCTGCAAGATTCTTGATGAAACCTTCATTTGAAATATATGTTAATACTCAAAGAAATCTTTGTAAATCCTTTTTATCCTTTAATTTTGTTGGAAAATTATAAATTTTTTCTAATACATGCCGCTGCATTATTATTTTCCCTTTTTCAATTTCTAGTCCTAAGTAATTAATCCTGTTTTGGGCTAAGACAACCTTTTTCTTACTTAAAACTATTCCATGTTCCTAACATTTATTAAGAACTAATTCTATCTTTTTGAAATGATCTTTTAATCATTTATTAGAAAAGATTAATATATCATCAATATAGATAAGACAAAAGTCTTTGAATTCTTTGAGAATCGAATCTATTCTTCGTTGAAAAATTCCTGGTGATTGATTCATTCCCATTGGAAGTACATTCCATTCATACTGTCTTTGAGGACAACTAAATGCTGTTAGTGCTTTTGATTCTTCAGTTAACCTAATTTGGTAAAATCCTGATTTACAGTCAAAGGTACTAAACCATTCCATATTTCTGACTCTTTCAATAATTAAGTCCTTTCTTGGGAGAAAATAAGCATCTCCTTCCATAGCATCATTAATTTGTTTGTAATTTATTACCATTCTTCTTTTACCTCTTTTGATTTCATTATGATTTTCTACATAAAAGGCTGGGACCGAGTGCTTACTTTTTTATGGTCTAATTAGTCCTTTTTGGCACATTTCCTCAATATCTTTTGCAAATTCATCTCTATCTATTTTTGTATAAATCATTGGTTTGCATTTTACTTCTTTTGTTGGATCTTTTAGTTTTAATTCGACTAATTCAGTATTTCGATTAATTTTTGGGTCTAAAGGATTTTCACTGCATACCTTATTCAAAAGTTCTTCTAATTGGGATGGAATTATTCTATTTGGTTCTAAATTTACTAGTACATGGCGAATTTTGGTGCAAATTAAGCTAATTCTCTCACCACGGTTCAGCTGGCGTGACTTTGATGAGTAAATACATTTAGAAAAGTGAATAATTGGAATTTGTATAATTTCACGATGTTACTTTTGATAAATATATGGTGTCTTTAGGGTAATATATTCTAGATATTGATAAAATGGTGCGTATAGTCGTAAGAAATTATTTCCAACAATTACATCTATTCCGGTTTCTTGTTTATATATCGTGGGTATTATAAATATTTTTCCTTGTATTACTAAAGTAATCCTATTTGCTATCCAGTATAGAGGATAGATTGATCCATCTGCAATTTGTATTTTTAGCGGCTTTTCTAATCTTTCCCATTTATCAAGAAGGGCTTCTGTTGCAAGACAAAGACTTGCTCCAGTATCTATATAGGCTTTTGTTTCTATATTACTTTTTTCCACTAGTATTTTTATGTAAGTATTATTCGGATTTTGTTTCTTCTGAAGATAGTTCATCTTCCGTGTATTCATATATACTTACTTCTGAATCACTTAATTATTCTTCTAAAGGTTCAAGTTCATATATTCGGAAAACCTGTTTTATTAATTTTGATTTTTCCTTAAAATCTTTTTCTTTTCGTTGAGGGCATTCATTGGCATAGTGTCCTTCAATATTACATATCCAACAGACACATTTCTTCTTTCCCTTTGGGCAGTATTTTCTCGGTGTTGATTTCTTCCTCCTAAAATATTTTTTCTTATTATTTTTATAATAGGTTTTCTTTTTAGGATAAGTCTTTCGTAGGTTTGGTTTTTTATAGTATTTTCTTTTTCTTATTATTTTATCACAACCATATTTTCCTGGTTTTTCTATTTCTGGAATGTCACAACAAATGACAGTACTTCCTCTATTTAATTGCCTTATTGTTTCTCTATTTAAACATTGTTCTCTTAATTCTTGGTATAAAAGTCTAATAATTCTTCCTAATGAGTTTGTTGTTTCTTCTGGTCTTGAATCCCAAAGTCTATTAATTTTTGAATTAAGTGGATATGATAATTTATCTATAAAAATATATTTATATATTTCCTTAGTTTCTTCATTCAATTGATAATAGTATTTTTGATATTCACGGATAAAACTTTCAATCTGGCACATATCGCATATTTGCATTCTATTTAGATGTGATTTAGCATTTTCAAGTAGGGTTTTATTTGCCTTTTCTTTGTGTTCCATCATATTATATCCTAAGAATTCCTGATGAATTAGGGTCATTACTAATTTAACATAATCCATGTTATTGTCTACCATTCTTCCATACTGAATCCAGTCTTCATCCTTAATTCCTATTAAGAATTTTTGTACGTTTCCTGATGTTTTAAATGTTACAAAATTCTTAGTTTCTATAAAGTTTAGTTGTTTAAATCTTTCATCAGTCAGGATTATTAATATCATTTCGTTGGTCCATTTTAATAAGACATCTTCTTTATTTCTTATACAATCAAGGTCTAGAATATTTCCTGTATTATGGTATCGAGGTTTAAATTCTTCTTGAATTTTTGTCCATTTATTATTCTTTCTTGCATATCTCTTATTATACATAATTTCTTTTTCATGTCTATCCCAAGCTCCATCGGGTGTATATTTATATTCTTCCCATTTTCTTTTAGGACTTTTTCCGCTATATTCTCCTTTTTCTATTCTTATATGATTTTCTTCAGATTCTGAAGATGAACTGTAATTTAAAATTATTTTTTCGTTCTCATTGTTATCTGTATCTTTTTTATCAATTCGTTCTATTTTGTGTATTTGATTATTTTCTTCTTCAACAATTTTAAGTTGTTCTAGTAGCTGCTGAATTTCCTCTAAATCATTTGATTTTCTTAATGTCTCCATATATTCATCTTTTATCCTCTCCATGCAGATACAAGTGTAGGTATTTTTTATGGTTCTTGACTTAATTCTTGTTTAATTATTATTTTTCTAAATTCTTTGTTTCCAAAATTTCTTCTAATTCCTTTTTTGTTATGCATTTATTATTTTCTTCATGTTTTAAGAGGTCTTCTAGTTGTTCTAGAATAATTTTTATTCTATTAATATCTTCATTTTTATCTATTTCTTTTCCTCTGCTTATATTATATAATGTTTCTTTAATATCTTTTATTTCACTTTGTCCTTTTTGTATTCTATTGCAAGTATAATTTGCAATTCTTTCTGTATTTTCTATTAGTTGAATAATATTTTTATTTATATCTTTTATAATCTTTTCCAGTTCTTTGAATCCTGATTCTATTTCTTCGGATAATCTCATTATCCTATATAATTTTCTAATTCCTGTTTTAGTCTTGCTATTCTTTTTCTGACCATTTCTTGTTGGAAAAGAAGATAGTTATTTTGATTTAATTTTTCTAATACCTCTAAGTATTTTCTTAGCTCGTATATGCTTTGTTTTATTGTCAATACTCTATTCATTATAATAATTTGCTACAGTGGTCTACGGTGTTTACCGTATGATGTCGATTTTGTGTGTCAAATTATCAATCCTCTATTTGCAATCAGTGTGCTTAGAAGGAACAATGAGGAACCAATTTCTCATTGGCAACATTACATGGCCACTGCTATATATATTAATAATAGGAAATGGGGCAGAGCTTGTAGGTCCATGTACTTAACATTTAAGACTACTCATTCTAATATAGATAATTTAATTAATGTAAAAGAACTGAATTTGAACTTTCATTAAAATAATATAAAAATCACAAAAAGAAAAACAAAGCAAAACGTATGGAATTGCCATCAATTTCAATTAAATTTTAGCACCTTTTTGTTTATTACAAACTCTTTGATTTTTACAGCGACTATCTTAGTTTATGATCTCATTTTATTTATACAAAATAATAAAAATTAACTTAATATTAAAATTAAAATTAAAATTAAAATTTTTAATTTTAGAAATGATAAATAAATTAAAATATCAAAAGTGCTAATTATTTTTAAAAATAATATAAATAATATACATAAATACATTCATATATATATATATATATATATATATATATATATATATATATATATATATATATATATAACATAAAAACACGTCCTTTTATATCATTTATATTTATCAACTAGTTCAACCGTTAGTTTTACCAAACCCATCAAATCTAATCCGCTACCTCATCTACTAGTTCCGTTATCAGCTAGAATATTATCCGCTATCAACTAGCTCATCCGTTATCTACTAGCTTTTACTGAATAGAGCCTAAGTCACTACTAACTACTAAGTACTCATGTGTGTTTGGTTCAAAAGAGAGAATGAGAGAGAAGATTTTAATTAGATATTGTGTTTGATTGAGAGGATGGTATGAGGGAGATTTTAATGGAGGTGAGGAGACATAAAACTATTCAAGTTTGGTTCACAAGAGGAGTAGATGGAGTTTAAAATTAATTTTCTTTTACACCATTATAAATTTAGATTTCAAAATACACAGTAAGGATATTTTAGTTAATGCATTTAAAATATTTTAAATCCCCCATTTCCCCTCCAAATTCTCCAATATTGGAGGGGGGCCAAAATTGAGCGAGGATGAATTTTCATCATCTCTATTCCCTTTCTCCCTTCCAAAAAAATTGAACCAAATTTGAAAAAAACAAACATTGAAAAAAAAATAACTCCACTCCCTTCCATTTCCCTCTAACCAAAATCTGTCTATATTTATTTCATCATCAAAAAGACTTTTTATTTGTTAATCACTTTAAAAATATGAATAGTTGAATTATAATAAATTAATAATAATAGATTTTGGTTTATCTTGATGAACATTTGAAGCTTACCCTGCACATAATCTTGATACTAATCCATGTTGAACATCATCCTTTTAATTCAGAGGTCATAAAAATTGTAAAATAGAAAAGGTCATTGCTCCCTGCACTAATAATAACCAGAGTGTCTCCAATTATTTATTTAGATTTATCTTCCCCTACAATTCTATTTCTATATAAGTTTTGAAGAATTCAATTTGCTTGGGAATTGTAATGGCGCCGCCACTTATCACAGCTACACTCTTATCATCATAGCACGATCAACCAGATTCAAGGTTAACTGGTTAACACCTGTTAGAAGTTATTCCACTATAAGAAAAAAATGATATTACCGAGGGTCAAAAGCCGTCAAAAAACCCAAAAGGCCGTAGGTAATTGAAAATTACCGACACTCAAGTCATTAGGAAACACGGGCATCAGAAACTATTAACGACAGCCTTGGCCCTAGGTAATTACCGACGGCCTTGCCTCTAGGTAATTGCTGACGGCTGTTCTCCTAGGTAATTCCAATTATTCTTTTTTTAAATGATTATTTATTTATATATTATAATTTATTTTATTTTATATATTTTATTTTTATTTTTTTATATATATTATAATTTTATTTATTACTTTTAAAATAATATATTTATTTTATAATTATTTATTTTTTGTCAGTTTCTTCCCCTCATCCCTCCCCCTTCATCTCCCCCCAACCTCTGCGAGCTTCGCCTCCCCCACCCACACTCTCCACCGCCCGCACAGACCCCCCTACTGCCATCCCTCACGGACCCACACCACCATCTTGCACAGCCCCCCCGCCTCCTTGTGTCAGCCAACCCAGCGACCTTCAGAAATAGATTTGCAACCTTGCCCCTTGCCAAATCTGCAACAACCTTGTCCCTTGTTGCCGCTCTCTCTGATTCCCAGCAAGCCTCGATAAATTCTTCAAATCTCAAATCTCAAATCTTAGAAACAGATCGAAACGAATTCGTTTGTGACGACTTGGACAATAATTAAACAGAGATGGTGGTGGTTGTCCGCGCAGTGACGGTGGCTGGTGTTCTCGGAGATGGAGAGACGTTGGAGGTGAGTGAAACAAAGAGAAGAGGTATAGAGAGAGAGATACAGGTTGAGAGAGAGTTTATTCACTTTCCTTTAGCATTACCGACGACTAGGGAACGGTATCGACAGCCAGATCCGTCAGAAATACCTCTGGCCCTTACCGGCGGCCTAACCCCTCGCAAATCAGTGAACGATACTGACGGCTTTGTCCGTCGGAAATACTTTATCCCTTATCGACGGCCTTGCCCCTTGCAAATCAGCAAACGATACTGACGGCTCTGTCCATCGGAAATGCCTCTGTCCCTTTCCGACGACCTTGCCCCTTGCAAATCAGTGGACAATATCGACGACCTTTTCCATCGAAAACGCCTCTGTCCCTTACCGACAGTCTTTCCCCTCGCAAACATGGTGGGAACCCTTCCTGGAAAATTGCAACTGTCTAACCGTGGGACTTTTCGACGGTCGGCCAGTCGGTAAACTTACTTAGGGCCATGCCCGTCGGTAATGTGGTCGAAAATGATTATGTGCATACCGACGGGTTATAACTGTCAGAAATGGTAGAATTTATGAGGGCCTTTTGTCCATCATAAAAAAGTCATCGATAATAAAGACATTTCTTGTAGTGTTCATTTAATAGGTTTAGGTCCAGGAAACGAGGGACTACATCTTTGATGTTTAACACAGAGGCAAGGAGGTCAGGAGTCAATTTTCAATTAGGGAATCTACCAACAGGGCACATGAATAGGAAAATTCTTTCCATAAGGCACACGATTTGTCTTGCCTAATGTTATGATGTAGTTTTTGTTGCCTGAGTCAACCGTCGAATCCCAAAATACTAGAATGGATGCAATTTTGGGTAATGTCAAGGCATTGTTTTTGCTTGAAACTAAAACAATGGTGTAAACATGCATCAAAATGATAAAGTGGGTCGTGGTTGGCATTTCTAACTGATAAAGGTAAGGCTTTACTTGCTAGTGCACTGATTGCTCTCTTTTTTTACTTTAGGTATTTAGTGAGAGCAGTGAAATATTGTGAGAGGATGAGGGAGTAAGGATATGTTTGGTAAAAAATAGCGGATAACAGATAAGCTAGCTGATAGAATATGAGCTTATAGTAGATGACGGATAAACTAGCGGATTGGATGACGTATTTGGTAAAACCAGTGGTTGAACTAGCTGATAAATATAAAATGACATAAATGATATATTTAAATGTTATTTTTAGATAAGTTATATATATATATGTGTGTGTGTGTGTGTGTGTGTGTGTGTTTTTTTTTTGTGTGTGTTATTTATTTTAAAATAATTTTTGAATTTGATATTTTAATTTGTTTTAAATTACTTATCATCCCAAAAGTCAAAAATATTTTGTTTAATTTTATTTTAAATTATTAATTATTTTTATTAAATAAAATAAGATAAGAAAAATAAAATGACATGTTAATATGATTTTGGCGAAAATGCACTTTTCATCCCCCGTCCTTTTCAATTTGTCAAAATTCGTCCTCCCATATGTTTTTGATCGATTTTAGTCAGCTTATCTTCTCAATCGTGCAAAAATGTCCCTCCGTCAAGTTGTCATACAAAAATTAACATAAGTTGATGATGTGACATACATCTAGCCATCTGGCACCCAAATGGCATGCTTAGTTGGCAAAAAAAAAATATAAAATACTTAAATAGTATAAAATTATTATAATAATATGATTGAGAATGACTGACGATCAAGACTAAGCTTCTTACCTTCCTCAATAATTTTCTGCTCTCCACTCCGTTGGTTCTCTAGTACATCGTCACCGTCCAATTTATTGTCGATCCCCTGACAATACGGGGTCTTCTGACCCCTTTTTACATACCGTATTAAGAATGATTGCAAAAGTTTTTTTTTTTTGAGTTTATTTATATCATTTCCAAAAAAGTATAGTACCAAGTCACGTTACCCTTTTTTTGCTAACCTACCATAATTAGGGCTTTTGGCTCCCCAATGGGCGCCTCAGGGTATCCCACAATCTCATAAGTCATTTGGACAGGCTATGGGACTAATCCTCGAGTCTGCAGCGGGGCGTTCGATTTTTTTACACACGGGGTTGGATTGCCTACCAAATGGGCTACTCCAGAAATTGAACTCGGGTTCTTTTTCCTTGGGGAGAGCCACGTTACCAAGTCTCCTAGCACCATATTGGTCCTTTTCCCGAATATTAAGGAAGAATCAACATCCAGTTTTAGTTCTTATAAAAAAAAATTAGAACGTATTAATATTTAATGATATGGAATCTAATGATCTCAATATGAAGGAAGATTTACTTCCTCGACAGAACCTTATGCCTCCTGCTGACGGTGAAGGAAGAGAGAATGAAGGAAAGAGTATATATGGGAGGGACTACAAGTGACACGTTTGGATCTCTCCAAACATACGCCACATCTTCAATTTTCGTAAGTTTTTAACGACTGTGAACACCTAATTTTGCCCGGATTTTTTTATTAATGTCTTGAAAATAATAACAGAAAATAATAAAAATAAAACAAAAAAATGTTTTTTCTGGGCCCATTACATCATCAAATGGAGCCCATTTTCGTTTTTATTTTTGGGCCCATTATCCCAAACCCAACAAAATTGTTTCTTTTACTATTCTGATTTGATAAAAAAAAAAGTAAAAATTTCAAAAAATCAGCTCCCATGCTTGTACCCCTCTTTGTCTTCTTCTTCTTTTTTTCAGAAAAGGGGGACAATAGTACAAGTCATCCTCACCCATTGCTGCCCCTGCAAGATGGTGGAGTAAAGGCTGATTTGCTCCCCACTACTTGTACCCACCAACAGAAAAATTTGGCATCTTCTTCCCCTGGTGCTATATATTGAACAGTGACAAGAGGAAGAGAAAAAGAAGAAAAACCAGCAGCAGAAATACTCAATATTCTCCTCTCCAACCTCTAGCAACAATCACTCCCAAATCACAAATCAACACAAAAAAAAAACATACCTAAACACTCTCTGATACCAAAAAAAAAATCAAAAAAAAACCATCCTTTTTTTTTCTTTTCTGGTTTTCTTTCTTTCTTCTGCTTCCTCTTCACTGACAACTTCACCTAGGCCACCTTCATCAACACCCATAGCCATCATCTTCATCTCCACTCCAGAAAACCCATACAACCAAAGTTTCTATCTCCTCCACCAACACCATGACCTTGCCACCGTTCTCCTCACCACCCCTACACCATCTGGTTTGAGTCATCCTCCACCCTGTGCAACGGGCTCGGCGGTGAGTGAGCAGCAGCGGAGCTGACGAGCCACCCACAGATCTGTCGCCTGCGACCCACACGCAGATCCACCTCTGAGGACCGTTGCTCCGCCGCGGGTCTGCACCACCGCCCCGGCCACTGCTTCTCCCACTCGTTGCTCCGCCGAGGGTCTGGATCGACGACGACTCGCGCCTCCAGCTCGCCGTCCGCTGCCGCTCGTCTGGCCGCCTCGTAGCCGCAGCGCCACCAGGTCGTTCTCCCTCGCCGTCGCCCACCGTCCCTGTTCGCCACGCTCAGCCCATCAACGTCCTCCTTCCTCCTGCACTTGGTAGCTTCTAAGTTTATGTTTGTTGTTCTGCTTCTGTTTTGAATATTTGGTCTTAGGTTCTACCTTTTTTCTTAGGGTTAATCTGCTTGTTGGTCCTAGAATGGCATGTGGGCCTATAAGTTGGCCCAACCTTAAGGTTTGTTAAGATAGAAATCAATAGGAACTTTTGATTAGGGGTCAACCAGATTGGGGTTTAATTTTTTATTATCTCATAAAAATGCATCTTTGTAAAGAGTATAATTTCTTGTTAAAACAAAAAATATCCTAAATAAAAATATCTTTTTTGAATTTACGCAACAATCTACAATGTTGATGTATGATTTTTCATCCTCAAGTATTGTATGAATTGTAAGGGTTCATCGTATAGCTTTGCTATCTTTAACCACAGTGCAAAAGTGAATCCCCTTTAAAAAATATTAAATGTTTTTAATTTATACTTTTAATCAATTTTACCCAATTTCATTCTTATAAAAAAAAGAATATCTTCTTAATTCACGCAACAATCTACGATGTTGATGTATGATTTTTCATCCTCAAGTGTCGTATGAATTGTAAGGGTTTATCGTGTAGCACTGCTATCTTGGACTCTATGCAAAAGTGAATTTATTCTGAAATAAAATCTTTTTTTAAAATAAAATAAATAAGTCAAAATCTTTATCAAAATAAAAATCAACCAATCAAATCTTTCAAAGAGAACTACGTGGCTTTGAGTTTCCCATCGCACCCGGGAATACGTAGGAGCAAGATAAATCATCTTGTCGGGCCAAAACTAAATTTTCCTTTTTTGTGTCCCTTTTTATGTTTAAATAATTAATCAAAATAATTAAACTTTTCTCTTTCCAGGGATGCTCTATGGACACGGTGCCATGTTTAATCCCTTAGATTTGAGGTTGCTATGTGGACTCATGTGTCATGTTCAACCTCATTTAGTTTTTATAAATCATAAAGTTAAAAATATAAAAAAATTAATAAAAATTAAAAAAGTTTACAAATTAAAAATAACACTTTCTTGTAAATGATTTTTGGGGTAAAATAAATATTTAAAAAGGTTATTAAAATGTTTTTGCACAATTAACTTGAGGTACCGTTTTTTAAACGGGCGATGTGGGGTGCTAACACCTTCCCTACTCGTAACCGACTCCCGGACTCATCTCTCTTTTTAAAAGACCAGTTAACCTTTAAATAATTGGGTTTTCTAAGATTTTCCCAATAAAAATCTTAGTGGCGACTCCTCTGTTTTTACCCCATCTTTTCGCGGCTCCCGGACGGGACGGTCGCGACAGTTGGCGACTCCACTGGGGATTTAGAGAGTCAGGCCTATCATAGTTGGTTGTGCAACTTCTTTTAATAACTTTGAAAATATTAGTTTTACCCCTTTTTGTTTTATTTGTATATAGTATTATATGTTTTAATAAATGTCTTTGTACATTCTTGCAACCTTAGGGTAGAAAACTCTTGTAAATGTTGGCTGTTCTTTTGCAAGGCTTGGGGGTTGGTTTTTTGGGTTTTGTGCAGGTTTGCTTGCTCCCAGCACACACAACACCATCTCAAACTCACACACTTTTGGGCTCTATACCCGAGTCTTGGAATGCCATCGGATTAGAAAGGGGCTTGATGATGTTATTGTGACGCTTTTGCGCCCCTGACAGACATTGATTCTCCCGCTCGGATTGCTACCGAAACATGGATCGCCATATTGTGACTTTTCAGTCCCTGTGGTGAGGTTCATGGATTCGGATCCTTATCTTTTAGATGAGGGTAATCCGGGGACCATTTGTTTAGGGGTTTAGATCCGTCCCGAAAGTCATGCACATAAAATGCCATTAGTAGCCTACCAAAATAGGGTCTCGACCTTAGAAATTTAAACTTTAGGATATGACCCATGTAGGACAAAAGGGAGCACATTCCATCTTTTTCTGCAATATGAATAATCACGTTTATATCTCATGCATTTCCATAAATGGTAAAAAAGGGATTTGTGTAAATCATCTTTCTATAACTCATTCATATTCTTTGTATATTTTGTATCTTATGCAATAAATATTTTGTTAGGTTCATAAAAAAAAAAAAAAATCGTTTTCATGCATTCCTCTCATGCGTTCATTACAAAAAAAATCATTTATCTCAAGCATTCATAAGAAGAAAAAAGAAAAAAGAAAAAATAAGAAGCCATGCATCTCCTTCATTTTATGCATGCATCACTAAAAACTTTTCAGACCAATAAATTAAAAATTCATACATTTCATGCATCAATTACTTTTTATGTCAATCTCATCATTAAAAAAATTTCATATCAGTCGTTCATTAAAAAAAATCATTTATCTCAAGCATTCATAAAAAAAATTGATTCATCTAAAAAATAAAAAGGCTCATTTCATGTATCACTGTTTTGATAGAAGTTCCTTCATGCCTCTCATGTATTAAAATTTGGGTAAGTATAAAAATAAAAATAAAAAGTAAATCTTTTCCATGCAACCCATGCATTAACACCTTCTTGGGTCAAGAAAAATCTTTTTCATGCATCCCAAAAGGTTATCTTCAGTAAACTGTCACAAATAAGGATTTAATCCCTTTTCCCCAAACTTCACAGTGACTTTTTGAATAATTGCTCTGCGGCACCCTTATTGGACTCGATCACAAGCCAAAATCATGGATGAGGAAGAGCAAACTCAGAAGTTCATAGAAGACTGGAGTCAACTCAAAGAGAAGATGACCCAAATGATGGTAATGTTGCAAGTCATGCAGAAGGAAAAGAACACGAATGAGAATCCTTCAGCCTCAACTGAAGAGCAGCCGGCCATACCTCTTCTCACTCATGGGAACAACCAACAAGGGGTCATGATGCCTTTCACTGGCTACCCAAGCAATCAAAATTGTCCTTCATTTGACCCAAGCAATCCCCCATATGGTCTTCCTCGAGGATTTGTGCCGCCAGTCGCGCCTGGTCCAGCAAGTGGCAATCCAAACTCACAAAACACAACCCAGACACAGATCCCCACCAATTCTATGGTGCGTTCCGTTAACCCAAACACTTCACCATTCACCTTCCACATTGGTGCCAATGGGATCCAAGTGGCACAGAGCTTCGCTTCCCCACAGTATGTTGCTGTGAATCAGTCATGTGGGAATCCTCAATCCATAGAAAAGCTGGAGGTTCTAGAGGAAAGACTGCGAACTATTGAAAGGGCAAACAGTCATGGTCTTCGGGATGCCTCTGAACTCTGTCTAGTACCCAATGTCGTAATACCTCCAAAATTCAAAGTGCCAGATTTTGACAAATACATAGGAGCCACTTGTCCAAAAAGCCACTTAACCATGTACGTCAGGAAGATGGCATCACATGCCCGGGATGATAAGCTCTTGATTCATTTCTTCCAAGATAGTTTGATTGGGGCAGCTTCAAATTGGTTAATTCTCCTCGTTCGGGCCCACATTCGATCCTTCAAAGACCTAGCGGATGCATTCCTGAAACAATACAAGTATAATATTGACATGGCTCCTGATAGGATGCAACTTCAAAATATGTTAAAAAGGGATACAGAAACCTTCAAGGAGTATGCACAAAGGTGGAGAGAATTGGCTGCTCAGGTAGAGCCCCCATTAACTGAGAAGGAAATTGTGGCAATGTTCATTGATACACTTCAACCACCCTTCTATGATAGAATGATTGGAAGTGTATCATCAAAATTTTCTGACATGGTTATCATTGGAGAAAGAATTGAGAATGGGATGAGAAATGGTAAAATTGTTGAAAGTTCTGTGGGGGTAGCCGGGATGGCAAAAGTTCCATTTGTCAAGAAGAATGAAGAAGAGGCACATGTTGTGGCATCTGAGCAAGAGTCTGAGTGGTCTGGGCATTGGATACCGAGTCAAGTATCTGTCAACTCTCAACCGTCTTTTCAAACAACCTACACTCCATATTATCCACCACATCACCAACCTAACCATCCATATGTAGCCGCCATCTCACAATTTCCAACCCAATCCTATCCTATGAGGACACCATACCACCCATCAAACCCTTTCCAACATCAAACTTTTCCCGCCATACCGCCCCAACAAAACCTAAATGCAAATCAAAGGAGACAACCTTACAACCC
Source organism: Sophora flavescens (assembly GCA_030762895.1). Lineage (NCBI taxonomy): Eukaryota > Viridiplantae > Streptophyta > Magnoliopsida > Fabales > Fabaceae > Sophora > Sophora flavescens. The sequence goes on from CM061065.1 coordinate 122,124,581, forward strand.
AGAAAAGAAGCCCATGCAGTTTGACCCTATACCTATGACTTACACGGAGCTATTGCACAGCCTTATTGAAAAATCTTTGTTGGTCCCGGCCCCCACCAGCGGTGCAACCCCATACCCAAAATGGTTTGACCCAAATGTCAAGTGTGACTATCATGGGGGAGTGATAGGTCATTCAACTGAAAATTACAAGACCTTAAAGTATAAAGTGCAAGATCTGATCAATGCAAATGTGCTAAGTTTCCAACGAGACACTCTTGATGCAGGAGGTTCTGGAGTCCATGCCGTAGAGGACACTTTGGAACATGACCTTTGAATCTTGTGTAGAGTAATTCATTGATGCTAATCCTTTAGCTCTGCCCAAGGCTTTAGGAAGTTTTTAATAATGGGCTTACTTGTTTCCATTTCAGTATGATAAATGAATGCATTGAGTTTCCTTCCTTTCCTTCATCTTTTGATTTTACCTTCATCCTTCTTCCTTTTCTTGAAAGTTATCAATAAAGCAGATCTGAAGGTGATTCTCTTTAAAAATAAAATAAAATAATAAGTGCTGGAACCTCATCGTATGATCCTGATCACCTCATTAACCATGCTAGTTCGGACAACTATGGAAAGCTTCCCCGTGAGATCAACCGAAGATGATTGAGGCAATCAAAGGAAATCTTTTTTATTCAAGCTAGACTCCATGATTTGAAAAAAAAAAGAGAAAAGAAATTAAAAGGGAAATCGAGAAAGAGCGCCCGGTTATGCTTTTGCAAGTACTATCATTTTTGTCATACCTTTAAAATTTATGAAAATTAACAATCAAAATTCGAAATGAAGAATGGCCATCTTTCTATATCTTTCACATACTTGTACTATCCCTTGTTACTCCGTTTGAGCTTGAAATTCTTTCAAAGAACCCGAGACAAGGATCACCCCTAAGCAAGGGGCAAGCATGAAAGAATCGGTGATTATGAAGCAAAAAAAAAAAAAAAAATTCATGCAAAGGCAAAAAAAAAGGAGGAAATAAAAAGGAAAGTTAGAGGAAAACAAATGTTCTTAGAAATCGAAAAGATCGTGGATCATCGGTCCTATTCAACCTTAAAACATTTGTTTGAGCCTTATATCCTTTCCTTCATGACTCTCAACCATGGGCCGCGTTATGAGCCTAAAAAGTCCATTCTGATCAATGAAAGATTGTTATCATTTTCCTTAACTTTAATTGTGAGACAAAATGTATGTGCTTTTTCAATGCACCGCTCTCGGAAAAAGGAAAAGAAAGAAAAAACAAAGAGAAAATGAAAAAACATAAAAAAAAAGGGAGGCTCGCTGGGTTGAAAACCTGTAAGGGCGACCTAGGCAAAATTAGAGCAACCTACGCAAAAGTTAGCGTCAAACAGATTCCTCGAAGCAACGAACTGGGGCAGTTTGAATTTAAAGGCAAATCATGTCCTCGGAAGGAGATTAAAGCAATACTCGAGATCATACGAGTGTCTCTTGAAGAAATGCGAACTGAAAACTGGGGCAGTTTGAAGGCGAGCCATGAAATTCTCAATAAATGAAGACTGGAGCAAACCATGTTCTTGAAAGCTGATTAAAGCGGTGCTCGAGATTATACGCATGAGAAGCTAGAACTTATCATCTTAAAAGAGTATCACCTGAAGAAAAATGTGAACTCCATCCCGTCATTGTTTCCTTCCTTCTAACAACCTTTCAATTCTTTCGCTCATATCCTTACCACTTTCCACATATTGTTACTCCCTGTCCATCCTCTATCATACCCCACTTTCTACCATAGACTCAATTTGCATTCTTTAATACATACCGAAAGGTGAAGCAAGTATCAATAATGATATCATTTAGAGTTTCTCTCAGGATGCAAAGGTCATGGAAAGTACATCAATCTCCTAACAAAGGGCAATGTTGGAAAAGATAGAGAAATCAAGCAGTCTCATCCATCGGGATAATCATTGGAAATAGGCATATTTGTGACAAGGGGCAAAGCATCGATGGGGCAAGAAAATGACAATCCGGATCAATGAGTGACATTCCATTTCTTCCTTAAATTTGGTTGTGATCGAAGCTTTAAGGGGCTAGAAATCAAAGAGTGGTTTGCGAAAAATGATCAAAGTTCATTATCAATCACTGAAAGAATCTTTTGCATCATGCATTATTTCATGCACCAGAAACAACATCATTGCATCACATTTAGGCATAGGGCCCATAAGCTCCCATTTTACTGGATTTTACGGGCTTGGAGCCCATAAGCTTCGCTTTTGTTAGCTTTAGCAGACTCAGGGTCTCTAAGCTTTCATCTGTTTTAACGGGCATAGGGCCTATAAGCTTTGTTTTGTTAGCTTTAGGAGCATAGGGTCTCTAAGCTTTGTCTGCTTTTAATGGGCATAGGCCCATAAGCTTTGTCTTGTCGCTTTAGCGGGCAGGCCCAAAGCATTTTACTTTAGTACACCCCCCAAACATTCTTTCTTTATAGGCATAGGGCCTCTTAAGCTTTGTTTTGTTGTAGTTAGCTTTTTACATAGGGCCCTAAAGTCATGTCTTGTCTTGTCAGCTTTAGCAGGCATAGGGCCTCTTAAGTTTTGTTTTGTTGTAGTTTGGCTTTAGTGGGCACATGGCCCCAAAAGTCATGTCTTGTCAGCTTTAGCAGGCATAGAGCCTCTTAAGTTTTGTTTTGTTGTAGTTTGACTTTAGTGGGCACAGGACCCCAAAAGTCATGTCTTGTCAGCTTTAGCAGGCATAGGGCCTCTTAAGTTTTGTTTTGTTGTAGTTTGGCTTTACCGGGCGCAGGGCCCCAAAAGTCATGTCTTGTTAGCTTTAGCAGGCATAGGGCCTCGTAAGCTTCGTTTTGTTTAGCTTTAACGGGCAGAGGGCTCATAAGCTATACCTTTGTTGGCTCCTATAGACATAGGACCACATAAGCCTTTTACATTTTGCTGTCAAGCTTCAGTGGATAACCGACTCCACAAGCTTTTATCCTTTTGCTTTCAAGCTTCAGCGGATAACCGACTCCGCAAGCTTTTGATCCTTCCCTTCAAGCTTCAGCGGACAACCGACTCCGCAAGCTTTCAACTTTTTTTTCAAGCTTCAGTGGACAACCGACTCCACAAGCTTTTTACATTTTGTTGTCAAGCTTTAGCGGATAACCGACTCCGCATGCTTTTCATTTTCTGACAAGCTTCAGTGGACAACCGACTCCACAAGCTTTTTAACTTTTCTGTTAAGCTTCAGTGGATAACCAACTCCACAAGCTTTTAATCATTTCAAGCTTCAGCGGACAACCGACTCCGCAAGCTTTTAACTTTTCTGTTAAGCTTCAGTGGATAACCGACTCCACAAGCTTTTAATCATTTTTGCTTCAGCGGACAACCGACTCCGTAAGCTTTTTACATTTCTTTTCAAGCTTCGGCGGATACCCGACTCCGCAAGCTTGTCGCATTTTGCTTTCAAGCTTCAGCGGATAACCGACTCCGCAAGCTTTTAAACTTTTTGTCAAGCTTCGACGGGTACCATACTCTGTAAGCTCTGCTTGTTCAAGCTTCAGCGGACAAACGACTCCGCAAGCTTTTTATCTTTCTGTTCGAGCTTCTACGGGCAGTCCATCCCGTAAGCTTTTAATTATGCATCCGTCTACTTGTCAGCGAACACCGGCCAAAATTGGAGTTCATGTCTTTACTCGTTTCTTATAACGATAATAGGTTAACTACGGTTACACCTACTATCTAATAAGAAACAAGTAAAGAGGGGCAGCTGTGAACACCTAATTTTGCCCGGATTTTTTTATTAATGTCTTGAAAATAATAACAGAAAATAATAAAAATAAAACAAAAAAATGTTTTTTCTGGGCCCATTACATCATCAAATGGAGCCCATTTTCGTTTTTATTTTTGGGCCCATTATCCCAAACCCAACAAAATTGTTTCTTTTACTATTCTGATTTGATAAAAAAAAAGAGTAAAAATTTCAAAAAATCAGCTCCCATGCTTGTACCCCTCTTTGTCTTCTTCTTCATTTTTTCAGAAAAAGGGGACAATAGTACAAGTCATCCTCACCCATTGCTGCCCCTGCAAGATGGTGGAGTAAAGGCTGATTTGCTCCCCACTACTTGTACCCACCAACAGAAAAATTTGGCATCTTCTTCCCCTGGTGCTATATATTGAACAGTGACAAGAGGAAGAGAAAAACAAGAAAAACCAGCAGCAGAAATACTCAATATTCTCCTCTCCAACCTCTAGCAACAATCACTCCCAAATCACAAATCAACACAAAAAAAAATACCTAAACACTCTCTGATACCAAAAAAAAAAATTAAAAAAAACCATCCTTTTTTTTTTCTTTTCTGGTTTTCTTTCTTTCTTCTGCTTCCTCTTCACTGACAACTTCACCTAGGCCACCTTCATCAACACCTATAGCCATCATCTTCATCTCCACTCCAGAAAACCCATACAACCAAAGTTTCTATCTCCTCCATCAACACCATGACCTTGCCACCGTTCTCCTCACCACCCCTACACCATCTGGTTTGAGTCATCCTCCTCCCTGTGCAACGGGCTCGGCGGTGAGCGAGTAGCAGCGGAGCTGACGAGCCACCCACAGATCTGTCGCCTGCGACCCACACGCAGATCCACCTCTGAGGACCGTTGCTCCGCCGCGGGTCTGCACCACCGCCCTGACCACTGCTTCTCCCACCCGTTGCTCCGCCGAGGGTCTGGATCGACGACGACTCGCGCCTCCAGCTCGCCGTCCGCTGCCGCTCGTCTGGCCGCCTCGTAGCCGCAGCGCCACCAGGTCGTTCTCCCTCGCCGTCGCCCACCGTCCCTGTTCGCCACGCTCAGCCCATCAACGTCCTCCTTCCTCCTGCACTTGGTAGCTTCTAAGTTTATGTTTGTTGTTCTGCTTCTGTTTTGAATATTTGGTCTTAGGTTCTACCTTTTTTCTTAGGGTTAATCTGCTTGTTGGTCCTAGAATGGCATGTGGGCCTATAAGTTGGCCCAACCTTAAGGTTTGTTAAGATAGAAATCAATAGGAACTTTTGATTAGGGGTCAACCAGATTGGGGTTTAATTTTTTATTATCTCATAAAAATGCATCTTTGTAAAGAGTATAATTTCTTGTTAAAACAAAAAATCTCCTAAATAAAAATATCTTTTTTGAATTTACGCAACAATCTACAATGTTGATGTATGATTTTTCATCCTCAAGTATTGTATGAATTGTAAGGGTTCATCGTATAGCTTTGCTATCTTTAACCTTGTGCAAAAGTGAATCCCCTTTAAAAAATATTAAATGTTTTTAATTTATACTTTTAATCAATTTTACCCAATTTCATTCTTATAAAAAAAACAATATCTTCTTAATTCACGCAACAATCTACGATGTTGATGTATGATTTTTCATCCTCAAGTGTCGTATGAATTGTAAGGGTTTATCGTGTAGCACTGCTATCTTGGACTCTATGCAAAAGTGAATTTATTCTGAAATAAAATCTTTTTTTAAAATAAAATAAATAAGTCAAAATCTTTATCAAAATAAAAATCAACCAATCAAATCTTTCAAAGAGAACTACGTGGCTTTGAGTTTCCCATCGCTACCGGAATACGTAGGAGCAAGATAAATCATCTTGTCGGGCCAAAACTAAATTTTCCTTTTTTGTGTCCCTTTTTATGTTTAAATAATTAATCAAAATAATTAAACTTTTCTCTTTCCAGGGATGCTCTATGGACACGATGCCATGTTTAATCCCTTAGATTTGAGGTTGCTATGTGGACTCATGTGTCATGTTCAACCTCATTTAGTTTTTATAAATCATAAAGTTAAAAATATAAAAAAATTAATAAAAATTAAAAAAGTTTACAAATTAAAAATAACACTTTCTTGTAAATGATTTTTGGGGTAAAATAAATATTTAAAAAGGTTATTAAAATGTTTTTGCACAATTAACTTGAGGTACCGTTTTTTAAATGGGCGATGTGGGGTGCTAACACCTTCACTACTCGTAACCGACTCCCGGACTCATATCTCTTTTTAAAAGACCAGTTAACCTTTAAATAATTGGGTTTTCTAAGATTTTCCCAATAAAAATCTTAGTGGCGACTCCTCTGTTTTTACCCCATCTTTTCGCGGCTCCCGGACGGGACGGTCGCGACAACGACAATTTAACGGAGTGATTACTTTTACACAATTGAAAAAATAATAGGACCAAAATCGCTCAAAATAAAATGGGGGGACAAATTTCGCCAAATTAAAAAACATGGGGACGAAAAATGAATTTTAGCCTATTCTTTTTGCAAAAAAAAAAAGTATAAATAAAAATATATTCTCTATTGTTTTCCAGCATCCTAAATATAAATCTAGTTAGTGAAATTAGTCCTTAAATATATCCCGAGATATTAAAATTATGATATTTTATTTTATTTAAGAGAGGATAATGGGGCAAATTCAACTAATCCAATCGTCCAACTCTTACAAAAAAATAGACCCTAACATTAAAAAAATATATTGTAAATAGTTGAGATATTCAGATTAAAATTATTCAATAAAAATGTGAACACCCCATTTTGATTGGATTCCTCTCAATTTTTTACTTAAGTTTAGAAAAAATCGATAAAAAAAATATATTTTTCCCTTCATTTATTTTTTATGTTTGTCTTTTAAATTTTTAAAAACTGAAATAAAAAATGAAAACTGAAAATCATAAAAATATGTTAAATTTTAGGAATAGTGGAGTTTATTTTTAGATTTCATTAAAATTTAGAAAAAAAATTATAAACGAAAATCAAAAAAAATATTTTGTCATAATTTTTGAGTTTAAATTTATTAAAAAATTTAAAAAATAAAAAATAACAAAGAAAGATGGGAAAAAGCCTATAAGGAAGTTTTGGATGCAACATAATGGTTGGATATGAGTTTGATGGGTGATAAAGATGATTTGTTTTCTTTTAAATTTTGAATATTCAAAAAGGAAATAAATTATTAAAAAATTTGATAAATTGAATTTATTGAAATCAATCCTAAGGATTTAATAGATAATGAAAATTATTTGTTTCCCTTCAAAAATTGAAAATTCAAAAAGGAAATAAATTAAGAGAAAAATGAGTGATTTGCTTAATTGATCAGTTTCAAGGACTTTATTACATTATTAACATTACATTATTAACATAATTAACATAATCACATAATCAGTTTTTTTATTATATATACTGGTTGCTTGAAAGACAGACAGACACACAAGACATCACTTCTACCAGTAACCACCATAGAGTACCAGTCTCACTGGTGGAGAGCCATCATACTTTCCCCCATAACTAGCCTCCTCTCCAAACCAACTCAAGCAATGATAAATGTAGGGACTGGAAAAGCTTGAACTCAATTCCTACATATATACGTCAAGAGTCCATTGACGAGATGGGGCTGGAAAAGCTTGAACTCAGTTCCTACAATGATAAATGTAGGGCAATCTCAAGCAATAGTCATCTAACAGTATCTCTCATGCATGAACACATAGGAGGTAACCTTGCAGCACACCACTCTTTCAGACCTCTGTCCAAGGCCTTTCCCAAACCACAAGCAAAATATACATTCGTCAAGTCACCTTAACTTTGCGGACTTATAATTTTTTTTTGGGACAAATCTCGCTGACTTATAATTGATTGCTTTATTTATTTTTTATTTTTTTACACTTGATGCATTTTTATATGTATTTTGATTAAATTGTTACTTGCTTTTTTCGTTACTTAAATTGCTTTACACTCATTATTATACTTGAATCACCTTTTCCATCAATTGGTTGAAGCTAAATTTATATTCACACTTATAAACTTTCAGAAGAGGATAATTTTGTTCTCTCTCTTACGTAAATCAAGTTAAACAATGTGGCATCACTTGTATCAACTCATTAGTGGGGAGGTTGTGTAATACGTTCAACTCATAATTTGTGTAAAATTGGTAAAAGATTGAAGTTTGACACATACACACACAAATCTATTGTGTTAATATCTAGGCTAGATTATTTTAAAGTTCTTTGTTATCATACTAACATATATTAAAAATTAAAAAGAGTTTGCAAATGGTGTTTTCAGTTAATCACAAAACTTTGTTTTAAAATAGTATAAAACTTTTTTATACTGTTTTATATTTTCATAATTATAAAATAAAAGAGAAATATATGAAAAACATTGTTCTCATATTTACTTTGTGCACAGGTTGACATTCTATGACTTAGGTATCGAGGTAACAAATCTAGGATGTTGCAGAAGTATTGGGATAGTATACATCCAACTGAAGTAACCTACAACTAACCGGTGGGAACATGACCAGGGAAATCCCCTGCCATAAGGCACATGATTTCCCTTGCCTAATGTTATGATGTGGTTGCCATTGCAAACTGAGTAGAACAGAATGGATGAATTGTCTATTAATTGCTAAAATGATGTGGTCATTGCTGGTTCTATGTTTTTAACATCAGATGAAGTTCATATGGTCAGCTTTTGGTTTTAATAGTTTTCAGGATGCGGTTTTATATTTTTTTTATTTTAGTTTGGTTCAGATTGGTTTTTATTGATAGCTCATTTCTTGGGTCCTGGAGTTCTTGTTTGGGACTGTGTAACTTTTTGTAAAGACAATACTGTAATTTTTGTAAAGACAATACTACCTTTTGTTTACATTAGTGTCTGTCTCATTTGTAAGTGGGTTGAATTACCCAAGTACTCCTATTAATAAATTGTTGTATTGTGAATTATGTATTAATAGAAGCCTCCAGAAGTCCTTTTGTGTTTGCTGTATAATTGATCCAATTAATTAAATCACTCAAATTTCTAAAAATGTATTTCCTTTTTGAATTTTAAATTCTTAAAGGGAAACATATTATTTTTTTCTATTAAATTCTGATGATTGGTTTCAATAAATTTAACTAGTCAATTTTTTCATAAATTATTTGAATATTCAAAGTTTAAACGGAAACAAATCATCTTTATTTTATCCATTAAATCCATATTCAACCATTATTTTTTGTTCAAAACTTATTTTGTGTTTTTTCCCTTTTTAATTTTTTTAAAATTTTTTTCATAAATTTTTAAGGCCAAAATGAATGAACAAATATTTTATGATTTTATTTTTGTACTTTTTTATATATGTATTGTCTAATTTTAATAAATGTTAGGCTTAATGAACTTTTTGATCCTTTCAAATTGGGCGACTTTTGGCTTTGATCCCTCCAATTATTTTTCTTATGATCTGGTCTCTTATTGTTTATAAATTTTCTAAATAGTCCTTGTAATCAGATACCTAAGTTTTTTTTTTATAGACATATATTAGTAGTTAGTTGTTATGTTAAATTTTTCTCCTTTGTCAATGTTTGAACTTTGGACCTCCTACTACTACTATAACTCCTTATACCCTTAGCTCAAATCACTTGAGCTACGTAACCCCTAGTTACCTCAGCTAATTGATGATGTGGTGCAAAAATATTTTAATATTTCGGATGCCAGTTAGATATTTAAAATTTAAAATTAACTTTACAATAAAATGAATAATACATATTATTTTTATCTTGTTTAATTATTATATTTTATTATTCTAATCATATTAATATTTTATTTTTTTGACGCAATTATATTAATGTTTTATATTCTTTATAAATACTAGTGGTATTGAAACCCTATCGATATCTCAGCCCTTCTTGCGTGACTGTGCTTTCTTTCTTTTAGGGAAGAAACTGCTCATTTAACTAGAAACATATTACAAGCTTAGGATTCTGAAATTCTCCTAATTAACACTGCAGTTACTCTGTTAACAAGGAACATCATCTAAACCCTACCGTCGTTGCTGATGTTGTTCTTGCGCAAAGATTGAAGGAACCTCCTTGCTCTCACCTTCATCCATTGTCGGGTTTGTTTTCTCCCACCTTCCCTTTCTTCTTCTGCAGATAAAGGAAAAAAAACAAAGATTTTTCTCTCTCTCTCTTATGTTTTTTTTTTTTTTTGAGAACTAATCTAATCTAATCTAATCTAATCAAATTCCCTATAATGCTAAGATTTGGGAAATTGCTCTTGCAGATGGAGAATGGAGAAAAAGATGAAGCAGGTCGAGGGGACAATGGCCACAAATCGGGGAGGAATAGAATATAATAATTAAACAATATTTAAAAAATTAATATTTATTATTTATTTTAATTTCATATTTTTTAGTTATTATCCACATGAAAATCCTACTTCCTACATGGAATATCAAATTAATACTTTTGTACATCTAGCATGGATGACCTCTTTTTCAATTTTTATTACCTCCCCACTAGAAGAGACACACCTTAAGCAAGTGGTCAGGGGTTCGAATTCTGACTATTGTATATGGAGAAAATCTGGTTGGGATGAGAGAATCCACCCTGTGTGGAGAATCCACCTTGTGTGCCCAACAGGTTCCCGACGGAGATTAATCATATACTTGTGCTTATATCATGCTTACCAAAAAAAAATTACCTCCCCGCCAGAAGGATGATGTTCAACGTGTACCCAAGATTATTTGCCATAGACCTCAAATGTTCATTAAGGTAAACTAAAGTTTATTATTGTTAATTAATTATAATTCAGTTATTCATGTTTGTAAAGTAATTAATAAATAGAAAAGTCATTAGGACGGCGAAATAAAGATGGATAATTAAAAAATAATTTAATTATATTTTGGCTATACATTACAAGAAATTCGGTGATTAGCTACGACAAATTTGATAGCTAATTTGTAGCTAATTTCTAGCAAACAAATTTAGCTACAAATTAGCTACAAAATAGCTGCAGAATTGGTGGTAGCATAATTTGAGCGGCAAGTTAGCTAGAAAATTTTCCTAGCTAATTCATAGTTAAAGTTAAAAAAAGTTCTAGCTATTTGGTAGCAAATCTCTAGTAATATCTTATTATGAATTGCTTTTTTCTAGCTAAATAGCTACGATATTGTCGTAGCGATTTTGTAGCCAATCTATAGCAAAATTTCGTAGCAATTTTATAGTTATTTCTTAGCTAATTCAAATTTTTTTTTAAAAAAATCAATCACCAAATTGATCTCAAACACCTATTCTATGGACCAATTTAGCGATCGATATTTATCAACTTTATTATTTGGTTCTAGCTCTAAAACCACATACCAAAACAGAAGCAACAAAACTTACAAATAACAATTAAATAATTCATAATAATTCACTAGGAAAGCAAACACACGACAATATAGCTGATCCATAACATCTCTATCTGTGTTAAACAATGAAAAGTAAATAATTTTATACAAGACTAATATATATATTTTAAATCACAAGAAAGACATGCCTATGATAGACTCTCTCAACATCCATCTGCTTGGAAGTTGGAACTAGCATAAATGAAACCTTCAATACCACGAACAATATGCCACTGAAAATGTTGTAAGCATCATGTTGATTAAATATTTGGCCAAACAAAAAGCATCCTAAACTTATTAAATGGTAACATATAAATACACCTTAGCAGTTAATAGCACAAAGACATATTTACAAACAAAAAATATAAAAGAAATGCACAAGCTGCCAAAAATAGTTTCACAAAAACTATCAAAAGGATAAGGTATTGGCATAAAATTCAGATACCTTGAGTGCAGGAACAAGTTTAACTGAAAATCTGGATCTTACTCCACTCTACATGTTATGCTTCACTGCTGCATTAAAAAAGATAAAAAATCAGGAAAAAAAACTCATCGAAAGCGATATTCTTTACATGACAATAGGTTCAGATTGTGATTCTGTTGTTTGGCTGGAGAAAGCGAAAAGATGAACTATGCTGCTAAACTATTCTCCAACTTGCCTGCAAACATGCACAACCAATGAATAACTAACAATAAAATCAAAAGATGAACATGGAAAAGAGGAGACATAACTAACAGTCTATAGAAGCATATCCCTTGGCAAGTGTGATCTTAATAATAGAGAGATCCTCTGCATAGAAAGTTACAAGACAAAAAATGAGGGGGGAACCATGAACACCAGTAGAAGCCAACAACAAAATTTAGACCACAAATCTATTAGACAGGTATATGTTATACCTTGCCACCAATTTCCTCTTGAAGCACTTCCTGAATCATCTTCTCCCCCATCTTTCTTGTACTGACAAATGAAAAATCATGTTAGGCATTCCTAACAGTAGAAAATTTATCAATCAAATAAAATACAATAAACCCAAATATTAACTAATTCTTGAGTATGACTCAATCTGTATTGAATCCATATATAGGGCTCACTCTAAAATGATTATCATCTAGCTTAAAGTAATATAAAGGGGTTGATTACTTGATTTGATATCTGCAGATTATCTAGTAATTCATCTTTCTACAAAAGAGTATTCGACATTTTATACGAGTTAGCAAGGTTATGCTCTTGACATATCTAAGATACATTATATTTTCTTTTATGGAAACATCATAAGATATAATCACAAATAAAAGTAAATGCAATCACCAAAGAATTTAATCCAGAATCCTGTGTACTCTGAGGATGAGAATATATGTCCTGGCCACCGTAATAGATTGATGAACTTAGGTGACAAGGCTGATTCACTCTTTGTTCCTGATAAATGGAACTCATATGATCCTTACTTGCTGTGCTAGGAGTTTCACCATCCTTTCCGTTGATGAACTAATATGTATTGACACAAGGGTAATTAAGGCAGAGAGAATAGCATAAAAGATAAATTGAAAAGCATTACCAAAAATTAATCAAAAGCATTAAAGAATTGAATAGATACCTATTACATATTATTTCATTTCATATATGAAAAATCATGACAAAATAAATTCTATATGAAACAAAAAAGTTTATGTATAAGCTTTTCTAATATAAAATAATAACTAGTCGTAAAGTGTATACAGTAAGTTGGTGAATTGAATCAAGGACAAAATAATTTTTAACGTGTCAGACTTATTACCCATAGGCGAATATAAGAAAAATACATAATTTTTAATACCAAAATCTGACATGGAATAAGTAAAAAATAAGGATATGAAATAACTAAAGAGATAATGATATTGTATAAGAAAGGACCCTGATTCAAATTGTTGTGATGATAGTTTAGAAAAATCTAAAATATTCTTTGACTGGACATCTGCAAATGCATAAATGTGGAACTAACCAATAAACATTTCCATGTGGCAAATGATCCAGAGTTTAAGAGGAAGAAGAGAATCAAGGACTATAACGTGTTGACAATGGAGGGAAGCTTAGAACCAACAAGTTAAAAATCATCAGGAACCAATGAAGCAATGCATGGAATAGCCCACTCCTCTAAATGCCATACCAATCAAGATGTGCAAAAGTCACCCAACTGTTACACATCAATAGCCTAAACCAACCATATCATGTGCCATTAGCCAGGGAAATCTAAATGAACAGATTTTAAAGGAACTATATATATGATCTTACGGTTCTTATAATTATGTAACAATTGGATAAAGTGACTTAATATCGAATAGTTGGTGATAATAAACTTTAGTTGAAAAGTGATTTGACATGATAAATAGCCAACCAGCATTCTTAATGAAAGCATGGGTTTTGTCAAGTTGACAAGGAAGGGACTATATACACAATGAAAGGACAATGACATTATCAATCAGTTTGATAAAATGTTACTACTTATCAAGCGCTGTTATTATAAAGAAATAGGTAGATGAGAACTTTTACGAATGAATTATAACCTTTTCATCATGCCTACTTTGGCACTAAGAGAAATGAGACAACAAAAAATAATTAAAATATCAAATCTTTGTTGCATTATGAACAATGAAAAATTGAGAAAGATGCAGAATTTATGGAAAGCATATGGTAGAATTAGTCCAACTAAAGCATATGGTAGAATTAGTCCAACTCTATGATTTGAGGCACACTGATATAACCAAATTATGATGGCTTTTGAACCTTCTTTATAGCCTTAAGCTGCTCCTCATTCAGCAAATAAAACCATCTCAGCTCTGTCTTTAACAGCGAAAGTCCACTAAAAAAGCCACAGCCATCTATCTTCTTTATGACGGTGTAAAATTTATCACAAACTAAATCACAATAATAACTAATAACTGCATATCAGCTATATGACCATAACACAAATAATTAGCACTGATTTTTATAATTTCATAACATAGAAGCTTCAAAGATGGTTTCACGAAAAGTCAAAGTAGTTATCGGTACCTTGTTCTTCAGATTCACCAAAATTAGATGATTCTCAGAGCCTGCCAATGATAGATAAAGGCAGCTACAAAACCAAATCTCACAAAGTTGAGTCTAGCAGCTCAACGGTTAGCAAAATAGGATTTTAGGCATTTTATCGAACATATAGCATGCAACAGTAACTATCACTACATCAAATGCGAAAGATGGACGAACTAATCAGAGCAACAATTGAAATAACCTCCGCTCAAAGGCAATGAGGTTGGGTTGTTTGCAGGTGGCTCAATAGAGTGTGGGATAAAATTCGAAGTAGCCGGTTGTTGCTCTCTACTAGCATTACTTGCATCAGCTGCTTGCTGCCTGGCCAATTGTCGTTGCTTAGCTTTCTCCCTAATAAGATGCATCTCTTCATCATCACCATCATCATACTCATAGTATTCACCATTCTCTTCCGAACTAAAAGCATTGTATTTCTGCTGATTCTTGAATGCATTAAGCTCCTTAACAAGTCCTTGCTTTTGCCCTTTGTTCTTGCCATCCTTGACACCTGTAGAATAAGAACTGCAGCTTAATTCTAAATGGAATTAGTGTGTCTGCACTAAAGAATTAGCTTGAAAATCTGAATTTAAATCCACTAAAGAGGTGGTACTCGTTACTGTTGTTGGAATCCATTATTTTACTATTCAAATCAGAGAAGTTTTAAAATAGACAGATTATGAGAAAATACATATGTTTTTACATTAACTAGTCTTGATTTTGACAAATGTCACTGAGGAATTAGTTAGAACCTGAAAGCTACTAAACCCTTGTAGATTTGGTGATTTGGAGTAAAATACCTGGTTGAAGCCTCTGAGTAGTAGATATGATAGGCCTTTTTGAGGCATGAGAAGAACTGCCATTATCAAAATTAGGTTGTTGTGAAGACTGAGTGTTATGCAGTCCATGCATAGAAAGATCATTATGTAGTCCATGCCCAGAGCTAGCTATTCCTTCTTGAAAATGCCTCCACTGCACCTGAAAATCCCTCATATACATTCTTTGTATAAATGAGCCTATACACGGCAGCACAAATAAGGTTCAAACAAGAAAATGGAGGATTTGTCTAGTATCTTTGGGAAATTAATGAAACAAGAAATCAATCACTTTCATCATATAAGAAAGTTTAAAATTAGTCAGAGAGCCATACTACAATACAAAAGCTCAACATCTTGAAAACATTTTTTTTTTTTTGGTAGATCACATCTTGAAAGCATTTGCATTCATATCACAAAGTAAAAGTAAAGAAAGAAAGAAAAAGCAATTGCATTGCACCTGAAACTATTAAAACCAAGTATTCACATCAGTGAAACAAAATTCAAACCAAACCACATCAGCCTCATCATTATAATTAATGATAGATCAAACAATGAATAGTGAGGTCTGGACTTCCAGTTTGAGGAACCTTCATATTTAGTATGTTGTCCTTTAAGGAACCCAAGCTGCATTCATGAAATCCTCAATTATGTGAGGTCTGAACCTCCAGTTTCAATATCAATAACCTTCTTGGATGTTACTAAAATGGGTATAAAGACTATGTAAAACTAGTCCCATAAATTAGATAAAGAATAATTGCAGATATTAAATGTAATGATAAAGCTTTATTTTCCATTTTCCAGTAAAGCAACCCCTCATGTATCAGGAAATTATAGACATAAATGATCACAAATTATCAAATAAACCCAATTTAGGCAACAGGAGAAGCAAAAGCATAAAAAACAGAAAGGACGCCTCATTGAACGTTTGTGCCTTGAAGTAAATCTCAGTCCCAGCATTTTATTTTCTCCACTTCCTTCAAGCCACCTACATCAGAGTTATTCACAGCGAAGCAGACACAATTAATTCACAAAAACATCAACAGTGTCGAAAATAAAGCAACAAACATTCACCATCCTACTAAGGAAATTAACAAAAAAGAACTCAGATGGAGCACAATTGAGAAACTAGTCCACACCAAGTATTCTTTACTGTCCTTGTAGATCATGTACTCATGCAAGAAATTGGTTGTGCTAGGTTTGATTCCTCTAATTTCTTCACTATCCCCACAACCTATAACACAAAAACTTGTGAGGTTCATAATTAAAAAATTGCATGCTTCCATTAATTAAGAAGGAAAAAAAAAACAATGAAAAAGAAACAAAGAAAATAAGATGAGAACATCTAGAAGCAATCACAAATTTTCGGATTTAGATTTCCTAGTCACAAAACAGGGATGCATCGTTGGATCAATGTGTATGTTTGAAGAAGCTTAGATTGATCAAACGGTGCATTCAACAAATTGAAATCACAAATCAAAATGACAAAGCGCAAAATGGAATTGAGAGAGAGAGCGAGAGAGCAAAACAAATTGACAAATCACAACCCTAATTACAGATCGAACATGTTACTTTCAAATTGCAGATTGAACTTCTTATATTCAAGCAAATCTTGTCTTCAAATTGCAGATCCCTAGCTCACCTTTGAATCTTACCTTCAAATCGCAACCTGAGAAAGAGAATGTTAGCGAGAGAGAGAGAGTTAGCAGAGTGCGAGAGAGTGAACCTGAGTAGTGCGAGAACGAGGACCATGCAAGAGTGATGAGTGAAGAGTACGAGAGTGAACCCGAGCAGAGTGAGCAGAGTGAAGAGGCGAGAGTGTGAGTGCGAGTGCGAGAGTGGGAAAGAAGAGGATGCAAGAGAGTGAAAGTGTAGTGTTTATTTGTAGTAAAACAATTTTTTTATAAAAAATAGTTAATAGTTAATATTTAGTTTTAACTTTAAGTAAGAAAAGGTTTATGGTAGCTATAACACTTAACTGTAGTTAACAAGTAGTTATTTAACTTGAAATTAGCTACAGATTTTATTAGTAGCTAATATTAGTTGCTAAATTAAAAAATTCTTGTAGTGATGTATATAATATATGCCCTTCCTTTTAGACAAACAACAAACCAATAATTACTAGTAACTTGGTAGAATAAACAAGATCACGTTATAGGTAGATTACACTATTTTGATTATTTTGGTTTGTAGTTTTTTTTTTAATATGCACCTAAAGACCAATTAATGATATTATAGATATGTTGATATTAAAATAAATATTTTGATTCCAAAAGATCGTTAAAAGCTTTTCATATGATTTTACTATTAAATTAAATTATTTGATAAAAGTCAACTAAAATAGTCTCCGTAAGAATTAAAGAAGGAATAAATAAAAGGGTGACAAAATTTTAATTGAAATTGATGGCAATCCCATGTGTTTTGCTTTACTTTCTTTTTGTGATTTTTTTAATCTTCATGAAAGTTCAAATTCTCGATGTGCAATGTTGTGGGTCCAAGGGTGCTTTGGGATGGTGAGTAAAAAAATTGAAGGAAAAAATAGCAAGCTGAGATCTAGCGCTGGAGGTAAAATGAAGAAAATATAGAAGAAGCACAGATTTAGGATCCCATTTCTTCTTGTCTATCCCAGAGAAGATATTTTTTAACTCGCCCCTTCCCTTTTCAGAAAACGTATATCGTCCAGAAGTGTCTTTTTCTGGCCTTTATATTATTATTTGCTAATTTGCATTTTTTGTTTGAGAAGGGTGTTGGACTTAGCTGTTAGGATTTGGGCCAAGTCTGAACAAGAAAAGGACATAAATGATTTTGGTAACTTTATTTCTATTTTTGTTTTTCTATATAAATGATTTTGGTAACTTTATTGCTATTTTTGTTTTTCTATATTTTCCACTTGGACTTGGATCATGGGTACAAATTTAACCCACCTAAAATAAAAATAAAAAGCGCAAATAATAAGAAAAAATCACAAGAAAAATTTGGGTGCCAACAATTATATTTTCTGATCGGATGACATTTTATACCATTTGACTTTTTATTTACTTTAATATATTTGTTTGTTTCTATTTTTATTTGTCTGTTTACTTGATTTAATAAAAAAAAATCAGCCATTTTGGTTTGATCAAATATGATTTAAGCTTATATTTTTTATTAAATAAAAAAAAACATTAAAAGAAAATTCTAGCGATTTTTTTAAGTTTAATTAATAAAGAAATTAATCCTTTCTATTCTTTTTTATTCAGAAAATATTGTACATTACTTATCGTGATCGAGATCACGGTGGAGATGACGAGGTGGTGTCGTAGATAAAACGAGCCTGGAGTTGCAGAGGTTTGATAGGGTGGTGCGCTGCAAGTCGTTTACCTCCTAGTGCTTGTGGGTGTTCCAGCATGAGATACCATTAAATGACTATTTGAGATTGTCCTATACTCATCACTATTGGAACTGAGTTAAACCTTTCCCCAGCCCCTTGTCATCAATGGACTCTTGACGTATATGAAGGAGTGCATTTCCTTCTATAAATCCTTAGGTGACGGTGACGGTGACAACTGTGAGCTCACTGGTTGAGTTGGTTTGGAGAATCGCCCATGATGTTGGTGAAAGAGGAAGGTCATGGCTGGAACAATGGCGTTGATGCTTATGCGATGGTTTATGCATTCTGTTTGGAGAGGTGATGCTAGTGGAAAATATGCAGTGAAATTGATACTGATAGAAGTGAAGTCTTCTCTTGTGTGTCTATTTGTCCTGCTAGCTACTAGTATATATAAAAATCCGATTATGTGATTATGTCAATAAAGTTCCAACAAAAGCCTATACTCATCACGGTAGGAATCGAGTTCGGCCTTTCCCCAGTCTCTTATCATCAATGCACTCTTGACGTATATGAAGGAGTGCAGTTCCTTCTATAAATCCTTAGGTAACGATGGCAACTGCGAGCTCACTGGTTGAGTTGGTTTGGAAAATTGCCCATGATGTTGGTGAAAGAGGAAGGTCATGGCTAGAACAATGGTGTAGATGCTTATGCGATGGTTTCTGCATTTTGTTTGGAGAGGTGATGATCAAGGCACCAATGATACACCGTCGCATGAGATACCTTTCCCCTCAAGGCATTCACACAAAACAAGTTGGGCACGTCTGCCAAATGCATGTAAAAACATTTATTTTTCGTAGCTTTTCTTTGTGCTTCATTCTTTCCTTCGTCGAGGCTCAAGGCTCACGACCATCCATAAATTTTCAACGTTTTAAAACTTTCATTATAAACACAGGACGTTTTAGTCTGAGTGTCCAATCACAACAGTCCTAGACCTGTGCACTAGTCTTAGACTTTGTGGTCGTAGAAAACAACTTTCACCTTTTTACTACTTTCACCACGTTTTATCCCAACGTATGTAGGACACACAGTCCACAACAACGAATCTAGGATACACAGTCCACAACGTGTATAGGACACGCAGTCCAGACAACATATATAGGACACACAGTCGACAACTTCATATATAGGACACACAGTCCACAGTGTTGTGATACGGATCGGGGATCCACGTGCTTTAACTCTAGTATCCCGACGTCTCGGTTACTAAGTTCACTTTTCAACATTATTTTTCGTTCGGTGAAAAACAAATACAAAATAAAAACTTCCGTAACTTATCTAAGTTACCAGATATTTTTACTTGAATAAATTCTTTCTGACAACATTTTCTTTTGAAATTCATTTTTTTAAAACTTTAAACTTTAGGAACTCCATTTTTTTTATTTAAATCTCCTTTGTTTTGGAAAAGTCTATTTCTTTTCAAAAATATAATAAACCTTTTTGAAGAAAAACTCTTTCTATGAACATTGGAAACTAAAATCCCTTTTTCTATGGTACTTTACTACAAGTATTCTCAAAATTATGTTTTTCTTCAAAATAAGATCTTTCAGCTTAAATAATTTTCCTTTATAAAATTGTTTTGAATTCTAAAAATTTTCTCTTTTATTAAAACGTTACTAAAAGAAATCTTTTCCAAAACTTCAAAATAAATTTGTTTTTCTTCATGGTTTCTTACCATGAAATCTTTTCAAAGTTTGATTTTTCTTAGTATAAAATCATCTAGTTTTCAATTGAATTTCCTTCATAAAATTTGTTTTTTTTTTCTGAAACTTTCATTAAACATTAAAATGATTTTTTTCCCCTTTTTTGTCCAAACCTTGTTAAAAGAAATCCTTACTTGTGATTTTCTTTGTAAATGTTTTCTTAAAGTTTTTATCTTCATTATTTGAGCTCTAACCAATGGTTAGGCTTCCATGCAACAACTTCAACATATATAAGTAACATGCACATTTTCATAAATCATCAACACATATACAACAACTTCAACATATATAAGTGACATTCATGTTTTTCATAATTTATCAACACATTATGAATCTCAACATCAATCAAACACATCAAACAAACACACATGGCATATAGTCATCATAACATAATTATCTCTCGGGTTTTCTCCTCTTACCTAATTCGACGGATAGACAAAGTCTTTGTTTCCGAGTTGCCCAAAGCGAACTTCCTTTTGCCCACCGCGTTCCGTAAATCTACGAATTAAGTGAACGACTTAAGTTAAATCAACAAAATCGTTTTATCTTCCTAAGTATAGGTTTTGGCCATGGCTAGAAAAATGATGCTAGAGATATCCAATCTTTTACAATTTCTTGGATGATATTTTGTTCGAGACTTACTTTTTACATACATACATACATACATACATACATACATACATACATACATATATATATATATATACACTTTAATCCCATATTTTTGTATATCTTTACATTAACACTTGTTGATAGTCTATTTTATATCAAAATCTTTACTTGACCATGTTAAAAGATATTATTTTCAAAATCATATTTTTCATTCAAAAATTATGATGAACTCTTTTATAAAAGCATTTCCAGAACTGCAGCGGTTTTAAAATGTGAAGAACCATCAAAAGACCTTTAAAATTTTTGAAAATTTTAATGGAAGGTACCCAACTCACTCATCAATATAGTGCAATTGGTCACATGTAAAATTTAAAGGCATTAATTTATTTAAAAATCAAACACTGCCTCTATTTACACATGATTTTTCCAGAAATCCAATTTTTACTAACTTGTAACTTTATGAAATTATTTCTCTTTATATACATATGTAAAAATTCTAAAAATTCAACAAAACTTTAGTTATACTTTATTATTAACCAAGAAAATTTTATAAAAGTTTTTAACCTTCAAGATCATACTCAAAATCATCATGCAACCAATGATGTTTATAATTTCACGGACAGAATTTTGTTCTATTTTGACAGGTGTTTTGACCTAGTAAATCTTATTCAAATACTTACATATTATATATCAAATTAAAGCCCCAGAAGTCTTATTTCCAAATATGTATTTATATTTCAGAAACACATTTTGTATAAAAAGTTATGGGATTACGAATAAGTACATGTCATGTTGCCAGATTTATATTTTACATATATTCATCCACACCAAGTTATTATCTTCACTCTAGCATCATTCACAAGCCATAAAACCAACATGCAAGGGCCCTAGACCCTCTAAAACATACATGCGAACATATATCAACCAAAAACAACAACTATTATTATCAAATAATAGTTTATACAAAGAGTTTAGAGAGGATCTCCCCACTACGTACTTCTTGAAGATCCTAAACCCTCTTGGCTCTCCACTTGGAAAAACTGCGAGCTTGTTGCCTTAAGCTCCAAGATGAGTCCTTCATGATGGATCTAAAAGTTAGAAGGGTATTTATCAACATGCATGAATGAAAACTCAAAGGAATGGACATGCATGTGGGACTTGAACCAAAAACACCTATTTTCTACATATAGGGCTTCGGCCACCCTATTGAAAATGGGGTTGGAGGAGTTTTTCACCACATGTAAACTAATAAGATGAGAGTAGAGATGAGTAGGAGTTTATAAAAATTGGTTTCATGTCAAAAAGGTTTTTCTAAAGATTTTCTTAAAATTTTTAGTTAGAAATCATAAACATGCAACTTGATTAAATGACATGCATGTTAAGAATGAGCAAGAATTTGAGAAAATAAAGATTAGAGTGAAAGAAGTATACCTTGTGATAATGGGAAGTTGAAGATGATTGAGCTCTTGAAGCTTCACAAGGTTATCAATGGAGGAAGATAATGAGTGAGCAAAGTGAAGGTATGAGTGAGTTTGAGAGAAATGAAGAGAAAGTGAAGTTGGGAGTGGGAGGGAGGTATTTATAGAGAATGGGAGTGAGGGGGGGCGCTGCCTTTGTGTGGAAGAAAAGATAAATTTTTTTTTTTGAAATTAAAAACTTAATTTTTTTATTAAAATAATAAGTAACTTGTAAAAATCAAATAAAATGATAGTTTGTAATTAATGAAAATACTATTCAAATCAAATCAAATCTTTTCAAATCTGCATTTAATATATTTTAAATTAATTTGTTTCGTTCCGGTTCCATTAATTTCCCGACTGTGAAAACCGATCGTATTTTCCATGTGAGTTCCTCCCCGAAGATTTAATTTTGTAATATTTATAAATGAAAAATTTTAAAATCATGGAAATTTTTGTAACCGTGTTTAGAAATTTTACAGTTTCATTTTACGAGTCGAAATTCATTTTCCAGGTCAGTAGAGCATTACTGACAGTGAAAACGCAAACCGTTTTCGTTTGAAAGTTCAGCAGGAAATTTTAATAGTAGCTTCCTACTATAAAATAAATTATGAAAGAAATTTTTGGTTTATTAAGATAATTTTTCAACTTTAAAATATTAAACATGCACACACGTACATAAATACAGATTATAGAAAAACAAAAAAAAAATCGGGGCGTTACACATTCTGATATATGGGGGCCAACAAGGGTTCCTTCATTGGGGGTTGCTAGATACTTCATAACCTTCATAGATGATTGGTCAAAGAAAGTGTGTGTTTATTTGTTGAAACACAAGAATCAAGCATTCAAATGTTTTAAGCAGTGGAAAACACTTGTTGAGAACCAAACAGGAAGGAAAGTAAAGGTCCTTAGAACTGATAATAGACTTGAATATCTTAGTGAAGAATTCACTGAATTTTGCAAGGATAATGGCATAGCAAGGCACAATAAAAGATTTTCAATTAAGTCTTTGAACTAAAAATTTTCTAATTGGGTCTTTGAACTAAATTTTTTTTAATTGGGTCCCTGAACTTATATAAAATTTTCAATTAGGTCCATAAATTAAAAGGTGAATATATAAAATAAAAAACAATAAAATGATAGACTATGAAATTTTAAAAATAATATTGATTGACATAATAATAAAATGACAAAAGATGAATATGAGATAAAAAATTCACTGTAAAAAAAAATAAAACTTAGTGAGAAAAACTATTGTTTAGTATAATAATTAAATAAAAATAAATAAATTTGAGAGATAAAATTTATTTCTTGAAATGATAATAACAAAATAATGAAATATGAAATTGTGTTAAAAAATTCATGTTTTATGACAAAATATTAAAATATTAAACTGAGTCAAATATTTAATATTTGGAATAACATTAAAATAATAACAATAGACACAGTAAGCAAAAATATTATTTAATAAAAACCCAATTAAAATATAAAATAACATAATAAATAATAAAATAAATAAAATAACTCAAAATAAAATCGACGATCAAACTAAGATGTTATATGTACTTAACTAGATTCTCTATTTTATTTATTATTTCAAACAATAACTTTGTTGTTAATCGAGGTTTATTTTATTTTATTTATATTTTTTAATTGAGGTTTATCAGTCTAATCTTTTAATATCTTGTTATAAAATATGGATTTTCTAGAACAATTTCATTTTTAGTTATTTTGTTATTATCATTTCAAGAACTAAATTTTGTTTCTCAAATTTATCTATTTTTATTTAATTATTATTCTAAACAATAATTTTTATAGAATAAGTTTTTTTTTTTCATTTTATTATTATTATTATTATAAATAGTGAGCTTTTTCTCTTATATTCATCTTTTGTCATTTTATTATTACGTCAAAAAATATTTTTTTCCTAAATTTTATTATCTATCATTTTATTACTTTTTATTTTAGAGATCCAATTGAAAATTTTATATAAGTTCAGAGACCCAATTAGAACCTAGACATACTAAGTTGAACCACATTAAAGGAACAAACTTGAAAATTAATCCTTTTTCTTGTTGATTGAATTTCTCATAGATTGTCAGCTAAAATATTTCAACTATGCACATAAACAGTCAGATTTGCAAGAAGTGATATAGTTCCTCTACCAATTTTGTTATGAGTGGAATTTCTATATATTGTCAGTGTAAAAGATTTACTAACTTCTAATAATATTTTAACTAATTGGTATTATTGTTATTATTTCTCTCTCTTAGTTATTAAAATCAAAACACACATGTCAAATGTTAATGAATGTTAGTATAAAACTTTTTATACTGATAATTATATCGTTAAATGTATGGCAGAGGGGTCCCATTTCACTTCCCTTGAATGTACTATACTAGTATGGGAAAAATACAATATTCTAAAGTTAGATGAAATGTAAATAAGATTTGAGAAAAAAATAATAATAAAGATGTCAAACTTAGTTGATTTTTCATCCAAGCTTTTCTTGCAAAAACACATTGCAAAGACCTTTGCAATTTTCAATACATCAGGCCAAGCTCCTTTAATTTGGCGATAACACCTGATTGCTACAAAAACCTCTCCAACAGCATAAATGCTGTAGCACTCGTATATCTTCCTCTGTTACACAAATAATAGAGGAAGTGTTAAGAGGAATGTGTTAAAGAGGGTGATACTAGCATGACTTAAAAAAATTATATTAGGGAGTGATTATTTGTGTGTTAACTCAATATTATTATACCTGAACTTGTTCACTAATTATACCTCTTGAATGGGGAGTTGGGGACCATGGCAGGGCCTAGACTTAATCATATATATCCAATGAATCAATATATTTTTTGTTATTTAAATATAGCTACATTATTTGTTATATATATTTTATTGTTAGTTTGTATTAATATGTTATTTTAAAATCGATAAAATTATATATGATTTAAATAAATTTTAATTTATTATTTTAGTTAATAAGTTACGGCTCCCTAAAAGTTCAGTAAAGATTCACGTAGGATTACGCGGATAAATATTTGCAACCATAGTACAGTCTCATCGACCGTATGCGTACATCCTGGACCTCCTAATTGCTGGAAGAAAAAAAAACAATTTTTACTCTATCAGGACCTCTATTGATATTCTTGAAAATATACTTTATAAAGTGGATTTTTTTTTTGTTTTTTGCTTTATCATATACAAAGACTGAGATTTGCTGCACCACAAGGACTCATGCATGCAATATTATTGATAGGCTTAAATACAGTGTTGTTCCTTTTATTTTTATATTTTCACAAAAATCATCCCTCATTTTTTTTTCTTGATTTTGGTCTTCCAACTTTTCAAAATTACGACATTAATCCCCTCCGTCTGTTGGCTGTTTAAAGCCTAACGGCATGTGCTTACATGACATGTGAAGACACCGAATGATGACACATGTCATGTCCCGTTGGCAAAAACATAATAATTTTTTTTTGAAATTTAAAAAAATCACTTTTTTCTGGTAACAAAAAAACTTATATTCTTTTAATAGCAGAAAAGAAATTACAGAGAAAAAGAAATTCATGGGGAGACATTGATTTAACCGAATCCACTTCTATAGTGCAATACATTCACTCAGTCCAGTATGTGTCTTGAAGCTTCCATGCTTCATCCATCTCCATAAACCCCTCACATCCCTGCACATAAACAACCCTCAATCACAACAAAATGTTGGAAATTTCAGCCAAAGCAAGTCTCACATTATATGGGAGCTAACTTGGAGAGCCCCCTTAAGCCTATATAAAAAAACTTAAGGGGTGCTAACTAATCACACAAATCCTCACTAAGAAGAGTGAGAGATAATAGAGAGAGAGCCTCACAAGAGAGAGTGAAAGAAAAATAGATAGATCCTTAGAGAGAGTTTTCTTAGAGAGAAAAATAGTGAGCCAATTTGTGAGAGTGTTATCCACAAATTGAGGATACAATATTCTTGTATTTTTGTATTCCCATTATTGTTATAGTGGAAGTTTAAGCGGCTTACGGGTCCCGTGATTTTTTCCTTGCTCACATTGAGGAGGTTTTTCCACGCTAAAAATTGCCCGATGTTATTACACTTATTTTTACGCTTCCGCTTAGTGCCTATTTTTGAGTTCACAGAGGAGGGAAATTATGCTGGTATTTCCCAACAGTGGTATCAGAGCTCTCAGAGCTTTGGAATACTAGGTGCCAGATTTATAAGAAAATCCTTAGTATGCTCTGTGGCTGCATCATTGTCTGATCTTCCACATCAGAAAATAATTATTCTTGTTGCTGGAAATAAAGTGTGGTAGTGTGAAAGTGCATACCTAGAAAAGTTCTGGCTAGGAAAGACTTGGTATTTAAGTGTGTCTATTGACCCACCTCTCTTTCCTGGGAACTTCCACGGTACGTATTGTTCACAAACTACAGTAATTTTCAGCATTCAGTACAAGTCACCTATACGACACTATTCACGTAGTGTTATTTTTATCAAAACCCACCTGGTTGGAGGAGCTGTTAGACTGTGTAACTCAAGATGGAGGGAGATGTCACTCATGATAGAGACATGTTCAAGCTAACTGCAGATAACTACTCCTATTGGAAGCCGATGATGGAAGATCATCTATACTGCAAAGATTTGTATTTGCCAATTACCCAGAAGGATATGTCGAAGGATATGCCGGATGTGAAGACTGACAAAGATTGGGAGCTTCAGAATCGGAAAGCAGTGGCTATGATCCGGAAATATATTGATCGAAGCTTGTTCGAGCATGTATCAACTTATACCAATGCGTATGAGTTGTGGACAAAACTTGAATCCTTGATTCAAAAGAAGACGCCCAGGAACAAAGCCCACCTTGTCAGACGATTGGTAAAGTTGGAGTACATGAACGATCAAAATATGATCGAACATCTGAACACTTTCAAATGCATTGTTAATCAATTAACAAAGGCAGGCATGAGTGTTGATGATGAGTTGCAAACTCTTCTACTCCTCAGTTCTCTACCTGAGAGTTGGGACACTCTAGTTGTTACTCTCAGCAACTCTGCTCCAGACGGAAAGCTTAGCATGGATTACATCACATGATTGTTTGCTAAATGAAGAGTCAAGACGGAGGGAAAGAGGTTTGAACAATCAGTTTGAAGCCAATGTTGTTGAAAATAGAGGAAGGAGTAAGAATCGTGGAAAAGGATGTCGTGGAAAATCACAAGGTAGGTCCAAATCTCGAACCAGACTAAATTGTTATTACTGTGGTAAACCAGGACCCGTAAAGCCTGAATGTAGATTCTTGAAAAGAGACCAACAAGCTGGAACAATCCACCCTGACCAGATTGACCCGAAGAAGAAGAAAGAAGATGGAACAGCTACTGCAGTGGCCTCGAATGATGAGAATATATTTCTTGTCGGAGAAGAAAATTATCTAAATGTTGCATCAGATGATTGCATATGGATAATTGACTCAGGAGCATCCTTCCACGTCACACCTCATGAAGAATTCTTCTCATCATACCAAAAAGGAGAATTTGGTACGGTGAAGATGAGAAACCAGGTCACAAGTAAAATCATCGGTATTGGCGAAGTAACTTTGATGACCGAGAATGGAAATAAGCTTGTGCTGAAGGAGGTCAGACATGTACCCGAGATGCGTCTGAACCTTATCTCAGTGGGAAAGCTAGATGAAGCCGGGATGATAAACCAATTTGGTAGCGGCAGATGGAAACTCAGCCAAGGAAGCATGATTATTGCTCGCGGCAGAAAAGAAGGCTCTCTGTACATTATGCAGGGAAAGATATGCAAGGGGGAGACGAATGTTGCTCAAGACGCAACCAAAGAACTGTGGCATAGAAGACTGGGCCACATGAGCGAGAAGGGTCTGGAGATCTTTGCAAAAGATCATCTCCCAAACATAAAAGGGCAGCCACTTGAATCCTGTGAAGACTGTCTAGCAGGCAAACAACACAGTATCTTTTAAAAGATCAGATGATGCAAGAAGAAGAAAGTAGATTCTGGATCTTGTTCATTCAGATGTTTGCTCAACGTCTGAAAGGTCTGTTGGTGGTGCTCAATACTTTGTTACCTTCATTGATGATCACTCTAGGAAGGTGTGGGTGTATCCATTGAAGACGAAAGACCAAGTTCTTCAAGCTTTCAAGGAGTTTCATGCTTATGTAGAACGAGCATCTGAAAGAAAACTGAAATGCTTGAGAAGTGATAATGGCGGAGAATACATAGGTCTGTTTGAGACATATTGCAAAACTCATGGGATAAGACACGAGAAAGTTCCTCCCAAGACACCTCAGATGAATGGAGTAGCTGAACGGATGAACAGAACGATCGCAGAGAAAGAAGCATGCTCTCAACAAAACTCCCAAACATGGCAACACACCCCCCCACCAAAGGAGACCCGGCATTGCCACATCCAAAGATGAAAAGAAAGCTAGATGCAAAGACGAATGAATGCATATACCTTGGTTCACCAAGAGATGAACTTGGTTTCAGATTATGGGATCCTGCACACAAGAAGATTGTTCGAAGCAGGGATGTGGTGTTCTTTGAAGATCAAACGATCCAAGACATTAAGCAATCTAAGAAGCCAAAGCACAAAGTGATTTATGATTCAAGTCCTGTTGTGATAAACAATTCAGGGGAAGAGAATCCTCAAAGGAATGATGAACATGATCAGGAGGAACAATCGATCGAGGCAGAACAACTGACCCGGATAGAACAAAGTCAGGATCAGATGATGGAGACTGATGAGACGGAAGAAGAATCTCAAGTAAGACGATCCAGAAGAGTCAGACAACCATCAAGAAGATATTATTCAGATGAATATGTCAATCTCACTGATGAAGGAGAACCTCAAAGCTTCATAGAAGCAATTGAGACGAATGATAAGGAGAAATGGTTGCAAGCCATGGAAGAAGAAATGCAGTCCTTGAAAGAGAATCAGACGTATGACCTGGTGAGATTACCAGATGGATGAAAGGCATTGAAAAACAAATGGGTGTTCAAGCTCAAGATGGAAGAGAACAACCCAAACCCCAAGTACAAAGCAAGAATTGTTGTAAAGGGGTGCAACCAGAAGAAAGGCATAGATTTCGAAGAAAGGCATAGATTTCGAAGAAATCTTCTCACCAATGGTGAAGATGACATCTATTAGAGCAATTCTCGGTCTAGCTGCAAAACTAGACTTGGAGATTGAACAACTTGATGTAAAAACAGCATTCCTACATGGAGACCTAGAGGAGGAAATCTATATAGAGCAACCAGAAGGTTTTGCAGAACCAGGCAAGGAACACCTAGTGTGTCGTCTGAAGAAAAGCCTCTACGATCTGAAGCAAGCTCCAAGGCAATGGTACAAGAAGTTTGATCTCTTCATGACCCAACACAATTTCAAGAAGACCTCCGCAGACCATTGTGTGTTTGTGAGGAACTATGAGAATGGTGAATCCATCATACTTATGTTGTATGTTAATGATATGCTAATTATTGGGAAAGATAAGGCGAAAATAGATGCTCTCAAGAAGGCATTGAGCAAGTCTTTTGCCATGAAAGATCTGGGTGCAGTGAAGAAGATTCTTGGAATGAAGATAACTAGAGATCGTTCTAGAAGGATGCTGTGAATGTCACAAGAAGACTATATCCAGAAAGTTCTTGAAAGGTTCAACCAAACCTGTGCATGTTGCATTACCTGGTCATCTCAAACCGAGTAAGACGCAATGTCCAGGGAATGAATAAGAAAAAGAAGAAATGAACAAGGTGCCCTATTCTTCTGCAGTGGGTAGTCTTATGTATGCAACGGTCTGTACAAGACCAGACATTGCTTATGCTGTCGGAGTTGTGAGTAGATTCCTATCAAATCCAGGAAAGGAACACTGGAATGCAGTGAAATGGATACTACGATATCTGAGAGGAACTGCCAAAAGCTGCTTGTGTTTTGGAAATGAAAATTTAAAGCTTCTTGGGTATTCAGATGCAGATATGGCAGGAGATGTGGATTCAACAAAGTCTACATCAGGATATCTAATAACTTTTGCAGGGGGAGCTATCTCATGGCAGTCAAGACTACAAAAGTGCATTACTTTAAGCACTACAGAAGCAGAATTCATCGCAATCACCGAAGGTTGCAAAGAGATCTTGTGGATGAAGAAGTTCCTACAAGAGTTAGGACAGGATCAGGAAAGTTATATTCTCTATTGCGACAGTCAGAGCGCAATTCATCTCAGTAAGAACTCGACATTTCATTCAAGGTCGAAACACATCGACGTAAGGTATCACTGGATCCGTGATGTGTTGGAAAGTAAACTGCTGCAGATTGAGAAAATACACACAAAAGATAACGCGGCGGATATGATGACAAAAGCTCTACCGAAAGAGAAGATAGAAGTTTGTAAAGAAGTTGCAGGCTTAGCATCAACCCCAAACTGATTCAAGGATATTTTCCCTTTGGCTGAAGGGGGAGATTTGTTGGAAATTTCAGCCAAAGCAAGTCCCACATTGTATGGGAGCTAACTTGGAGAGCCCCCTTAAGCCTATATAAAGAAGCTTAAGGGGTGCTAACTAATCACACCAATCCTTACTAAGAAGAGTGAGAGATAATAGAGAGAGAGCCTCACAAGAGAGAGTGAGAAAAAAATAGAGAGATCCTTAGAGAGAGTTTTATTAGAGAGAAAAATAGTGAGCCAATCTGTGAGAGTGTTATCCACAAATTGAGGATACAATATTCTTGTATTTTTGCATTCCCATTATTGTTATAGTGGAAGTTTAAGCGGCCTACGGGTCCTGTGGCTTTTTCCTTGCTCACACTGAGGAGGTTTTTCCACGCTAAAAATTGTCCGGTGTTATTACACTTATTTTTACGCTGCTGCTGCTTATTGCCTATTTTTGAGTTCACATGAGAGAAATTATGCTGGTATTTCCCAACACAAAATTCATTGTTGAAAGCAATAACAAGTAAAAAAGAAGAAGAAAAGAGAGTAGATGCTTCATTAAAGAGAAGAAAACAGAGATGGAAACAAAGAAAATGGGGAGGGAGGAGTCGCATTTTAGCACCGCCGGCGCGCGTGATCCCCTCCCCTTTGCCCCGCCGTGCGCGGCCTCTAGTTGCCACCGCGAGCACCTCCTTTCCCTCCACGCGTTGCCGCTGTGGCGCGTTCGTTCTCTCCGCCACGTCGCTGCCGTGACGCATCACGCATCCTCTCCTCGCTGCCGTCAGCCGCGAAATGGGGCTCTTTCTCTTCTCCGATGCGCAGCTGCGCACCCTTTCCGCTGCCATCAGAAACGTGTTTTCCCCCTTCTCCTGCTCGCCGCTGCCATGCGCGGCTAATCTCCTCCCTCCGCGGCACCTAGTCGTTGGTGACAGAGAAGCACCCCTCCCCTTCCTTCTAGCAGCTTCTGATGTGTTCTAGGTAAGGTAAAAGCCTTTTGTTTTCTTTATTATGTTTGTTCTTTTTTTTTAAAAAAATTTGATTATTATTTGATTTTGCCACGTAAAAACATTCTGTTAGGTTTTAAGGGCTCGTTTGGTGGTCAGGATAGGATAAGGGCGGATAGGATACGAGAACATGATAGGAGTAAGATAGGATATGAGCAGGATAAGCTGTTATCCTATCCGACGTTTGGTGTCCACTAGATAACCAATTAGACAACATTATAATTTAAGTATGAATTTTAAAATTTCTCGTTTTTTTCTAAATGTTTTCATCTTTTATTAGATTTACTTTTTTTTTATAATTTTCATTATTTAAATTTATATAAAATACAAAATTATCCTTGTGATAAAATTACATATAATATTTTAAATTTTTAAATATTGTCTAACTAAAATTATTTTTTTTATATTTTTAAATATTCAATTTTTGTTTTTACTTTACATATAGTTAAATTATTAGAATACTTTTTTATATTTTACAGTTTTAAAAAATAATATAAAATAACAAACTTAGCATTCTGATAAAATAAAAATAAATTTTAGAATTGATTATTAATATTTTTATAATTTTAAATATTTTATATTTTATTATACTTTTTTTGGTAATCATGTTAAATTTTATTATACTCTAAATCATTATTTTATTATACTTTAATTATTTTATATATTATATATTTTTATATTTTATTATACTTTAAATCACCCTATCCTACTTGTTACCGGAAAAAAAAATCACATTATGTTCTAACCCAGCCCTCCCCTCAGGATAGAATTTTAACTAGATTGACAGGATATGATAAGTGACAGGATTGACTTATCCTATCCTGCTGGCTCACCAAACAACAGTTTCAGACAGGATATGATAGCTTATCCTATCATGTCTCTCTTATCCTGACCACCAAACGGTCCATAGGTGTAGGGAATAATGCTGCAAAAGTTTGAAAAATTGGAGGACCAAAATTGTGGGAAAAAAAATGGGGGGACGATTTTCACGAAAGTGTAAAAATAGGAGAATCAAAACTGTATTTAAGTTGATTTCAAACAACATTGGATATTTAGGTTAGCCCAGAAACAAAGCGTATTTGATGTTCATTACAAATCAAATCAATAAGGAATTACTTTATTAAACTAAAATTTACAAAATAAAAAATGAAGCACAAGAGCAGTGTCAAGGAATCGTTCTTACATCTACATATGGGTCGAAGAACTAGTTTTAACATTTTAATATAAATATATATAAGCAATATAAACGTTTTAAGCCAGCAAACTCTAATAACGGGTAGATTGTTATCGTCAAATGGTGATACAGGGTGTGATAAATAAGAGAAAGCAACGAGCCAATGACACATAATTATAAATAGAGAAATGAGGACATAATCTAGAGAAGAATGTTACCTTTGGGGACAACAGGAGATGTAGATACATAGAATAGAGGAGCAAGATCCCTAACACATACATGGAAAACTGTGTTTACTTAATTACTAGTATAATACTAGTAGAAGATAGTTTGTATTGGAAACAACATGTTGTATTAATGATATTGGAACTGTTCCCTTGAAAACTAGCTCATCTCTTAGGAAATAGCTAAAATTATTGCTACCTAGAAATTAGTTAAATTATTTTTTGTTATATATAATTCATTTATGTATCACTTGATTTTAATATTCTTCAAATTCTGAGAAAATATACTATTTGCTTGAATTTTTAGTTCACTCATGTCTCAAGGCATCAGGAAGGCTAGTCGTGGAGTGAACATTGACCAAATCAGCGAACTGCCAAGTAATGTCATTGATGTTATCCTACGGCACTTGCCCATCAGAGATGCAGTTTGGACCAGTGTTCTATCAAGGAAATGGAGGTATAAGTGGGTTTCAGTCCCACAACTTGAGTTTCGAAGTGAATTCTTTGAGAGATGTAGACATATTGAAGACCTTGACATTCCTAATATTATCACAGGGTTCTTTTCATCCACAATGGCCCTATATCTAGGTTCACTATTGTGATTCCTCGTGCCTTCCCCATCAGAATCAAATGCCTCTATAAGTGGATTCTCTTTTTGTCAAAGAGTGGCATTGAACGTCTTGTGCTTTGGAACGAACAAAAAGAATATTATCAGATGCCGTCTCATCTCATCTCTTGTCAGGGGTTGACTTGCTTGAAACTTAAAAAATTTGAATTGTCACTTCCACCCAATTTCAGTTGTTTTAAGCATCGGGATCACTTTTGCTTTGTTAGAGTTAGATTTGATTCCAATGCACTAGAGAGTCTTATCCCTGGTTGTCCACAACTTCAGCTGCTCATCATTTCATTGTGTTCTGGTTTTGATTCAATTAATCTCTCTGCCCCTGGTCATAAAAGATGATCGTGTTCTCAAGTCAATTTGTTATGAGAAAGCAAAGAATTTGACTGAACTGATACTCCTCCACATACCTTGGGAGAACTTGGATCAAATTGTGAGCATTCTCTGTCCCAATCCAAAGGTCTTGAAAAGAAGAGTGGTCAAGATTTGAATTTTGCAGAAATTGACGATGAGGACTCAGATTCCCTCACGGAGGAGGGTGAGAAATCAGAGGAAACGGCTGCGGATGGCAACCTTGCGGTGGTGCCGCTGCTGATGGCAGCAACGAAGTTAGAGTCAGCAGAAGAGGGTAAAGCACGGACGACGGTGACAAAAGGAGAGGTTGTGACCGGCTGGAAAACCTAAGCCAGAAGCACCGCTCACAATCTCTTCAATACCGTTAACATATGGACCATTCTCTCTAATTACACAATTCTACATGGATTGTTTTTTCTACAAAGGAATAGCATCTACTAAGCTATGTTTTGCAGAAGTGAAACAAAGGGATAGCAGCTACACAATCCGTTAAAATATGTTTTGGCCTCATGATTTGATTTTCTAAAGCCTTATGACTCTTCTATTGTTTGTCGAAAAGAGAAACAGATTTGCATTTAGATTGATGATCACAGTATGTATAATTTGTTTCCTTGCCTTATATGTAGAAAGTTGTGTTATTCTAGTTAAATGTGTACAAATATATCTCACAGTTTTACTGTTTGGATGCTTAGTGGCTGTCTACAGGTATCATACCTCATACACTGCCAAATACAATCAACTCCTTAAAATATCTAGAATTGGATGGTGTGGATTTCAATCTATCAAGAGAACTTTTGTTTCTTGTTATAGTGTTGCTGCAGCACCAGAGCCAGACCATCTAAAGGCGTCAGACTGCAGTAGCTGTTGTCTTAGTCAGCTTCGGGAAGTGAATATCGAAGTTAAAAATTACTATGAGCCTGCTGCAATGGACTTGACACGGTTTCTCCTTGCAAATTCTCCATCATTGAAGAACCTTACTTTCAAGGTTGGCTTTGGTCTAGAAAAATCATATATGCCTACACTGTTAAGAATTTCAAGGGATTTGTTACGGATTGAACGAGCATCACAAAGAGCGCAAGTGCAGTTCCTTTATGAAGGCCTCAATGAATAGCGATTGTATTTGCATGTGTCTTAGTTTGTTTTGTTTTGTTTTACAGTAGTAATTTTTGTACATCCTGTTTCGAGTTGTCCGAATATTAAATATGGATGTTCATAAGATAAAAATGTTTTATTTACCGAAGGTGGTTCTATTGGATTTTACATCCATTTCAAAGTCGAAGCTATGTTATTTATTTTGTGGTAAAATATGCTTTTTTTTGTTTTTGTTTTTTTGGGTGAAAATAGAGGAATGCTTTAGGAAGGATAAATATGTTGAATCTCTAGTAATTTATGTTCCAAGATGAGACTCAGCTTGGTGAAACACTTAGTCTATTAGTGCTTTGAATCAAATTAGCAACGCTCATCGTGCATTTGCAAACTTTAATGCACACCAGTGCAGGTTACAATTGTTGATTTGAGAACGTATTCTATGATGCATTACACTCCCTAAATGTAATCAACTGAATCATAAGTCAAGTAGCATACCCTAGAAGCAAACAGCAAGGACAAGGAATTTAGCAGCACATCAATATGAACCCTTCCTTAGATTGATCTCTTCCTATTTGGTGTCTCTGTCTCAATTGACTTTTTTAAAGCCTTTAGTTCTTCCTCATTTTTGAAAAATATTGGTTGAATGTTTTGTAGTCTTTATTTAGTTCCTGACTTTAATTATGAGACCATTATATTGGAATACAATGATTGATTATGTTATGATATACAGTTATTATACAGTTAGTTGGGCAGTTAGTTTCAAGTTTCAGTTAGTTGGTTTAGTTGTAAGTTTTCAGTTAGTTGGGCAGTTAGTTATTTTGGCTCATAGCTGATGTATAAAGACAGCCTTTCATTGTAATATTCAGTAGTTGAATCAATGGAATTAACAGATCATTTTCTACTAACATGGTATCAGAGAGACTTCTTGAAATCAAGAACGCTTCCCACCTTTTCTGTTTCTCTCTTTCACCTTCTTGCATCTTTCAACCTCAGTTTGCCAAATAGCCATGGCAAACCAGAGCTCCAATGATTTTCTCACCAATCCTTTGAATCCATACTATGTTCATGCAAATGAAAATCTCTCTCAGCCCCTTATTTTACCACTACTGACAACTGGAAATACCTGGGCTAGAGCTATGAAAATTGCCTTGATGTCGAAAAACAAGCTATGCTTTGTTGATGGCTCAATGGTTCCTCCGCCTGCAACAAATCCTTTACTTGTAGCTTGGCAACGATGCAACAACACTGTTTTGGCCTGGATTCATCGATCAGTTTCTGAATCCATACTCAAATCAATTCTCTCATTCACCAAAGCGTGTGATGCAAGGAAGAATCTCAAGGACAGATTTGCACAAGGAGATATCTTCCGCATAGCCGATCTACAAGAGGAAATCTTCAAGTCACAGCAAGGTATTCTGAATGTAAGTGATTTCTTTACTCAGTTAAAGATCGTTTAGGATGAATTTGAGGATCTTAGACCAGTACCTACTTGTAAATGTTCCATTCCGTGTTGTTGTGGTGCACTTAAAGAAGCACAAAACCATAGAGAGCAAGATTTAGTAATCAGGTTCTTGAGAGGACTAAATGAACAATATACCAATGTAAGATCTCGGATCATGATGATGGATCCTTTCCCTTTGTTACTAAGGCATTTTCCCTTGTAATTCAGCAAGAAAGACAGTTTAATTCAGGAGTTAATATGGAATTAGTGCAGAATTCTACTGCTTTTGTTGTTAACAATGGTTTTGATCCAAAAGGAAACAGCCAAGATCAGAGAAACCAAGGAAATTTTCCAAACCAAAGTAACTTCAATAACAGAAGAGGTTCTTTCCCAAGAGGTCGTGGCAGAGGCAATCTTGGTGGAAGAACACAAGGTGGCTCACAGCGTGTATGCACCAATTGTGGAAGAACAAATCACACAATTGACAATTGTTATCATATACATGGATTTCCTCCAGGATATAAACCTAGAAATCAGGCCAATGCAGTGTGTATTAATGATTTTGATGAAACTGATGTTAGTGCAGGAACAAGTTCAACTTAGAATCCAAATGTGACTCTCACTCCAGAGGAGTACCAAGGCATCATGTCTCTTCTTCAACAATCTAAATCGAATCCTACAACCCCTGTCCATGCCATCAACTCTGCTCACTCTACTATTGTCCCCATAATCACAAATTCCAGCCAGGTTTTAGGTAACTCATGTGATCAGTGGCTCCTAGACACAGGTGATACTGATCACATCACTTACAAACTCGACCTTTTCATGTCCATCACCCAAATAAAACCTATCCCTATTAATCTGCCTAATGGCTCTCAAGTTTTAGCATCAAGTGCTGGTACTGTCCAAATCACTAAAACTCTCATATTAACAAATGTATTATATGTTCCTAATTTTACAGTAAGCCTCATTTCTGTCACAAAGTTAACTGATTCACTTCATTGCTTTCTTGAAATTCACCCTCATACTTGTCTCATCAAACAGATATCAGATTCCAAGACGATTGGTTCAGCTAAGCCAATTGGAGGATTGCTAGTGGTAGTTCAAGATACCTTGGAGATAAAGCAAAGAAGATTGGCAAATGATCCTAGCTGCAATGTTCTTAAAACAAATAAAGAGGATGCTGCACTGTGGCACCATAGATTAGGACATTTATCCAAGTCCAGTATGCAAACAATGTCTTCCTTATTCCCTTTCATTCCAAATAATTTTGTTTCCCCTTGTGACACTTGTCAATTTTCAAGACAAAAATGCTTGCCATACTGTAACAGCTATACACATTCTGTAAAGATTTTTGATTTGGTGCATATTGACATCTGGGGCCCTTATTCTGTCCCTTCTATTCATGGCCACAAGTATTTTTTAACTATAGTAGATGACTTTTCAAGGTTCACTTGGGTGGTTTTGATGAAACAGAAATCAGAAACCAGAAAACACATTCAACACTTTGTTGCTCACATTGAAAACCAATTTCATGTAACCATTAAAACCATCCGAAGTGACAATGGTCAAGAGTTTATGATGCATGACTTTTACCTAACTAAGGGGATCATTCATCAAACAACATGTGTTGAATCCCCTCAACAAAATGGCATTGTTGAGAGGAAACATTAGCATGTCTTGAATGTAGCAAGGGCTTTGTTTTTCCAAGCACACCTACCTCACAACCTTTGGACATATGCAATTACACATTCCACACACATCATCAACAGACTTTCTTCACCCTTGCTACAAAACAAATCCCCATGTGCAATACTTCACAATCACCCACCTTTACTCATACATCTTAGAGTATTTGGTTCCTTGGCATATGCAAACACTCTTCAACACAACAGAACCAAGTTTTCCCCCCGAGCCACCAAAGCTGTTTTCCTTGGTTATAAAGAAGGAACAAAGGGTTACATTTTATACAATATGCTTACTCATCAAATATTTGTTTCTAGAAATGTGATCTTCTTTGAAAATCATTTTCCATTCCACAATAACTCTCCAAGCTCCAATAATGACACTACATCCAATATTCCCCTACCTTGTTCTCCCAATGATCACCTCTCTGAAAATCTCCCCCTTCCTCTAAATACTTCCCCACACCATTTTACCCTTCCCATTGATCCCCCCTCTTCCCCACCACATCACCCTCACTCATCACCATCTCAGCAACCTTCCCCACCATCACTTCAGCCACCTTCCTCATCACCATCTCAGCAAATTCCCTCATCACAGCAGTTACCTCCTTCATCTGTGCAGAGACATTCTTCTAGGATCAGACAGAGGCCTTCAAATCTCCAAGATTACCACTGCAATCTTTCAATTGACTCAGGCGCCAATTGTCTATCAGGTACAAGCACTAGCTCTTCCTCTTCTCCCTCCCCCCTCTACCCCATCTCATCTGTCCTTTCATATGCTCATTGTTCACCCATATACAAATCATTTTGCTTGAATGTCTCGGCCATCCCTGAGCCAACCTCATACTCCCAAGCATCCAAATCAGATTGCTGGCAAAAAGCTATGTCTGCTGAGATTACTGCTTTGGAACAGAATCACACTTGGACCTTGGTTGATTTACCTCCTGGCAAGCATCCTATAGGCTGCAAATGGGTCTACAAAGTCAAATACCGTGCAGATGGCACTATTGAGAGATACAAAGCTCGTCTAGTAGCCAAAGGCTACACTCAATTAGAGGGAGTTGACTTCTTTGATACTTTTTCCCATGTAGCTAAACTCACTACTGTCAAAATCCTTTTGGCTGTTGCTGCAGCAAGAAACTGGTACTTAGAACAGCTTGATGTCAACAATGCCTTCTTGCACGGTGACTTACATGAAGAGGTTTATATGAAGCTTCCTCCTGGCATGCATTCCTCTAATCCCAATCAAGTGTGCAAGTTGCAAAAATCCCTCTATGGGCTCAAGCAAGCCAGCAGATAGTGGTACTCTAAGCTCTCCAGTGCTCTTCTTTCACTGCATTATGTGCAATCAGCCGCTGACTACTCATTATTCACCAAACAGCAAGGCTCCTCCTTTACTGCAATTTTGGTGTATGTAGATGATTTGGTTCTTGCAGGGACTGATCTTTCTGAGATACATTCTGTCAAACAATACTTGGATGATCAATTCAAAATAAAGGACTTGGGACAACTTCGTTTCTTCCTTGGGTTTGAAGTCTCTAGATCTACCTCTGGCCTAGTCATCAACCAGAGGAAATATGCCTTAGAACTGCTGTCAGATGCTGGATTTCTAGCTTCCAAACCTGCTAATACCCCCATGGATCCATCTCCAAAGCTTTCTCAAGATGCCACCACCCCATATTCTGATGAATCGTCCTATAGACAGCTCATTGGGAGGCTACTTTATCTCACTAATACCCGGCCAGACATATGCTTTGCAGTCCAACAACTTAGTCAATACGTGGCCAAGCCTCTCCAACAACACTATCAAGCAGCAACTCGCATACTCAGATACCTCAAGTCCTGCCCTGCTAAAGGCTTATTCTTCCCTGCCCAATCTGACCTCAAACTCAGTGCCTTAGCTGACTCGGATTGGGCTTCATGCTCTGAAACCAGAAAATCAGTTACAGGCTTTTGCATATTTCTCGGGCCTTCCTTGATTGCTTAGAAGTCTAAGAAACAAACCACAGTGTCTCGCTCTTCATCTGAAGCTGAATATCGAGCTTTGGCAGCAGTGACATGTGAAATTCAGTGGATGTCATACTTATTGAAGGACCTTCAACTGCCTCTCACCACTCCTACTTCTTTGTACTGTGACAATCAATCTGCGATTTACCTTGCTCACAATCCTACATTTCACGAACGAACAAAACACATCGAGATTGATTGCCATGTAGTTCGAGAGAAAATCAATTCTGGTCTGATCCACTTACTACCCGTATTATCATCTAACCAACTTGAAGATGTGTTCACAAAACCTTTGTTTCCTACTCCCTTTCATACCTCTATTGCCAAGTTAGGACTTAAGGACATCCATAGTCCAACTTGAGGGGGGATGTTATGATATACAGTTATTATACAGTTAGTTGGGCAGTTAGTTTCAAGTTTCAGTTAGTTGGTTTAGTTGTAAGTTTTCAGTTAGTTGGGCAGTTAGTTATTTTGGCTCATAGCTGATGTATAAAGACAACCTTTCATTGTAATATTCAGTAGTTGAATCAATGGAATTAACAGATCATTTTCTACTAACAGATTAAGATAAACAACTTAAATATATAGTGCCAATTGAAATTTACATAGATATTACTACGGAGTAATATTGAGTACCCAAACGTGGATTTCAGTTAATAGATTGTCACAATTAGGAATGTAGACATTCCATGTTGTATGATGATATCGCTAGCTGAAGCAAACTTTACATGGATTTCACTTTGAGTATTACAATGCAATTCTCTTCTAACTTTCTTTATTAAATCATAAATACCTTCAAAGATTCTTAACTATAAAAATATACAAAAGTATGTTCCTGGAAACTGCAATAAAGTTGATGAAGGGAAATCATGTCTGTTATTTCTAAGTAGGAATGTAGAAGTAATTACTTTATGTAGGATGTTGCATAATAATGAAACAGGTGGGAAATATTCTTATAACTAGCCAAATTTACCACCCAAAGAGTCTTATGACAGCCACAAGCTTGATTTAATTCTTTTTTAGATTGTCTCACTTAAATTAAGCTTGTAAAATTTGTCATTTCAAACGATTACTTCCACCTAAAATAAATCAATTTTCAATGATTTGATAAAAAAAAATTTGCAAAAATTGTATGTATGTCATGTAACTTGAAATTGATTACCTTAATCAATATATCCCAATTTATATATTTTAAATGGAATTGGGACATCACTGATCAGATGGAAAACCCAGATTTGCAGCAACAGTATTGCCCAAATACACTTACACAAGCGACTTCCCACTTTAATTTCAAGTCCTTTTAAAATCAGCATTTAGATCTGCATTTGACCAAAACAAAGTAGAAGCATTCTCATACCAGCATGTGACTTAAGCAAAGCACAGATAATGTAAAATGAAGGAATTGGATGTTTCTTAACTAACAATATGCACATAATGTCTCACACCTATGTGGAGAAAAGGCTAAAATTTTGTGCAAACCTTAATCTTGATAGCCTTGAATATTTGGAGGGATCTTTATGGCGAGACTTATGAGATTTATACCAATCATAAGAGCCTTAATTATATTTTCCAGCAGCGGGATTTGAATTAAAGACAAAGGAGGTGGATGGAGCTTCTGAAGGACTATAATTGTGCAATCTTATATCATCCTGGCAAGGCGAATGTAGTTATTGATGCTTTGAGTAGAAAATCCATGGGCAGTCTTGCTCACATAACAGAGGTGAAAAGACCTATTGTTAAAGAGTTCCAAGAAATTGTTGAAAGCGGGATACATTTTGAAGTCACTCATTCGATTTTATTGTTGGCTCATGTAAAAATTCGTTCCATCTTGGTTGATGACATTAAGAAAGCTCAAGGTCAAGACCACAGTTGGTGAAAATGGTAGATAATGTTCGAAATGGGTGAGTTTCATAGTTCTCACTCGATTCTGATGGTGTTTTCACTAGTGGAAAATATACATTAGACGAGAAAGGTTTACGTCAGTTAACCAAAAGCTAGACGTTAAAAAGGAGGCAGTGGCAGTTTTGTAAATATCATGTTTCCTCAATTCAATTTTAACGTCAGTTGTTATAAGGACTGACGTTAAAAATTAAGTGACTCACTTTTAACGTCAATTCTATAAACAACTGACGTTAAAAGTGAACCTTTTAACGTCAGTTGTTTATTGAAATGACATTAAAAGTGCGTCACTTAACTTTTAATGTTCGTTCTTTCATCAACAGATGTTAAATGTTATTTTAATAATTTTTTTAGCCAGTATACGTACCCTCCCACATTGCCTTCCTCAAAGTTTCAGTTTCACTTGCTTTTATGTTTTGTGTTTCTGTTTTGAAAACTAAAATATATGTGCGAAGTAAAACTGCTATAAGTTGAATCAATAACCCAAACCGGATCTCTCATTCATGAAGTGTATCAATAATACAATTACAAGATACATTCAAAGATTTAAAATCCTATAAAAAGTTACATTGAAAGGGTTTAAAATCCTATAAAATCCTAAACATTTGTTGAGGTTTCGTTCCCTTCACGAGTGAGCAAGAGATGAGAGTCGAGCGACTAAGTTTTCCAGAGCGGCTGGGCAAGGGTGCACTCGATCTGTTTCTGCAATGGTCCTAGAACAGTCACTTACTGCCAAACCTGAGGTTTTAGATCTAGCCGCCGATTCTCCTGAAGGATGATAAGGTGAGCAACTCACATTATGTGATTTACACAACCTTATCACCCATGTTATTTTATTTACACAACCTCAGAAGTTGTTTGACCATTAAGACAAAGACCTTTGAGTCTAGGAATAGGAAGAAAGAGTGATGAAGTTAATCTCCATGACAGAGCCATATTGTGAAGCAGAAAAATAAAAGGAAGGAAGGAAGCTATTTATAGGAGTAGGGGATGAAATTACTAGGCATGGTAAGTTGCTAAAAAATTAAATTGATCATTAAGAGGATTAGGTTCCAAGGCGCATGGGGAGTTGGCAGTCAAATAAAGTAATAAATGCAGTTATATATTATAAACGTGCAGAATGAATAACTGATTGTGATGCATAAATAGTGGCTTTTAATGTCTGTTAATCAAAAAGTAGACGTTAAAAAGGATGATATTGACTTTTAACGTCAGTTGTTTATAGAACTGACGTAGAAAGTGATGATATTGACTTTTAACGTCAGTTCTTTCAACAACTGACGTTAAAAGGTGATTGAATTAAATTTTTTTTGAGTGAGGACAACTTAATTGCTTCACCCACGTTTCTTCATCACTTTCATACTCTGCTCTGTTCACAACGTATACCCGCGCCCTTCTCTGCCCTAACCCTTTCACTCATCTCCTCACCACAGCAAACTCATTTCCTCACCACCGCGAGCTCCTCTCCTCACCACCGCGAGGTACCTGTATCTCTGTCTCTCTGTCTCTCTCTCTCTCTCTCAACTTCACACTCTTTCTTGCGAGCCCTAACTCTCTCTGTCTCCCTCATTCTCAGCAACCACATCAAACGATAAACTCTCCCTCACGCGAGCTCCTCCCTCACGCGGTCAGGTACTCTCTCTCTCTCTCTCTCTCTCTGAATCACACACTGTCTTTCTCTCACTTTGCGTGCCCTAACTCTATCTTTGGTGTGGGTTGAGGGGTTAATTTATGATAGTTGAAGATGAAATGAGTTGGGGTTGCTGTGCATTTGTTGTATATGATGGTCTATGGTGTTTCCTAGTTTTGGTTGCAATATGTTGATGATATTGTTTTTATGGAATGATATTGAGATTGATGATGTTTGCAATGGTGGAGCTTTTTTGTGTGTGTAGTGTGTAGTTTTGGAACTGTTTTGTTAGAGGGTAGTTTTCCTTTTAATTTTTAGTTGAAATGAATACTGTGAAGCTAAATAATAAAAAAGAAACAAATAGTGGTGTATATATATGGTTGTTAGGTTTTCAAATACTAGTGCGCTTTTCCAATCTCCCCTATATTGTGCTTATATTGGATAAATGTGTGTATATCTACAGAACCTATCTAGCAATGGATCGTAGTTGGATGGTTTGTAAGCGCACAAGTGATGAGTATTTGAAGGGAGTGGGAGAGTTTATAGAATTTGCTCAAAGGAATGTTCCTAATAGTAACGGAATGTTCTATTGTCCTTGTGTCAAGTGTTTGAATACGAGGAAATGTATGGTGAAGGATATACGTACTCATCTGATTTGTTTTGGGATTTGCTTGAGTTATACAAGATGGATATGGCATGGTGATGTGTTGTTAAGTACTAAGGCAAGTGTCTCCCAAAGTGAGGACATTGACGTAGATATGGAGGATGATCGAGTAGAGGACATGATCCGTGATATTGGACAAGAATCTTTTCAGTGAGCATATTTGTATGATAGGTTGTGCGGTGATGAGGATAAGACTTTGTATCCCGGGTGTACTACTCATACACGGTTGTCGACGGTGTTAAAATTGGTTTGTGTGAAGGCGAGAAATGGTTGGACCGATAAAAGCTTCACCGAATTGCTTGAAGTGTTGAAAGACTTGCTTC
The DNA here is from genome assembly GCA_030762895.1 of Sophora flavescens. Lineage (NCBI taxonomy): Eukaryota > Viridiplantae > Streptophyta > Magnoliopsida > Fabales > Fabaceae > Sophora > Sophora flavescens. Next base: position 122,169,289 of record CM061065.1, read on the forward strand.
TGGAGGGTGGTCGCGCTGTCGCCACGCACCAAAAAGAACGAGCGTTTACAAAATAATGTAGATAGGGAAGCGACAACTCGAGTATCGTCTCTCAAGGACTCTTAGGTGTTGTTGTTATTAACAGAAAATCAGTAAAAGTCAGAATTGGGGGGTTTTGATATTGAAAACTAAATAAAGAAAAGAAAGAAAAACAATGCAATAAAAAGTAATTACCAAATAAGCTAAAGAACGATCAACCTTGTTCTCGGTTTCCCACTATCATTGGTTCATATAAATCCAAGCCCTAAGCAGATTCTAATCCCCCTCCGTTGTAGCAACAAATAACAAACGAAATTCGCTACTACGGATGTATGTTCCTATTCCCAAATAACAAACGGGTTAAGCCCTCATGAACTAAACGAACATGAATGAACACACGCGAATTAAACAAACGCGATTAAGTATAGGAACATAACATCACAAATGAATCAACACAACACTATACACTCCGAATTAAACAAACAAAACATATAGCACGCATTGAAAAGAGAATAGCAAACAAAATAGAAATACAGAACCTCAAGTGTAATTGAAACCAATCACAAAGATTAATCTAGGAGACTAGCCTCCATACGAAATAAACACAAAAGAAAAGAAAAGAAATAACTACGAACTACAACTACCGACTAACTAGCACTTCTAAAACACTTATATCGACTACGCGACTCGCGAGGGAGCATATCATTCACGAGGCAATAATGCGAAGACCGCAACTTTTGAGGCGAGGCATATCATTGCGAAACTCTTCAAATTGGGTAACGGAGTATCAGAAGTGTAAACCGTGATGCCTTCCTGCTTGGATTACTCGTGAAGCGAGTCATGTTTGTGGGCGAGACAGTGGTTATGAAACAATCACGCGAGGCTAATGCCTACTGTGGGTGAAAGACTCGTTATTCCTTTTATTACGCAAACAAGAAATAACAAAGTACTTTATTAGCTAAATTAGCTAAATTAACCTAAAAATACTTTATAGACTCAAAACCTTAGAGACAATCAAGTCTAATTTGGGTGAAAATGATATAAAATTAGCACAAAGCCAAGGTTTTTATTAGTTATAAAACCAAGGTTCAGGGCAACACATTTCCGGCCAATGTGTCCAATGGGTATGGAGTATAAGAAGATATACGCATGCCCCAATGATTGTATATTGTACACTGGTGTTTATGAAGACAATCATGATTGCCCCAAGTGTGGGTTATCACGCTACAAAGTGAAGGATGGTGATGATCTTGATGATTCGATATGTGATGTGAGAAAAAAAGGTCCTCCTACGAAGGTGTTGTGGTATCTTCCAATAATTCCAAGGTTCATGCAATTGTTTGCCAATGTGAAAGATGTAAAGAATCTTAGATGGCATCATGATGAGAGGAAACATGATGGAAAGGTTCGCCATCCGGCTGATTCTGTGCAATGGAAGAATATTGATACTTTGTTTCCTGATTTCGCCGATGAGCCAAGAAACCTAAGGCTTGGACTTGCTATGGATGGAATGATTCCATACGGTAACATGAGTAGTATTCATAGTTCATGGCCTGTTCGGTTGATAACTTACAACCTGCATCCTTGGTTGTGCATGAAGCGCAAATACATGATGTTGTCTATGATGATTTCGGGCCCAAAGCAACCGGGAAATGACTTAGATGTTTATCTAAGTCCCTTGATTGAAGACTTGAAAAATCTGTGGGTGGAAGGTGTTGATGTAGTTGATGGGTATTCTCACGAGAATTTCAAGCTTCATGCCATGTTATTTTGCACCATCAACGACTTTCCAGCATACAGGAACTTGTCCAGGTACAGTGTCAAGGGGCATAAAGCATGCCTTATATGTGAAGAAGGCACATACTACACTCGGTTGCATCATGGAAAGAAGACGATTTACCTTGGGCATCGAAGATTTCTTAGACGTGATCACCCATATCGTAAGACGAAAAAAGCTTTTAATGGATGCCAAGAGACTGAAGATGCTTCGACGGCCTTAAATGGAGAGCAGGTTTATCAGAAAGTAAAGGACATCAATGTTATCTTCGGCAAGTCCAAAAAGAAGGGTAAGGCTACTGAGAAAAACATATGGAAGAAGAGGTCGATATCCTTTGATCTTCCATACTGGTGCAAGCTTGATGTCAAACACTGCATTGATTGATGCATGTGGAGAAAAATGTATGTGATAGTGTGATCGGGACGCTTCTCAACATTCAGGGCAAGACAAAGGATGGTGTGAATGCTCGTCTTGACCTCGTTGTCATGGGTATACAAGAGCAGTTAGCTCCAGTTGTTGAGGATGGTAAGCAGACTTATTTCCCTCTAGTATGTCATACTTTGTCAAAAAAAAAAGAGACTAAGTTTTTGTGAGTGTGTTCAGGGCATCAAATTTCCACATGGTTACTCTTCAAATATCAAGAAGCTTGTCTCTGGTGATCTCAAATTGGTTGGCTTAAAGTCTCATGATTTCCATATCTTGATGCAACAACTTCTGCCTGTTGTTATTCGTGGTATTGCACCAAAAAATGTGAGACATGCCATTACTCGGTTGTGCTCATTCTTCAATTCTATATGTAGTAAAGTCGTTGACCCCCATAAGTTGGATGAGTTGGAAGTTGAGGCTGCTACAATCTTGTTCCAGTTGGAGATGTATTTTCCTCCTTCCTTTTTCGACATCATGGTTCACTTAATTGTTCATTTGGTGAGGGAGATTAGATTATGTGGGCTTGTTTTTCTGAGATGGATGTACCCAGTTGAGCACTACATGAAGATCTTGAAAGGGTATGTGAAGAATCCACATCGTCCTGAAGCATCTATTATTCAAAGGTATGTTGCAGAAGAAACTATTGAGTTTTGTTCAGACTACCTTCATAATACGGATCCTATAGGGGTTCCTATGCCTCGTCATGATGAGAGAAGATGTCAAGGTAATGGTACATATGGTTTAACAATTAATAACAAGGGTCGGGAAGAAGTGCTGCAAGCAAATTTGTATGTATTGAACAACATCGATTTTGGTCATCCTTAATTTTGTGAACATAAAAGAAACGTCAAGGAAGAAAACCCTCCAATGAACGAAAGGAGGTTGTTGAACAAGCATAACAAGACTGTCTTACAATGGTTCAAGGAAGAAATACTTAAGGATGATAGTACTGCTTCTGACGAGGTAAGATGGCTATCACGTGGGCCTAGCTTCAATGTCATATGTTGGAGCGGAAACGACATCGATAACTTTTCCTTTTATACAAAGGAACAAGATAACAAGAGTACCATGCAAAATAGTGGGGTTATGATCGTGGCCGAAGCAATGCACTTCTTTAGGTCAAAGGACACAAAACCAGTTAAAGCACCGATACCTTACTTTGGAGTCATTGAAGAGATTTGGGTGCTCGATTACACTAGCCTTACGATGTCGGTTTTTAAATGTAAATGGGTTGATAGTAAAGGTGGTGTACAAACCGACGAATGAGGGTTTACATTGGTAGAACTTTGCAAGTTAGGTCATACAAATGAGCCTTTCATAATGGTTTCCCGAGCAAAACAAGTGTTCTACATCACTAATCCTTCTAACAAAAGGTTGTCCGTGGTTCTCCAAGGAAAAAACATGCACAATGGTAGAGATGAAAATCAAGATTCAACTCTTGATATTCCTGAGACTCCTTCTTTTTCAACAAACATGCCTACTATAATTGAGGAAACACAGGTGGACGATGTACATGCCACTCGCGATGATCATCACGAAGGGATATTGATATAGGTAATTTAAACTTGATTATAGTGTGAGTTTTGTTCTTTTAAGGCAAACGTCTTATTTATCCATGTTAGTTTTGATTTATTTTTATTTATCCATCTGTATTTATCTTTATCTTTAGGTATCCATGTTAAAAAAAATATATAATATTTACCGTCTTATATATGTTTATTTAACTGACATTAAATTTCATTTCTTTCGTAGTCTCGATATCAGCTAGACGGTTGGTCGTGTGGATATTATGTTAGGCAACATATGCTGAACATAGTCTCCGCATCTATTATGAAAGGATTGAAGAGGGTAATACTACTTAATTAAACAAATTATTTAATTATATATTATAGTTTTCATTTTCATTGCATTAATAAATGTTACCGTGATTTATTTGAACGTGTGCAGGCTTTTAACAGTGACCAATCTCCTCTAAACAAAAAAGAGTTCAAAGACTCGAGGACGCTGTTTGCAGAATTTTTCTTCAAGTATACTAAAGAGAAAGGATTTCCCGCAAGTATACCTCAGGAGTATATAGAAGATGTGTAGTTAGTAATTAGTATAGAAACTTATATATAGGTGTGTAGTAATTAGTATATTTTTTATCCCCCCATTTGTTCCTTTGTATATATATACTTTTATTTTATTAATGAAATTTAAGTGAAATATTGGACTGTTACTAGACTGTTTACTGAATGCAGGGATAGCTGGGGGAATTGATATATTGTAACATAATTTTTTAAACAAAAACAAAGCCTTTAACGTCAGTTGTTTAGTACAACTGACGTTAAAATTGCTGACGTTAAAAGTTAAGCCTTTAACGCCAGTTGAATGAAACAACGGATGTTAAAAATGTACTTTTAACGTCAGTTTTGTAATCAACTGAAGTTAAAAGTGTACTTTTAACGTCAGTTTTGAACTGACGTAAAAAGTTACACTTTTAACGACTGCTCCAATAACGTCAGGATTATTCAGACTTCAAAAATCAATTTTGACGTACCGACGTAAAAAGCACTTCCTGCACTAGTGTTTGCAGCTCGGAGCTCGTTTATGTGTTCCTAATGTGGATGACATAAGAAAGAAAATCTTAGAGGATGCTCATCATTCTTCTTATACTATTCACCCTGGTTCTAACAATATGTATCAGGACTTATAACCATTTTATTGGTGGGAAGGGATGAAGAACGATGTAGCAGAATTTGTTTCTAGGTGCTTAGTGTGTCAGCAAGTGAAGGCTGGGCACCAAAAACCAGCAGGATTGTTGCAATCTAGTGAGATGTCTGTATGGAAGTGGGAAGGTATTGTTATGGATTTTGTGACAGGCTTGCCTCGAACCCAAAAGGTTATGACTCCGTATGGGTTATTATAAATCGGTTAACCGAGTCTTCTCATTTCTTGCATGTTAAGACCACTTACTTTGCTAATTAAGCTTTACTTGGATAAGATTGTCTCCTTGCATGGTGTACCTGTTTCTATTATCTCAGATCGAGGGACACAATTTACTGCTCATTTTGGAAGTCCTTTCAAACTGCTTTAGGAACTCGTTTGAATCTTAGTACAACCTTTTATCCTCAACCTGACGGCCAGTCTGAGAGGGATATACAAATATTAGAGAGTAAATGCCCAAATTGGACCTTGACAAAAATGCACGATGACATTTTGGTCCCTGAGAAATGGAAAATACAAATTTAGTCCTCAAGAATGTAAAATGTTGGTCAGATTAGTCCTTTTTATAGTAATTTTTAGGGACATTTTAGTCCCTATTAGGGACTATTTTGACCCGTATTTTACATTCTTGAGGACCAAATTGGTATTTATATTTCTTAGGGACTAAAATGTCACCGTGTTTTTTTTTTGTCGAGGACTAATTTGGGCCTTTACCAAATATTAGAAGATATGCTTCGTGCTTGTGTTCTAGATCTTGGTGGGAGTTGGGGTCAATATTTGCCCTTGATGAAATTTGCATCCAATAACAGTTATCAGTCTAGTATTAAGATGACACCATTTGAGGCTTTGTATGGTAGGCGATGTAGGTCGTCAATAGGTTTGTTTGAAGTTCGAGAAGCTAAACTGGTGGGCCCAGAGCTAATTCAGTACTCGCTTGAGAAGGTTAACTTGATCTGAGATTGTTTGGTTACAGCTTAGAGAAGACAAAAGTCTTATTCTGATCGAAGGCGACGTCCTTTAGACTTTGCAGTCGGTGATCATGTGTTTTTACGCGTTTCTCAAATGAAGGGAGTGCTCAGGTTTGGCAAGAAGGGCAAGTTAAGCCCTAGATTCATTGGGTCATTTGATATTTCGGAGAAAGTTGGACCTGTAACTTATCGCTTGGCTCTTCCTCCAGATCTCTCAAGAGTTCACCCAGTTTTTCATGTATTTATGCTTCAGAAATATTTATATGATCCATCTCACATAATCCATCATGAAGATGTACAGTTATATAAGCATCTGTTGTACACAGAGTAGCCTGCAGCCATCGTAGATAATAGAGTGAAGTGTTTACGTTCTAAGGATATTGCGTCAATGAAGGTTGTTTGGCGAGGGCCATATGGTGAAGAAACAACTTGGGAACCCGAAGCAATAATGTGTGGAAAGTATCCTCACTTGTTTGAAACCCAAGGTTAGTAACGACTTTAAAATTCGAGGACGAGTTTTTCTTAAGGGGGAAGAATAAAACGCATTTTTTCCTAAAGTTTTAAAAAATAGAAAAAAAACCAGTTTTTAAGCTTTTACGGGAAGCTTCTAAACCAAAGACCCAATCCCCTTCTTTTTCGGCTAAACCCCATCGCCCCTGATGCTCTCTCTCTCTCTCTTCATCTTCTATTTTTCCCTTTTGATCCATTTCCTTCTTCCTTTTTGCTCCATTTTTCTTCCAACCTCAAGCATCATTGTGACAATTTTGTAGAAATTTTGAAGCTCTAAATCTTTCTTTTAGGAAACTAAGTTGCAGTGATTTTTTGGTTAGGGTTGGAGCTCTCTGAAGGAAGAAAGGTACCCACTCCGTGAAGCTGCACAGTTGGGCTATTTTAGATCTGTCGGTTAGCATCCGTCAGCTTCCCTTGGAGTCGTTGGGAGCAGATTTATTGGCTCTCCATATTTGTGAGTGGATGATAATCACTATGGCATATTTTAAATATTTTATAATTATTGTTTTTAATTATCTTGTTATATTACAATCATTTTTACAATTATATTTGGGGAAACATACCTTTGGTATTCATTTTAACTATTCCTAAATATTTTTAAGGCTGTGGTTTTTCATTAAATGATTTTGATTATGGCTGAGAGTTGTAAAAAGCAATTATTTGATAGCTGTTGAACCCGAAATATGATAATGTCGATTTTTATTCTTAAAAGTTGGATACAAATGAAAATGATTTGAGAGTTGTGATTTGGGGAATCCATGTTAGAATCCCATAGCCGTTAGTGGGGGTAATGGTCAAGGTGCACCTAGTTATATATATATATATATATATATATATATATATATATATATATATATATATATATTCCGGGAGGAGAGAGTTATCCGTTAGATGGAGCCATCAGTGCATGGAGAGGGCTATCAAAGAGATGGAGCGCCCTCGATGAGATATGATTGATGTGATTTGAAAGAGGAGCGGGTTATCTATTAGATGGAGTCACCCCTAGGGGAGAGGCCACCCTTAGAAGAGAGGGCTATCAGCGAGACGGAGCCACATCAAATTTTTGGTTCTCTCATGTGTGACCCCACTGTGATTTAAAATTTCTTCAGACTTGTGTTTTGTTACCTTACTCATTTCTTCTTCTTCTTCTTCTTTTTTTACCTCTTTAACTAGAGTTGGTGTTAAAAATGTTATTATTTGGAACATGTTAAATTTGCCAGTTTAATGATTTCTATATATATATATATATATATATATATATATATCACCGAAGTTACTAGATTTTATTGTATCAATACTCCTGCAGGCTTTTCCTTTAAGATTGAAAGAATAATTACTCATGCGTTAATATATTTCCCTTCGCAGTTGAGTAGTTGGCTGCTGACAACTCCAGATCGTTCAGACAGTGTTGCTCTTTTTGGTAGGCCCCTTTTATTGGAGGCCCTTTGATGTATTTTGAAACTTTTTACTCTCTGTGGCTATAGGAAACTAGTACTAATTTATTTTGAGTTGTATTAATGGTTTAGAATACCAAACTTGGTGTATTTTATGTGACTTGAACTTTTGGAATGATAATGTAAACATTTAAGCAGGTGGTTTTGTTTTGGAATGCTGGAATTAGGGAGGAGACTCTATCGAAATTTTAGTAAAAATTCTAATTTTTTTGTCAAGTATGATTCTGAGTTAATAGGCTTACAAAACTAGGAATGTAAGTTTGTGGGCCGGTCACAACTTGGGTTTTTGGGTCGTGACAATAATATTGTTGTTCTGGGTATCAAAAACAACAAGAATTACATCCATTCTCATGTATAACAGAAAAATAAGAATTAGGAAAATCCGCAAAAGAAGAGAATTGCCTGAACCCCTTTTGTATATTTTATATGTAAAAGCAATGCCAATAATATGAACAAGAGGAAAGAGGTATGAGATCTCTAAATCCTAAATCCAAAAACCCATCAGTCTTTTCTCATACACAAACTATATGTATAAGACAAATGCTAATTAGTGTCCTTAGGGTATTGTTTAAGAAATTATAAATAGAAAGTTTAAATTGAAAAGTGATGTATTCAACACTTTGAAAATTCAAAAATTACACTTTCCAATGTGGCTATGTTTGGTAAAACCAGCGGATATTGGATAAGCTAGCGGATAACAGATATCGGATTAACTAGCGAATTGGATTTGAAGTGTTTAATAATACTAGCAGTTGGACTAGCTGATAAATGTAAAATGACATAAAAATATATGTTCACATGTTTTTTTTTATATAAATTGTATATGTATATTATTTATTTTAAAATAACTATCACTCTTAACACTTTAATTTATTTTAAATTATTTATCATTTTAAAAATTAAAATATTAATTTTTAATTTTAATATTAATTTAGTTTTAATTATTTTTAATAAATAAAATGGAATAATAAAAATAAAATTATATATTGATATGAGTTTTATACAAATTTTATATTTTATATATAAAAATATATTTTCTCTATTTTTTATCTTAAATATAAATCTCTATAGTGAAATTAATTCTTATTTATATACTATGTTAAATGATTAGTGTTTTATTTTATTAGCTAAGGATAAGTGAAGAATTTAATTAAGATAGTAGGGATAAAAATGGAAGGAAAAAATGATAAGTTATACGTTATAAGCTCAAACGGTACTTGAAATAACATATGGAAAAAATGATATACGTTGGTGAAAAAACGCAATACACTAATTTTAAAAATGATTACCAAACGAGATTATTTTTCATCAGCTATAAACTATCCGCTATACCCTAGCTAGTTTGGCAAACCAATCAAACTCTATAAATATTCTATCTTTAGATAAAGGCTTTTTTTGGATTTGAAGGTAACGATCAGAACATGAAGGCAATTGATGGCCTTGCTAAATCTAATTATTTGACACGTTTTCCAGCATTCAAAAGCTATAAAAAAAATTAATGTAAAAAAGAAAACCACCTTGGATTTAATGGATTTTAAAGCCTCAAATTCAATTTTCTGATCATCAACCGTTATAAACATTTTAGTAACAACTTGCACGTTTAAAATAACCAAATAATCATAGCATTTAAAATCAGTAAAAAACTATAAAAGAGAAGCAAAACATCTGATAGAAAATAAATTGTAATGAATAGAGAATTTAAAATATTTTTAAATTTTATATTTAAAACAAATTATTTTAAAATAAATTTTCAACAAAATAAGAGAAGCAATGACACACAAATAGAGAAATGAGGACATAATCTAGAGAAGAATATTACCTTCGGGGACACCAGGAGACGCAAATACACAGAAGAGAGGAGCAAGATCCCTAACAAATACATGGAAAACTGTGTTTACTTTATTATAATAGTATGTGTTGGAAATAGCACGTTGTATTAAATGGTATTGGAACTCATCCGTCTTCCCATAAAATTTGAGTTATGTTATTTGAACATGAATTTTAAAAATCACTTAGTATATGTTTACCTAAGAAATAGCTAAATTATTATGTTTTATAAAAAAGTGAGTATTTAGTAGACAGAGAGACACAAGTGAATATGCATATATTCGTTGATGTGTCACTTGATTTTAGATTCTTCAACTTCTGAGAAAATATACTCAATGCTTGAATTTTCAGTTTACTCATGTCTCGGGGGAAGGTTAGTCGTGGTGTTCACATTGATCGAGTCAGTGAACTGCCGGATAACGTCATTGATGTCATCCTACAGCACTTGCCCATCCGAGATGCAGTGAGGACCAGTATGCTGTCAAGGAAATGGAGGCATAAGTGGATTTCAGTCCCACAACTTGTGTTTGGACAAGATTTTTTCAAGGATTGTAAGCATATTAGAGACATTGAGATTCCTAGTATTATCACGGAAGTTCTTTTGATCCACAATGGCCCTATATCTAAGTTCGCTCTTGTGATTAATCCTCTAGACTACGCGGTCAGAATCAAATGCCTCTATAAGTGGATTCAGTTTTTGTCAAAGAGTGGCATTAAATATCTTGAACTTTTGAACTATCAAAGAGATTCCTATCAAATGCCGTCTTATCTCTTCTCTTGCCAGGCATTGAGTTGCTTGAGACTTGATCATTTCGATTTGTCACTGCCACCTATTTTCCATGGTTTTACAAGTCTGTATGAACTTTGCTTGAGTAATGTCAAATTTGAGTCCAATGCACTAGATAGTCTTATATCTGGCTGTCCATTACTTAAGGAGCTCAACATTTCATACTGTTCTGGTTTTGATTCAATTAATGTCTCTGCCCCTATTCTCGAATACTTATGGATTGAAGATGATCGGGTTATCAAGTCAATTTGTTATGAGAAATTAAATAATTTGACTGAACTGATACTGTTGCTCATACCTTGGGAGAACATGAATCAACTCAACATCTCTGATTTTGTTGAAGACTTGCCGAAAATTGAGAGGCTTTCACTGGGACAAGGTTACATCAAGGTTAGAATACAATAATATCTCTCCTATGAGTTTATTTATTACAGTTCATTGGTGGCCCATATAGGTTTATATAGAGCTACAGAACATAATAATCTGTTAACATAAAGTGTTTTTCTACAAAGGGATACCCCCTACTAAGCTATGTTTTGCATAATATGTTTTGAATCTCTGATCTCAATTTTTAAAGTTTTTCACATCCCTTTTACCTAGCTTGGCCACATGATTCGATTTTCTAAAACCTTATGACTCTTCTATTGTTTGTCGAAAAGAGAATCAGATTTGCATTTAGATTGATGATCACAGTCTGTTTAATTTGTTTCCTTGCCTTATATGTAGAAAGTTGTGTTATTCTAGTTAAATGTGTACAAATATATTTCTCAGTTTTGCTGTTTGGATGCTTAGTGGCTGTCTGCAGGTATCATACCTCATATCCAAATACAATCAACTCCTTAAAATATCTAGAATTGGATGGTGTGGATTTCAATCTATCAAGAGAACTTTTGTTTCTTGTTTGTTTACTTGAAAGTTCTCCCAACCTGGGGGAACTTCGTATAACGGTGAGTAACAAAGACCTAACTATGCTTATTTGGTTTTCTTTTTCTTTTTGTCTTTATATTAGATTTTGATTGTATTTTTTATAAAAAAAAATTATAGAGTTATAGTGTTGTTGCGGCACCAGAGCCAGACCATCTAAAGGCGTCAGCAGTAGCTGTTGCCTTAGTCAGCTTCGGGAAGTGAATATCGAAGTTAAAAATGATTATGAGCCTGCAATGGACTTGACACGGTTTCTCCTTGCAAATTCTCCATCATTGAAGAACCTTACTTTCAAGGTTGGCTTTGGTCTAGAAAAATCAGATATGCCTACACTGTTAGGAATTTCTAGGGATTTGTTACAGATTGAACGAGCATCACAAAGAGTGCAAGTGCAGTTCCTTTATGAAGGCCTCAATGAATAGCGATTGCATTTTATTTTAGCCTTCATCGCCCCAATATTTGCATGTGTCTTGGTTTGTTTTATTTTGTTTTACAATATTATATTTTCTACATCCAGTTTCGTATTGTCCAATTACTAGATATGGATATTCAGATAATTGAACTATGTTTTATTCACCGAAGTTGCTTCTATTGGGTTTTATATCCATTTCAATGTGAAGCCGTGTTAATTGGTTTCCCTGCAGTGAGAAAAATTACCTTTTTTAATTATGTTCATGTGCATATAATTTCATACTTTTTCTGAAAAGGATTACACTGTATTGACGAAGAATTCAAAACAAAACATCAATTCGCTCCTCCTTCCATTTATTTCCCACGGCCTTTCTTTAGTTTCTACTATATTTATTTATTAGGAGACAACAATCAGTTATTAGTATAGCACTCACATTACTTCCCACATTTATAGGAGTACTGGTCACTGAGTTGATAAACAGCTTAGAAATTAGAATGCGTTCTCAAATCAGCAATTGTAACCAGCAGTGGTGTGGTACTTTAAGTTTGCAAATGCACAAAGAGCCTTGCTAATGTGAATAAAACAAATAAGAATTAATGTTAATATTTTTTTTAAAATGTTTTATGATGTGGCAGTATGCGTGGCTTCAAATAATAATAATAATTAAGCTGACGTGGCAATGCCGACATGGCGCTCTGTTAGCCACATCAGAACTTAATAGAGTGTCACTAACATTAGGGACTAAGATCAAAAGCATTAAATTTACAAGGACCAAAACCAACAAAAAAAAGAAACTAAAACCAAAATTTACTCATTTTTTTGGGACTAAAACCAAAGTTTATTTTCAAGCGTGGCAGCCAGTGTGGCATATTTGCTTACTTGGCAGGATTGATGTGGCACTTCGTTAGCCACGTCAGCACTTAATTGAGGGTAATTGACGACAGCGACTAAATCCAAAAATCACCTACCTTTCAGGGACAACTTTATTTTTCCAAAAGTTTTCATAGGAATATGTTTAATACGAAATAAGCTATTCAAACCCTCGAAATAAAAGAATGTTTGGTTTTATGCATTTGTTATGTTGTTTTATCTTTGTTTTACTCTGCAGTTATTGCTTGAGAACTATTAGTTTGTATACAATATGATGTATTTTCCATTAACTTTTCTCCTTCTCAGGTGCTGGATTCTCTGGGGTATGCTTAAATTGGGGAGCAAAAAATCTTAAGTGCTATGTCGTTAATATATATTCACCTTGCTCGATTGCTGGAAAAAGGAAACTTTGGCATGATTTGTGTATGTCCAGGAGGGGTTTCGGGAGAGGATTGTGGTGCCTAGTGGGTGACTTCAATGCGGTCTCACATTCAGGGGAGAGAAGGGGTTCCTCAGATTAGATGAACTTAGTGGAATGTGAGGAATTTAACAACTTCATTTCTGAAATGGATTTGGTGGATGTCCCCTTACTGGATAGGAAATTCACTTGGTACAAAGCCAATGGCTCGGCAATGAGTAAACTGGACAGGTTTTTGCTTTCTGAGGAGTGGGTGGATACTTGGAAGGTGAAGGCTCAATGGGCCCTAAAGCGTGATATCTCGGACCATTGCCCTATCATCATTAGATTAGGTGAATTGAATTGAGGCCCAAAGCCTTTTCGTTCCAATAATTGATGGCTTGCTCATAATGGTTTCAAGAAGTTGGTTGAAGATTGTTGGTCGAGTGCCCAGGTAGCGGGATGGAAGGCCTTTGTTCTTAAAGAAAAATTAAAAATTCTGAAATCTGTGATTACGAACTGGAATCTGGAGGTTTTTGGCTCTGTTGACAACAAGTTGAAGGTCTTAGAATCCAAGATTGATGGGTTGGATATCAAAGCAGAGGAGGTGGGTCTGGTGGCTGAAGAAATTGATGAGAGGAGAAAGCTATTTGCTGATCTTTGGCATTGTCTGAGGGATAAGGAAAGCCTTCTTAGGCAAAAAGCAAGGCAGAAGTGGCTGGTGGAGGGAGATACAAACTCTGCTTACTTCCACGCATGTATCAAGGCCCATAGGTGCAAAAACCAGTTGGTGGCCCTGAGAGTTAATGGGCAGTGGGCGGAAGGCGTGGGGGAGGTAAAGGAGGAAGTTAGATGGTTTTTTGCTGCACATTTTTTAGAGAGTGCAGGGGTTAGGCCGTCCCTTGAGGTATAGTTTTTCCTACATTGTCTCTTGCTCAGGTTGAGCTCATCTCGGGTGATCCATCCTTCGACGAGATGGAATTGGTGGTGGATAGTTGTGATGCAAACACTACAAGAAAGCAGTGAATTACCGACGGCCAGTTACCGACGGCAAGTCTTCCGTGGGAAATTTTGTCATTTACCGACGAAAAAAGTCGTCGGAACCTTTACCGACGGGCATTCGGTCGGTATGTCCGTTGGAGACCTTGGCACGAAAAAAAGGCGGGAACACTTACCGACGGAAATTTCCATCGGTAAAATATCTTGTATTTATCGACGGAATTTCCGTCGGAAATTTGAATCCGTCAATAGTTACCGACGGCATAGTCCGTCGGTAAATTTCTAATATGTGCTGAAAACGGTTCCCTCCCCCCTCACTTCTGCAAACCCTTTTTCTCTCATCTCTCCCCGCTCTTCTCCCTCTCCTCACCGGCGACCCAAGTCGCGGCGCCACCTCCCACTCCTCTCCGGCCACCCGAAACCCACACCCACCACCTAGACCTTTCCCCTTTTTGTTCTTCTTCTTTTCTCCTTCTTTCCCTCTCTTCCCTTTCTCTTTTCCCTCTTTCTTCTCCACCCGAGACCACAAATGTGCGCCACGACTGCCGCCATCTTCTCCGCCGCACGCCACCACAGTGAGGTAAGAAATCACCTTCTACTCTAACTCTGTTCTCCACACAACCGCGAAAACCCTCCACCATCTCCGTGTCTCTGCCGTCGCCGGCCACCCACCACCAACGCCCCCCACCACCATTTGCTCTCTTCCCTCCCTGTCTCTGTTCCTCCTATAGTGCATGAACGACCCTCATCTTCACGGTTCTGCCTCCACCAGACCGACTCGAACCACCGCGTGCCACCCCCTACAGCTCCACTCCCTCGTCGGTTCTGCCACCTGCACCACCCATGTGAGCCACCTCCAACCCCCTTCCTCTCTACCTCCTCCTCATTGATTTTTATTTTTTATGCTTTGTTTTAAATTCTTTGTTTTGGTTTATGCTGTAGGGTCTGTTTGATTTGTGAAAACATTTCATATTTTCATTTTCAATTTTCATTTCTGGCAACTCATTTTTTTTCTTATTTCTATTTTTAATGAAAATATGTTTGGTTAATATATCTAAAAGTTTGATATTTCTATTTTCAAACAGACTGTTAGGTTTGGTAATATTATAGGGTGGGTAGTTGTTTGGACCAGGTTTGGTAATTTTCATTTGTAAGTTGCAGTAGTCGAATTGGGGATGGAGTTAGTGTTCAACTTTGTAGCTTGATATGGCTTTAGGTTGAAAATATACCTCTTGGTCTTTTTCCAGTTCTTGGTTTTAATTATCACTTGTGTAAATAGGTTGGAGTACCCTTTTTACTCAATTAATACAATCTTTGCTTATATAAAAAAAAGACTCTTAGGTTTTTGTATATGAAAATAAGAAATGGTAGGAAATGTTCAAAGTAAAGAGGCTCGTAGGTTTTTGTATATTGTCTAATATGAAAATGGTTTGATTTTTGGTTTTAGTTTTCTGTTTGGTGAGTGCTGCCGAGGTTGACACCACCACCATCGCCAGTGGCGTATACTTTCTTGGGCTGCTAGAGGTACTGGGGATTTTTATTTTGAGATATTTAAATTGTTCAGTGCATGCTAGAAATTGTGTAAATTAATTTGTGTAATTAGTTGTAATTTCTATATGTATGTCTAATTGTATATATCGGCGTATTTTTTGATATATCTGTCTAGCTTGTAATTAAATTTTGTATTTTAGTTGTAAAATTGTTTTGTTTGAAACAATTTGTAAAGTTATTAATGTATTGTTTGTGCTAATTGTGTAAATTAATTAATTAATTTACTGAATAATATAAATTCATAAGGACAAAATTTAGTGTAGCTAGGATTAGTTAACCGGTAAAATAGTTTTCCTCCCATATATATATACTTGCATACGTGATGGAGCTGACAGTAGCGGTGGTGATCGATTAAGCGTAAGCAATATCGTTTGTACGTACATAAGCTTGAATTAATCAATAAATTAATAACATAATAATTAGTAATTAGTTTTTTTAAAGAATAAATAATAAATAATTAAGAAGTTAATTATATCATTAAGTTAAAAATAAAATTTAAAAATTAATTAATTATGTCATAAGAAATAATGCCAATTAGATTTGAACTAGGAATTTGTGTTAGACTTCATAAGATTGACAAATATTTAACGGTTAACAAAAAACTAAATATTATTAATCAATAATTATAATATGATATTTAGATTAGTAAGTAGTAATAAAAATAAAATTGTAAAAAAGATTAAACATTTTTTTATATAATTAGAGAATTTATAATACCAATTAGTGTAATTAGCAGTTGATTCTTTATGTTTATCAATTTTTGATGTCCTTACGCACTTTACATTTCAAAGTACGGGGAATAATTAATTTATCAAAATTGCATGTATCCTATGAACTTGAATTTCAAGTACAAAGGGAAAAATTGTCATGTTACTTAAAGTTTTATATTTTTTAGAGTACAATTATTATACGTAATTGAGAAAAACCGTAGTTTCCCGTTCAAGGTTCAATATTATTGAGCATGTGTACTCGTGGTCATGGTATCGCTCATTTTATTGAATCTTGAATTGTCCAATTAGGACAGTTTGGGAAGAAAATTTTTCTCCATTGATATACTAGTTACTCGATGATTCTCATTTGTTAAATAATTGATTAAATTTTGGGTCGAAGCATTTTATTTTGTTCTCCGGGTCCATGCTTGATTGTGGTATTTCACCGCAATCTAGTCGTGTACTTGGAGACCGATGAGAGATGCTGCCGAAATTTCGTCAGCTATAAGACATGAGAAGTGATGATTAATTAGTGCAATACAGTGGTGAAAAAGTTTTTCCTCGAATGGGATAGGGCCAAACCTTTTGTGGAAAGGGAGCGATTTGGGGTTATAGTATCATGTTTAAAAAGACAATTAATAGCGGGGTTGTCGTACATGGTGAAGGTACCGGTGATTTTTATGGGGTCATAAAACATATATACGAGTTACAATACAATACTACTACTTATCCTAAAAAAGTAGTCTTATTTTATTGTAACTGGTTTGATCCATCGAGGACAGGCACAAAAGTGGATCCCAAGTATGAAACTGTGGACATTCGCATGGATAGAAGATATTAACAGTTTGATCCGTTTATAATTGCTCAGAATGCAAAACAAGTTTATTATGTCCCTTATCCAGCAATGAGAACAGACAAACGAGGTTGGTGTGTTGCAGTCACTACCAAGCCTAGGGGTCGCATAGAAATCGATGATGCAGAGGATGAGACGCCATTCCAGGCGGATGAATCATCACGTGTCAATGAAGTAATTGAAGTCGAGCGTATTACTGGCATGTTGGGATCTGCAAATGAAGGGGACGAAGTGGTCATCGGTAATCATGCATCCATGCATGAATCATCAGAGGAAGAAATCCAGAGTGATGACTCAATACAAGAAGAAGAAGAAGAGTCAAACTTACAATCAGATGAGGATACCGAGTCTGAATAGGAAGTTTACTATTATGTTATTTTTATTGTATTTTAAATATTTTCTTATGAAATATAATGTAAGATGTGACAACTATTGTTCTATAAAAATACTTGCTTAGATTAGACTGTTAAATGTTGATTACTTATTGTTTTTACACTGATTTGTAATTGTGCTATAAAATAGATATGTCAGCATCAGGAGGACAGCCGCCCCGCCCCCCACCGCCTAGTGGTGATAAGTGGAAGGGGAAGGCTAAGCGGGGACGATACACCGTGAAGTCCTAGGTGCTTGCTCGCATTCCTAGAGGTCCCTCCGTACCCATCGGACCCACCTTCATCCCTACCGCACCTACCCTATCGCCACCTACAGGAGCCTCCCCCACCCATTCTACACCATCCCCCACCCATTCTATACTCTCACCGATCCATACTACATCATCCCCTACCCATACTACACTATCCCCGACCCACACTACCCCACCCTCCACCCATGTCCAGACCTCCACTCGCTTTGCGCCACGACGAGCACTAGCTGGCTACTCGCCGCCCCCTACTGGACCCACACCACACCCACACCCACACCCAGCACCACCATCATCATCGACTGTGCCGTACACACACCCAGCATGATTATCATTTATGCCGACTCCTGGGATGATGCCACAGCTGGACACAACCATTCCATCCTCATCATCCGAGGCCGCATACGGCCACGACACGGCCATACCATCATCATCGTCTATGCAGCAGTCGGCCGCGGCTGAGGACTTACCTTAGTGGGCCAGGGTTCCCGTACTTGAGGATCGACCATGGATCCGTCCTGTTTCTGGATCGTAAGTTTAATTTAATTTAATGTTGTTTAAAAATAATTACTATTTAATAAGCATATATTTGTTGGTTGTCATATTGTTGATTTAATAAAATTATGAATTTTTCAGCTTCATCCCATCAAAAGTGGGATCGATGGACGTTACCTTCGCCATCAAGGCGCAGTATCGTCGCTTCTGGCCATCATAGGGGGTGATCCCCGGGGAGGATCGGGATCGTATCTTCAGACGATTCGGGGTAAGTTCTTGTTTATCAGTTTATGTAATTTTCCATTTATTTTATATATTCTTCTGTATAATGTTATTATTAATTTTTTCTTTGTTAACAGGAGCTTGTGCGCTGGTTACAGGAGCATACCTCAGAGATACGTGCTATCTTTGACGACCGAGCAACTGCTCGACTGAGGGACATGCTCCAGGAGGGTAGGGAGAGCTGGGTACGTCCGGATTACATAGGGCCCAACTGTGTGCGTACTGGGACACTCCAGCTTACAAGCTGAAGTGTGAACAGGCGAAGCGAAATCGGGCTTCTGAGAAGGGTGGGAGCATGCACACTGGTGGTTCTGTTAGCCACATGCAGCATGCCATTTACATGGTATGCATATATAAATAACATTATTTATAAAATGTATATTTTTATTAAAAATTGTTTTATAACTAATTGATTTTATTGGTGTGTCGGTTGCAGGCAGGAGAGCTAGCTCGGTCCGTTGATGTCCCTACGGTCTTTGAGCAGACACATATTCGCTCGGACACCGGTGAGTTTGTTGATGAGAGGTCGAGGCAGACAGTGGTGAGATAAAATGTTTTTTTATATTTAAACTATTGGTAATCATTATACATATATATATATATATATATATATATATATATATATATAGTTTAATACATATTGATTGTAATGTATTGATCGCAGGCGAAGTACAACGCCAGGTTTAGTCAGGTAGCATCTGAGGCTGCCTCCTGTTCTGGTGCCTCAGATCCTTCTCAGCTGGACCCCGCCGAGGTTGAGCGACTACAGACCCAGTCCTGGATGGATGTGGCGGGCGGGAAGAACAAGGAACGGATTTATGGTACTGCGACCCTAGCCAGGTCGATTCGTCGGAGGTCGACGCCGAGCATGACCATTAGGGAGCCTACATCCTCCGGCTCACAGGACACGGAGGAGGTACATCGGCTGAGGCAGGAGGTGCAGCAGCAAAGGGAGATGAACGAGCGCATCATGCAGCAAATGGAGACATTCTCTATGGTCATGACCGCTGTGCTCGATTTCCTCCCACCAGACAGGCACAACCCTCTGTAGGGGGTCCTCCATGCCACCCAGCCCCAGCCCTAGCCCTCCACTATTACTACTGATCCACCACCATAGCCGCATGATGACGGTCTGTCTACTGAGCCGCAGCTTGATGATCATGTGAAGCCGGCAGACTCCCCCCGACAGGACGACGATGACGGATATTATGGTGATAGTTATTAGGATAGTTATAGGTATAGTAGAGATTTGTAGATAGACGGATATTTTATTTATGGATTATATGTTGAGTTTGTTTTTATTTTTAATTAATTTTAATTTAATTTCTTTTTAAATTTTATTTTTAATTTCAATTTTGTTTTGTAATTGATAATATAAAATATAAATTAATAATTAAATTATAATTAATTTTAATAAAATATAAATTAATAAATAAATAAAATATAATTAATTAAAATAAAATATAATAATAATTAATAAATATAAAATAATATTTAATATATAAATTTTAATAAAAATAATTAATAATCAATATAAAACAAAATAAATAAAAAATTTAAAAAACTTGTTTCCGACGGATATTTCCGTCGGTAACTGTTGGTTACACTTTCCGATGGAAAATTCCATCGGTAACTTCCACAGAGAGTTACCGACGGAATTTCCGTCGGTAATTAGGGGTTCTGTGTGGCAAGTTTTCCCACGGTTAAGACCGTCGGAAATTTCCGACGGACGCACTAGATCCGTTGGAAAGGCTTTCCTACGTGCCTATTACCAACGGAACCGTGTCCATCGGAAAGTCCGTCGGTAATGTAGTTTTCTAACGGATTTTTAGTGTTTCCGACGGTTTATGGTCGTCGGTAATTGGGATTTTTTTTGTAGTGAAATAAGTGCCCGGGGCCGGACGGATTTAACTTCAAATTTGTTAAATCCTTCTGGGACATCTTAAAACAGGATGTCTGGAATATGGTCCAAGAGTTCTTTGCAAATGGGAGGTTTCCAAGAGGTTTCAATTCCTTCTTCCTTGCATTTATTCCCAATGGTCAGAATCCACGGGGCCTTGGTGATTTTAGGCCGATTTCACTACTTGGTTGCCTTTATAAGATCGTGGCAAAAATAATGGTGTCCAGATTAAAGAAGGTAATGAACTCACTAATTGTTTTGACTCAATCGGCTTTCCTTCCAAAGAGGAATATTCTTGATGAGGTGGTAGTGATTAATGAGGTGGTGGACTATGCGGTGAAAGAGAAGAAAGGGTGTTTGATCTTCAAAGTTGACTTTGAGAAAGCATATGACTCGGTGAACTGGAATTTCCTTGACTATATGATGGCTCGATTCGGTATGGGAGATAGGTGGAGAGCTTGGATCAAGGAGTGTGTTTTCGGATGCGACCTATCGGTCCTTGTGAACGGTAGCCCAATTGAAGAGGTTAAAATCTTTCGGGGATTGAAGCAAGGGGATCTGTTAGTGCCATTTCTCTTTCTAATGGTGGCGGAAGGGCTTTCGGGTTTGATGCGGAGCGCGATTTCACTTGGTCTTTTCAAAGGATTCAAAGCGGGTAAAGATGGGGTTGATGTGTCCATCCTCCAATACGCGGATGACACATTGCTCATTGGTGAGGTTTCGTGGGGCAACTTGTGGGTGATGAAGTCTATCCTTAGGTGCTTCGAGTTGGTCTCGGGCCTAAAGGTAAACTTCCACAAGAGTAGTGTTATTGGGACTAATGCTAGTGAGGGGTTCTTGGATGATGCTTCGGCCTTCCTCAATTGTAGGAGGGGTTCAGTTCCTTTCAATTATTTGGGCTTATCGATTGGTGCCAATCTGAGGCGTGTGGCAACTTGGGATCCAGTGGTGAAGACCTTCCGCAAGCGGTTGTCGTCATGGTAAGGGAAGCATCTCTCTCTTGGGGGCCGAATCACCCTTATAAATTCGATTCTCAATAGTTTACCGATCTATTTTCTTTCTTTCCATCGGATGCCGAAACAGGTTCATAAAACTCTGGTGAGCATTCAAAGAAACTTTCTTTGGGGTGGGTGTGAGGAAAAAAGGAAAATCCCTTAGGTTAGGTGGGAGGTGGTTTGCAAGCCAAAAAACGAGGGTGGGCTAGGTGTAAAAAAATTAGAATGGTTTAACCTATCCCTTCTTGCCAAATGGAGATGGCGGTTTCTCTTAGAGGAAGATCGTCTTTGGGCCAAAATTCTTTCTTCTAGGTATGGGGAGGCTAGTAATGGGGAGCTACCAATGGGTGGGGATAGGAGTATGTGTAGTGCCTCATCTTGGTGGGCTAGTATTAGGCGTGTTGGAGATTCATTTGGGTTGTCATATTGGTTTGGAGAGGGTCTTAGGAGAAGGGTTGGGAGGGGGGACAAAACTCTTTTCTGGGAGGATGTTTGCATGGGGGTTTCTAGTTTGAAGGAGCTATTTCCTAGGTTATTCCTAATTTCTCTTGATCAGAATATGTTGATCCAAAATTTGGAGGCTTGGGTTGGGCAGAGTTGGGTGTGGTCTTTTAGGTGGAGGAGAAGTCTTTTTGTGTGGGAAGAGGCACTACTTGAGGAGCTAAAGGCTACACTTTCTAATGTGGCCTTGTGTAAAGATAGAGGTGATGAATGGGTTTGGTCTTTGGACTCCTCTGGTAATTTTAGTACAAAATCTGCTTACTGTTATTTGCAAAGGAGTCTTACTTCAGCTAGTACTCCTTTGGGAGCCTCTGCTTCGGTTCTTAAACTAGTTTGGAAAGGAAAAGCTGCAACCAAAGTCTTCGCTTTCTCTTGGCAAGTGCTCTTGGACAAAATTCCTACAAAGAGGAATCTGTTTTCTAGGAGGGTATTGCTTTCCCAACAATCCTTTATGTGTGTTTTCTGTGGTCTACATGTGGAATCTGCTGAACACTTATTTTTGTCTTGCCCCTTATCACAAATTATCTGGACCAAGGTTTATGGTTGGCTAGGCATTCTTGTGGTGCTGCCGCAAGCCCTTGGTGATATGTTTCTACAACATAGGGGGATCGTTTGTGGTAGGAAAAAGAAAAACAAGGGAGTGGTTATATGGCATACTGTTCTTTGGTCAATTTGGCTTGAAAGGAATGCATTGATCTTTAAGGGTAGGAACTTTGATTTTACTAGGATTTTGGATGTGATCAAAACAAATTCCTAGTCATGGTTGAATGCCTCTCAAAAAGGTCCTTATGCCTTCTCGGACTGGTGTGTCAATCCTCTTGGGTGTGTTTTGTGATATAGCTGCTCTTCCTCTGTTGATTTGTCCCAGTAGCAGGGTGTTCTCCTTTGGCTTTGGGCGTCGACTGGACTTGCTTGGTCTCGATTTTCTTCCTGTGACCACTTGATCATGCTTGGCTGCATTTTGTTTTCTCTGCTCTGGTTAATGTTGTTTCCTTAGTTGAGTTGGTTGATGTTGGATGCTATTGTGTGCACAGGGTCGGGCTATTTTGTGGGGGGTGTTGGCTATATGTCTTGTTCTTTTACTTTCTCTTCCCTTCTTCTTGTATTTGGTTTTGAGTACACTTGGTACTCTTATCTATATAATTCTTTGGTTTATCAAAAAAAAAAAAAAACCAATTGGAATTTTGAGCAAATGTTGCAATTTGCAAACCTAAGTTTTATTGAAGTCGAATATTAACATACTTGAATAAATCCTTATCATGCAAAACTTGAATTTAAACATTGGTAGGAGAAAAGGATGTTGAAACGGATATATCAGCAAATTGTGAGTACCTCGGTAATACTACAATAAATCCCGCTCTTCCCGCTTAACCTCTAATCAGTTCAAAACCACACCGGCATTTGAAGCAAAATCAGTAACAAACTAACAATTGGAAAATGGAATTAATTACCTGAAAACAAAACAAAGTGATACCTCGAATCTTGAATCAAGTTGAAAGCACTCCAACTACATCGCGAATGACGAAAACCGTTGGAGGAAGTATGGAGAGTTGTTTAGCAATAATGTTTGAATATCTGAGATTTTTTTTTGGTAAAATGAATATTTGAGATTTTGATACCATCAACCAAAGTTTATATTATTATTAATCATAGATCCGACAATATAAATTAACTTATCATCCATACATTTAGACATCATTAACCAAGATTTGTACATCCATTAACCATGTTGTATGATATCTATGTGTATAAGTAATTTTTTTATTTATGTTATGTTAATTTTTTTGGGTGCACTAAAGGTAGCCTCATCCGATAGCCAAAGATTATTCATTATCAAGATGTAAAGATCATCAAAATGAATTTAAAATTTTTACCTCTTCCAAAAAAAACATTTTTCATACGTATGGCATAAATCGAATCCTTGGCAACACGCTTAACAAAATCAACTATCTATCAGCTATACTGGGCATGTTAGTTATGTTATATTAATTTAAGAATGTATGAAATTTAATAAATATAATTCCCTAATTGGAATTAGAAATACATGAAAAACATATTTGCTAACTGATTTTGAAGTTTATTACTGCGAAGTCTATTTCCGATTTGTACATATAGGGGAATAAAATTTCATGGCAGTAACCTTTTTCTTTAATTTGGATCAATCCAACTCATTGGGATATCGTAATTTCATTCAAATGATTTACAATGGAAGACCCACCATCCTTGTAATTTATATGGTAAATTACTAAATTTAGACTGTCAAACAGTCTTCCCTTGTTCAGATTCTAATTCCATTCTATTAAACGGGCAAAAAGTCTAATTCATTTGAATGGGACATAACAGAACAAGAGCTATTTACTAAGTTAGGTAACTATTTAGTTTTGCACGGCGCTTTTGGGCATCATATTAAATTAAGTGTGTATTTGGTTTCACGTTGGAAACCTTTAAAATTGATTCTGCCTTTAATAAAAATGAGATGTTTGGCTACTGTTAAGTAAAATTGATTTTGTCAAGCGATTATGACTAAAAGATACTTTTTGAGTTGTTGAGTTGAAAAAATTAAACTAAGTTTTATATCAAACTTGATTTCAAAATAAAAACATTCAAACACAAATCACTTCACTTCAAACTCAATTCTAACCAAATCAATTTTACAAAATCAATTATATTCAAAATTATTTTTATCAAACGTTTATCCAAACATACACTAAACAGAGAGGATCCCGTGTCATCTAGCTTTAATGGTCGAAGTGGAAATGTCATAAGTTCCACCTCCTCCTCCTCTCATCATCATTGTCAATCCATCCATACCAAGGACGATTACAACATGGAGGATTCTAAACTGATTCAGAGGATTCAATCATAGGATTCTTGACAAAAGTACTCTTGACATTCCTCGACAAATGTACTATTGCTGCTTCCACTGACATTTTCCACATGCCTTTTCTTAGACTCCACCCTAATGCCTTGTTCATCCAATCAATTTTCAACAGGCACAGTCGATTTCTTAACATCTGAAAACATAACAGACAATGATTGCTAAAGTTGCTCATTGGGCTATACGTGTATGTGTAAACAACTCTGCTTCTGCTTGCTAAAAGCATTGCTTGTATTTGAGGTAATTGCTTTGTCGATTTTCAATTCTATAGCTCACAATCTGAATTCTCTTGAGTAAATAGTCAAAATGGTCCCTGAAATTGTGAGGTCGTGTCCATTTGGTCCCTCAAATTAACGAAATTTCAAAAAGGTCCCTGAAACTGTCAAACGTTGATCAAGTTAGTCCCTCCGTTAGGCAGGGTTACTTGACGCCGTTAACGACGCTTACGTGGCACGTTAAGTGCCCATGTGGCCTCCACCTTGCATGACAGCTGTACCACAGTTTTGAGGACCAATCTGACACTAAATTTCAGGGACTAAAATGATACTTAATTTGTAATTTAACTCTTTAACACTTCTTCGTTTCATTTCCATCCCTCATTTTACCTTTTCATCTTCCCCGGCGTAACCTCCCCTCTGCCACACCCTTCCTTCTGCAACCGCTCGCCGGAGACCATAACCCGTCACCGGAACCTCACCGGAACTCGCTTCCACTCAAAACGCAGGTGTGTATTTTGTTTACCCATTTTGTTTTGAGTTATGGGTTTTGATTTGTTCATCTTCTTCTTCATACTGTGCATGTGGTAGGGGTTGGGTAGGGTTTCATCTAAGCCTCTATTACATTAGTTTTGTACTTAGGCATTTGCCCTAGTTATCGTTTTATCCATTGTTGCGCATTCTTCATCATCAATGTGGGTGGGTTTAGGGTTTGTTACGATGCTCTGTTTTTTTGTTTTGTAACAGAGTATATGAAACGTTTTTTAATTTATGCTTCTTTGTTAATGTGCAGAATGAGTACTATGATCACTGTTATCGTGCACCATGGAGGCATATTGTTGAGGAATGAGAGAGGAATTCTGGAGTATGTGGGTGGTGAGATGGATGTGTGGGAAGAGTTGGACTCGGACACACTCAATGTTTTTGATTTGTTTAGCATTGTGAAGGTGTGTAAGGGTTATGATAAGGTTGAAAATTTGTGGTAGTTGAAGCCAAACAGGGACCTGGATATTGGGTTGAGGGAACTAACCTCTGACAGTAGCTTCATAGAGATGGTTAAGACTGCCCTCCTTAATGGGAATGAGATTGAGATTTATCACGAGTATGCCCCCGAGCCCCTTCAGGCATGGGTGCCTAACCAGGAAGCTTTCAATGCTGCTAACATGGATGTTGATGAGTGTCTCATGAGTCCATATGAGGACAGCCATTCTACTGCCGATGAAAGTGCAGAGGACAACATATGCAACAATACATGTGAGGTTTTCAATTCAAGGATTGTGGATTATCGTGGTAAGCCTATTCTGACTATGGCTGAGGAAGTTAGATGCTATGTGATGAGGACAATGTGTGCAAACAAGCTGAAGCTTGCTGGGAGGAGAGGACCTTTGTGTCCTATGCAACAAAGTAGGCTGGAAAAACAGAAGTTGGATAGCAATCTGTGGACTCCTGTGTGGACAGGTGATGGTGATGGCATGCGGTTTGAAGTGCAGAACCTTCCTTCTAAGGTTGATGTCAACCTGAGTGAACAAACTTGCACCTGCAGGTTTTGGCAACTAACAGGTGATGGTGATGACATGTTGTTTGATTTTTGTATATTGTTTTCTGCTTTTTTTCTATTATGACAGTGTTATTTATGTATATTTGCATACTTTGACAAGTATGCCATGTAAGCATGCATGTGCTGCAATTGCATATAGGAATCAAAGGGCAGAAGAGTGTTGTCATGTCTGGCTAACAATGGGGTCATATGATGCAACTTACCAATTTTTCATTCAACCAACACAGTCCGAACAATTTTGGATGCCCACTGATTATGACAAGCCGGTTACACCTAAGCTCAAGAGAAGTGCTGGGAGACCAATGAAATAGAGAAGGAAGGATGGAAATGAGGAACCCGTGTGTGGTCATAAGCTGAAGAGGTCATATCCTAACTTCACTTGCTCAAGATGTGGCATTGAGGGCCATAACAGTAGGGGATGCATGAACACTGGAGTTCCTCAAAAACCTAAAGCTAAGACATCAACTCAAGGACAAGAGGATTTAGTGTCTGAGATACCATTAACATAAACTGCTCCTACTATTGAGCCGGTGCAATCTCAAGATGTACCACCACAAGTGCAGCAACAAGTACAAGATCCTCCAGCACAAGTTCAGGCCAATCCACCATCACAGTAAAGAGTGCAGAGGGTAAGCTGGCTTTTGCAGGGACTGAGTTGATTTCATATATAAAAGTTCAGGGACTATTTTGATTTTAAGTTGCATATTTTGGGGACTAAATTGAAACGATGTTATCGATTTCTATTTCTGCAGGCAAGGAGATATGGTATAAGAGGACCTCTTATACCACAAGTGCCAAAGGAACCCCCAGTTAGAGGCCCACCAGTAACAGCTCCACCAGCACCAGCCCCTCTTGCACCACCACTACTTCCAATTCCAGCTCCACGGCCTATCATGGTCGAACTTCCAGCACCACCAACTGGATCAAGGGAAGGATAACCACAGATCATGTCTTTCATTCCAACTCCAGGGCTGCCACAGATGCATCCAAGGAAACCATGAAGTCAAGACTATTTTGGATTTTGGATAATTTAGTACAATGATATATTTGCACAATTGATGGTGCCTCTGTTTTTTGTTAATGACACATGTGAACAATGGATGTTTAGGAATATGGTGTATGGTTAATTTATCTGCTGTAATTTCTAGTATGGTACAGGTTTATATGTACTCTGTTTTGGGTATTCTTTTGTAAGACATATTTGGACACCTTTTGGTGCTTCAATTAATACCTATGGAATTTGTCTTTTGGACCACATTTTGGTGCTTCCTTTCATTTTATGTAACAAAATGACACAGTTTGTCTTATGCAACAAAATGACACATTTACTCCAAGCTTGTCATTCATTTCATTTCCAAAATAGGACAATACTTTACACATTACATTCCAAAATATGCCTACATCATACCTAAGAACATCACACCTAAAACTACCTAAGCACTCTGCCTACCAATCCACCAAACCAGACAAACACTTAACAACACACACATTACAACAACCCCAAATTTGACCATTCTAACATCTGCAACCAAAGTGTCAACCTTGCCAATCAGCTCAATCAGTTCTGCCATCATTATTCCCTCAATGCCAGTATCATTAAGAGTTTCACATCTCTCAGGAACCTTGAAAACCTCAGGAATCTCATCCACCCAGACAAGATAGCCACAATTGCCTTCACCCTGCAACAATTTGACATAAAGAAATTAGGGTTAGTAGAAACTGTGCTCCCTGCAAAGTGCAAGAAAATCGCAAACCCTAATGGAGTTTTGGGATTGAATGTTACCAATGGAAAGGGACATCCATAGAAGGCCCTCCATGGGTTCCTCGGAGTCCTAGAGATTCGTAACACATCTCTCCTCTCACAATTGCAAAACAAAGGTAAGGGGTTGTTGATTTCTGCCCCATCAACCCTAGAGCTACTCGACCAAGACGGAGTTGTGGGTTTCTTGGTTTGTCTTGAGTATGGTAACGACGAACCACAACCCATCGGCATCCCTTTTGTGTAGTTGCAGTTGGAGAGAGCGAGAGAGAGAGACAGAAACAAAAGACGAAGGAGAGAGAGTAGAGAGACAAACTAGAGACAGACGAAGGAAGAAGAAGATGAACGATAGGTTTTTTGAAAAAAAAAATTGAGTGTCAATTTGGTCCCTGAATCATTTTAGTCCCTGAAATTTAGTGTCAGATTGGTCCCCAAAACTGTGGTACAGTTGTCATGCAAGGTGGAGGCCACATAGGCACTTAGCGTGCCATGTAAGCGTCGTTAACGGCGTTAAGTAACCATGCCTAATGGAGGGACTAACTTGATCAACGGTTGACAGTTTCAGGGACCTTTTTGAAATTTCGTTAATTTGAGGGACCAAATTGACACGACCTCACAGTTTAAGGGACCATTTTGGCTATTTACTCGAATTCTCTTGTTGTAGACATTTCGACATTTTACAAGCTTGAGTGTTATTTCAGAGGAGAACAAGCGTAGTGATCCCGAATACCAAATACATAAATGCACTGAACCAATCTGTTGTGTTAGGAGTACACCTTGCTGCAAACAACACCAAATACATAAATGCACTACGCCATCTGTTACAAGAAAAAATAACCTCCCCACTAATGAGTTAAATGTATTTCACACAAATTAGGCAAATTAGGTCAAAATTGACGGAAAGGAATACTGTCAATATGAAACTAACGTGTAGGATCAATTTGAAAAATAAAAAACTTATGGGACCAATATGAAAAATAAAATAAACTATAAGACCAATTTACCTATTTTTCCACACAAAAAATTGTATCACCTTGTTTAACTTGATTTATGTAAAAGAGAGAGAAGATGGAAAAGATGATTTAAGTATATATAAAAAAAAAGGTATAATAATAAGTGTGAACTTTTAAGTAAAGAGAAAAGCAAGTATTGAACCAAAAAAAATAAAATAAAAGAGAAAAGCAAGTAACAATTTAATCAAAATACATATAAAAATGCATTAAGTGTAAAAATATATATATGAAAGCAATCAATTATAAGCAAGCGAGATTAGAGTGGTGCTAACGAGTACTCTAAGAACTAATTTAAAAAATATATAGAAATCTTTTATTTAAAAAAGAAATGGAAAGTTTTAATTATTCATTAATTTGAATATACTAGTTTTCAATATAATTTTTGATTTTTTTTTACAAAAAAAAATTAAATAAATCTACATTAGTTACCTTTTACGTTTTTTCATATAAATTTTTGACATTCACTTAAGTTACAAAGGAGGAGCACGCCTCAATGAACTAATTATTATTTAAGGATAATTTGCATTTTTGAAAATTCCTTTATGTTGATTTCCAGTTACCAATAAATATAGTCTCTGCTCACATTTGATTCTAATAAGGATAGCTCTAGCGTTTTTTTTAAATATCTAATTACAAAATAAATGAACCCTTTCAATTATTTTTTATTTAGAAAAGATTGTACATTACTTGTTCTGATCGAGGTTTCGACAGAGACGGAGAGGTGGTGTTTCAAAGATAGTCGTGAGCCTAAAGCTTTTTGGATATGATAATAGATGGCATGATGACCTGTATATTCTTGCTTCTGGTTCGAGGAAGGCCTTGGACAAAGGTTTGAAAGCGAGGTGCATTGCAAGGTTACCTATAGTGCTTCTGGTGTTCATGCATGAGATATTGTTAGATGAACATTTGAGATTGTCCTACATTCATCACTGTAGGAACTGAGTGGTGAGCCTGAGTGGTGAGCTTTCTCCAGTCCCTTCTCATCAATGGACTCTTGACGTATATGAAGGAGTGTGGTTTCCTTCTATAAATCCTTAGGTGACAATGGCAACTACGAGAGCTCACGGGTTGAGTTGGTTTAGAGAATCACCCACGATGTTGGTGAAAGAGGAAGGTCATGGCTGAAACAATGGCGTCCATGCTTATGCGGTGGTTTTTGCATTTTGGAGTGGTGGTGCCGGTGGAAAATATGATGGGCTCTCTCTGCAGGGAAACTCAGACTGATAGAAGAAGTGAAGTCTGGTCTGTCTGTCTTCCTAGCTACAATTATATATAAAAATATTATGTGATTATTATGTTAATAATTTAATAAGTCCTTATAACTGGTCCAATTAATCAAATCACTCAATTCTTCTCTTAATTTATTTTCTTTTTGAATTTTCAAATTTTAAAGGGAAACGAATTATTTCTATTATCTATTAAATCCCTATAATTGATTTCAATAAATTCAATTAGTCAACTTTTTTAATAATTTATTTCCTTTTTAATCACTCAAAATTTAAAAGTAAACAAATCATCTTTTTCAATATCACCCAATAAATTCATATCCAACCATTATTTTCCATCAAAAACTTCCTTTTATACCTTTTTCCCATCTTTCTTTTTATTATTTTTGTAAAATTTTAATAAATTTTGAAAGTAAACTAAAAACTGATGGACAAATTTTTTTGTTTTTTTTCCTAAATGTTAAAAGCTAAAAACAAACTCCGCTATTCCTAAAGTTTAAGATATCTGTACGATTTTGATATTTCAATTTTGAATTTATTTTTTAAAAATTACTTTAAAAGACAAATATAAAAATTGAAGGGAAAAATATTTTTTGTGTGGTCTTATTTTTGGAATTTTCTGAATTTAAGTAAAAAATTGAAAAGCATCCGATCAAAATAGGATGTTCACATTTCTATTAAAGGATTTTAATCCGAAACATGTCAACTATTTACAATAGGATTTAATTGGTATATAGTGATTGTGTAAATTTTTACATTGTCAATCAATCAGAAGTTGATACACAATTAAAAATGTTTGATTATTATCTTAACCATTTTAAAAGTTATCAATTTCATGATTTATGATTGATTATCAGTGTAAAAATCTTTACAATGACAATACATATAAATTAAACTCTTTACAATATTCATTTAATGTTGGGATCCATATTTTTTGTAACAGCGCGAGCTTGACTAGATTAGTATTTTTTTTTGGAGCAGACAATTGGATTGGTTACATTGCTTCATTATCATCTCTTAAATAAAATATAATATCATAATTTTAATATCTTGAATATATATATAAGAACTAATTTAACTAACTAACTATATATATATATATATTCACAAATTATATATATATATATATATATATATATGATGAAAAATAATAGAGAATATATTTTTATCTGCAAAAAATAATTTTTTTTTATAAAAAACATAGACTAAAATGTATTTTTTGCCGTGTTTTTTAATTTGACTAAATTTGTCCCTCATTTTATTTTGAGCCTCCTATTTTTTTCAATCGTGCAGAAGTGTTAAATTACCATTAAAAACTTGACCGAAATCAGGGATTTCTTTGCAAAAATCAAAACTTAAACCTGAGGGTCTCCATCATGTCCCCTCTATGGAAAAATCGAAGACCACCGTAAACTTGAGGTTCTCTCCAACATAAACTTGCTGGGTCTGTAACTGCCACCTACACAACTTAACGACATCAAACGTATCCCTTGCTTCAAAATGATAAAACACAACCACAACCATACAACAATTCCAAATTTAAAGTATATCAAATATCAAATTCTGAGACTCCTAACCAGCAACACAACATTAGATGAGAAAGCAACACACCTACGTGGCTCCGTCTGTGGTTGACAAATAAAAAATTGTAAGTGAAAAACTTAATGAAAATAACAACAATAGAAAGCTACTGATTAAATGCTTTTTTTTTAAAAAAAAAAAGAAGGAAAAACCTTATAAGCTATCCTTCTATCCTATTATGAACAAATAATGATATTATGGTACATACCTTGGAAGAGTAGCTCGGTCGGAACACAAATAAACAAACACTCACGTTTCCTCTACAGCACCAGATCCGTGAGAGCTACACCGTTTTCAAGCAACGCCGCCTCTAAAGGGTATTGTAGGTGGTAGTTACAACTTCAGAAGCTGCGGTTTAGGGCTCCATACGGCGTGTTGGGTTATGACGTTCCCATTATCGAAAGTGGCTTTGATACCACTTGTTGGGGATTTTCGATCGGGGCCACGAAACCTCCATAGAGGTAATGCACCATGAAAGGAAACAAGCAAGAACGTTAAAGCATGCAAATCAACCATAACAAGAATTAATCGAAAAAAACTAAAGAAGATAAAACAGTAAAAGAAAAGATGAACACCGGGATTTTAGTGGTTCGGTCATTGATGACCTACGTCCACGGGAGAGAGCACAACAAGCCTTCTTCTCCCCTTCACTATCTTGATCATAGAGATACAAGTGCTTTACAACAGAAACCTCCCACAATCTTTCCTCCTAGTCTTGTCTTCCATGTCTCTACCATGGTAACTCCAAGAACTACCACAAGATTGATGTTTCCACTACTATACACTTTTCCCTATCTCTCACCTAATCAATACATGATTCTCTCATGATAGAATTGCCTAACACTCAAATCCCTCTTTTCTTTTGCACATTACAATGTGTCACTCATGTGAATGTGATTAGTGTTACTCATCCTATACATGATGATCTATTTATAGACTAATACAACCAATCATTAATAACCTTGATGAGTCATCAATCCATGTAAGTCTTGATGTAGCCAATCATTGTGAAGCTTTAGGATCCAAGTTAGTTATGTCTAACTAACTAACCAACTTCAAATTATTGATTTAGAGGCATATCTCAACAATCTCCACCTTGACTCTAAATCAGGGAACATGAGTCTAAGCCAATCACCAATGTTGTGCTCTCCCACTTATGTTCCAGAGAATCCAATCATTCCTTTGAGTCACCGAGCTTCCTAGTGTGCCTTTCTTCCACACTTGCAACATAAGCCAAACTTGCTTCCATGTTGTTCCAGCAGCTCCACCTCAAACCTGAAACCTTTCTCTGTCAAGCATCAATCTGAGTTATCCACTGTTCTGTCTTCAAGAAATTCTGAACCTTCAAGTATTTGCAAATGCAACTAATTAACATAGAAAATGTGCTAGACTGGTGGTCATTGACCTGGCCACAATTCCAAGCACGGTTCGAATGTCCATCACTGCAACTCCTGGAATTTTTAATTTTATTAATCGACAATTACAATAAAAAATTAAAAAAATTCCAATCACGCATGCTGAGTATCGAACGCGTGACCTATTGACTCCACCTCCAGCGCCTCACCACTAGGACACGGCATCAATCTACGCAAATACAAACATGATAAAACTATTTATCATCAAAACATTCTTCTTTTTCCAGAACAAGCATCGTCTTCCTCCTTTCGCCAGGAACGACTTCTGAACTCAGAAAACATGGAACCTACAGTTCCATCACAGACACGAAATCGTTTTCTTCCAAGAAAGAGAACCTCCACCGCGTAACCATGAGCAAGCTTCCACCCTCATCCCCGTGAGATCCGCCGCCATTCAGATCCACATTAATCCGGTCACCGGAAAACGCACCTTCAACCACGGCTACTCCGCCGCTCTGCGCTGTTCCGGATCCGAACCACCATGCTTTTGACGCACACCAGCAGATCCTCCTCACCGCCGCGAGTCCTAGCTTCACCTTGTGTGCCTTCTCCACCCAAACCCGCCATCAACCGTGCACCACGATGATTCCGCCATGACAGCCGCTGCTTGAGTTTTACACACACTTCTGGTTCTTGCAGTCTCCATTCATTCCTTCTCTTCCAATCTTTGTTCTTCCCTTCTTCTTCCATGGCATGCTCATGCTTCCCAAGGAAACTACATCCTTCTTGTTCCTGAAATCACCAGAAACGCACACAACAACCCAGCATAGAAGAAAAAATAACAAAGAAATAGAGAAGAATGAAACTAATTTGAAAACCAGAAATTGAATACACCTTCATCGAAGGCTTCAACTTCCTTCTTCACGTTTCTCTTTCTTTCCTTCTACCCAGTTCGATTTCTGTTCTCTGCCTTCCAAGGTTTTATACATTAACTATTTGCCAGCGATATTAGTTTTCATAATCTGGTAAATGGTGCAGCGGTCACCATTTTTGCACAAAGCCTTCGCGTCGACAAGGTCTCTAGTTCGACACCTACCTGATGCACTTCTGAATTTTAAATTTAAAACTTTTTACCAAAAAAAAGAATTAAAATAATGAACGTGCAGCCTTTGAGATTCGAATCCATGACATGCTGCTGTCACCAGATCCTCCATACCACTAGGACACATCAGAGACTTGCGCAAACAACCAACTGCAGAATATTTATCTTAAATCAAAATTCTTCCTTAAGACAAAACAAACAGCTTCGTCTTCCTCTTCCGTCAAGAACGAACCAAAACCCAGAAAATTGGAACTTTCATTCCCATCACAGACACAAACCGTTTTCTTTTCTCCCAAATCTTGTCCCTTCTCCGGATGCATCAAGAAGAGTACCACCATGAGACACCGCGAAAAACCTCCACATCTCTCATCTTTACTCCACCTGAACCGCCACCATAGCCGCTGTCTTGAACCACACGCAGATCTGCGAAGCGCCGCCATTCGCGACAGGACCACCGTACAAGGTCGCCGCTTGCCACTGCACCACGGCACCGCGCTGCACCATCCCGCCGCCGCCGCGAGCCGCTTCCTTCCGCCATCTGCCGCGTCTCCCTGGTTCAAACCCAAGAACCTGTTCCAACAAGAACAAACGCAGCAGCCTAATCCAAAGGAGAACAATAACAAAGAAAGAATGACAAGAATGAAACAAATATGAACGCAGCCTGGTGGTCACCGCTTCTGCACTAAGGCTGCGCGAGGTTTGCATCTATGGTTCGATCCCTGTTGCTACAGCTTCTTGGGTTTTTAATCCTTTTAAAACTTTTTACCAAAAAGGAATTACAGAAACCCTTAACATGCAGCCTCTGAGATTCGAACCTGACACCTCGATCATGCTATCACCAACTCCAAACCGCTAGACTGCTCGGCCAACTGATGCAAATGGTTCACCGTGCGATTTATTTATATCTTTTCCGAAATTCTTCCTTCAGCACCCTAAGCCTTCTACTTCTTCTTGATCTTTGTTGTTGATTCGCACCTCCATAATCGATTATCTAATCGATTATACAACCTCTGTTCTTGTTCTTTATTCCTCTGCTTCTCACAGTCATTGCTTCGTGCTTCCCCACAGACGGCGCCACTTGTTGGGTTATGACGTTCCCATTATCGAAAGTGGCTTTGATACCACTTGTTGGGGATTTTCGATCGGGGCCACGAAACCTCCATAGAGGTAATGCACCATGAAAGGAAACAAGCAAGAACGTTAAAGCATGCAAATCAACCATAACAAGAATTAATCGAAAAAAACTAAAGAAGATAAAACAGTAAAAGAAAAGATGAACACCGGGATTTTAGTGGTTCGGTCATTGATGACCTACGTCCACGGGAGAGAGCACAACAAGCCTTCTTCTCCCCTTCACTATCTTGATCATAGAGATACAAGTGCTTTACAACAGAAACCTCCCACAATCTTTCCTCCTAGTCTTGTCTTCCATGTCTCTACCATGGTAACTCCAAGAACTACCACAAGATTGATGTTTCCACTACTATACACTTTTCCCTATCTCTCACCTAATCAATACATGATTCTCTCAAGATAGAATTGCTTAACACTCAAATCCCTCTTTTCTTTTGCACATTACAATGTGTCACTCATGTGAATGTGATTAGTGTTACTCATCCTATACATGATGATCTATTTATAGACTAATACAACCAATCATTAATAACCTTGATGAGTCATCAATCCATATGAGTCTTGATGTAGCCAATCATTGTGAAGCTTTAGGATCCAAGTTAGTTATGTCTAACTAACTAACCAACTTCAAATTATTGATTTAGAGGCATATCTCAACACGGCGGTCTTCGATTTTTCCAGAAAGAAGAGATGATGGAGACCCTCAAGTTTAAGTTTTTATTTTTTCAAAGAGATCCCTGCTTTATTTTTTTTTACAAGAGGGTCCCTTTGCACCAAAGATTAAAAATAGAAATAAATAGAAGCTTGTCTGATGTGGAATTGAGATAACCTCTTAAATGATATAGATGTATCTAATTGGGCCATATAGTCATGATAAAAGTTACTCTAAATTTTATCACGGTACCAAATAATCTATCTTCATAAAAATTAGAGTAAATAGCCAAAATGGTCCCTGAAACTATGAGGTCGTGTCAAGTTGGTCCCTCAAATTAACGAAATTTCAAAAAGATCCCTGAAACTGTCAAACGTTGATCAAGTTAGTCCCTCCGTTAGGCAGGGTTCCTTGACGCCGTTAACGGCGCTTATGTGGCTGCCAACTCATCTTGCCACGTAAGATTGGCACTATACACGCATATTTGAGGGACCAAATTGATACAGGGACCAAATTGACACTCAATTTTTTTTCAAAAACCCTATCGTTCATCTTCTTCTTCCTTCGTCTGTCTCTGGTTCGTCTCTTTACTCTCTCTCCTTCGTCTGTTTCTGTCTCTCTCTCTCGCTCTCTCCAACTGCAACTACACAAAAGGGATGCCGATGGGTGGTGGTTCGTCGTTACCATACTCAAGACAAACCAAGAAACCCACAACTCCGTCTTGGTCGAGTAGCTCTAGGTTTGATGGGACATAAATCAACAACCCCTTACCTTTGTTTTGCAATTGTGAGAGGAGAGCTGTGTTACGAATCTCTAGGACTCCGAGGAACCCATGGAGGGCCTTCTATGGATGTCCCTTTCCATTGGTAACATTCAATCCCAAAACTCCATTAGGGTTTGCGACTTTCTTGCACTTTGCAGGGAGCACATTTTCTACTAACCCTAATTTCTTTATGTCAAATTGTTGCAGGGTGAAGGCAATTGTGTCTATCTTGTCTGGGTGGATGAGATTCCTGAGATTTTCAAGGTTCCTGAGAGATGTGAAACTCTTAATGATACTGGCAGTGAGGGAATAATGAAGGCAGAACTGATTGAGCTGATTGGCAAGGTTGACACTTTGGTTGCAGATGTTAGAATGGTCAAATTTGGGGTTGTTGTAATGTGTGTTTTGTTAAGTGTTTGTTTGGTTTGGTGGATTGGTAGGCAGAGTGCTTAGGTAGTTTTAGGTGTGATGTTCTTAGGTATGATGTAGGCATATTTTGGAATGTAATGTGTAATATATTGTCCTATTTTGGAATGTTGGTTGAATGACAAGCTTGGAGTAAATGTCTCATTTTGTTGCATAAGACAAACTGATTCATTTTGTTACAGAAAATGAAAGGAAGCACCAAATTGTGGTCCAAAAGATAAATTGCTTATGTATTAATTGAAGCACCAAAAGGTGTCCAAATATGTCTTACAAAAAGTATACCCAAAACAAAGTACATCTAAACTTGTACCAAACCAGAAACTACAGCAGACAAACCATACACCATATTCCAAAATAAATAACCAAAACAACCAAAGTTTCCTAAGCATCCATTGTTCATGGTTTCCTTGGACGGATCTGTGGCAGCCCTGGAGTTGGAATGAAAGACATGAACTGTGGTTGTCCTTCCCTTGATCCAGTTGGTGGTGCTGGAAGTTCGACCATGATAGACCGTGGAGCTGGAATTGGAAGTGGTGGAAGTGGAAGTGGAGCTGGTGGTGGTGCAAGAGGGTCAGTCTTGGTGGGAGTCATTCTTGGTGGGCCTCTAACTGGGGGTTCCTTTGGCACTTGTGGTAAAAGAGGTCCTCTTATATCATATCTCCTTGCCTGCAGAAATAGAAATTGATAACATAGTGTCAATTTAGTCCCCAAAATATGCAACTTAAAATCAAAAAAGTCCCTAAACTTTTATATATGAAATCAACTTAGTCCTTGCAAAAGCCAGCTTACCCTCTGCACTCTTTGCTGTGATGGTGGTGGAGGCTGCATTTGTGGTGGATTGGCCTGAACTTGTGCTGGAGGATCTTGTACTTGATGCTACACTTGTGGTGGTACATCTTGAGATTGCACCGGCTCAATAGTAGGAGCAGTTTGTGTTAATGGTATCTCAGACACTAAATCCTCTTGTCCTTGAGTTGATGTCTTAGCTTTATGCTTTTGAGGAACTCCAGTGTTCATGCATCCCCTACTGTTATGGCCCTCAATGCCACATCTTGAGCAACTGAAGTTAGGATATGACCTCTTCAGCTTATGACCACACACGGGTTCCTCATTTCCATCCTTCCTTCTCTGTTTCTTTGGTCTCCCAGCACTTCTCTTGAGCTTAGGTGGAACCGGCTTGTCATAATCAGTGGGCATCCAAAATTGTTTGGACTGTGTTGGTTGAATGAAAAATTGGTAAGTTGCATCATATGACCCCATTGTTAGCGGGACATGACAACACTTTTCTGCCCTTTGATTCCTATATGCAATTGCAGCACATGCATGCTTACATGGCATACTTGTCAAAGTATGCAAATATACATAAATAACACTGTCATAATAGATAAAAAAGCAGAAAACAATATACAAAAATCAAACAACATGTCATCACCATCACCTGTTAGTTGCCAAAACCTGCAGGTGCAAGTTTGTGCACTCAGGTTGACATCAACCTTAGAAGGAAGGTTCTGCACTTCAAACCGCATGCCATCACCATCACCTGTCCACACAGGAGTCCACAGATTGCTATCCAACTTCTCTTTTTCCAGCCTACTTTGTTGCATAGGACACAAAGGTCCCCTCCTCCTAACAAGCTTCAACTTGTTTGCACACATTGTCCTCATCACATAACATCTAACTTCCTCAGCCATAGTCAGAATAGGCTTACCACGATAATCCACAATCCTTATATTGAAAACCTCACATGTATTGTTGCATATGTTGTCCACCTTACAGTTTGTATCAAAGTAGGCCTTTGTCCATGCCTCTTTTGGCCATTTGTTCAGATACTTCCAGGCTTTCAGGTTCAACCTCTTAACCCTTTCCATTTCCATGTTGAACTGTGTAGCTGTGGTTGACTTGGCACAGTCCCAAACCACACCCTTTAGTTCCTTTTCCTTCCATTGTTTTATAAAGTTCCTCCACAGATGCATGGCACAATACCTGTGGGGCACTCCTGGCATCACTTCCTGCATGGCTGGTATTAGCCCCTGCAAGCATGACATACAAATCAGTCCCTAAAATTAGTCACTTAATATCAAATTGGTCCCTGAAATATGCAACAAATTATCAAACCAGATGACGTAATGAATGACAAAATCTTACCTTCTGCATGTCGGACATGAAATTCCATCCACGCTGACTGTAATCACCTAGTGTTTCATGCAACAATGTCAAAAACCATCCCCAATTGTCTTTGTTTTCCACATCCACTATAGCATATGCTATCACAAAAATATGGTTGTTTGCATCCTGCCCCACAGCTGAAAGGAGTTGTCCTCCAAAGTAACCTTTCAAAAAGCAACCATCCAACCCAATAAAAGGTATGCAACCTGCCTTAAATCCTCTCTTGCATGCATCTAGACAAACAAAGAACCTTTGGAACTGTGGTCGTGAATGTGGCAGAGGGATGGTATCAATCTTAACCAATGACCCTGGATTGCTCCTTAACAACTCATGAGCATAATCCCAAAGCTTACCGTACTGCTCTCTTTCACTACCTTCAACCAACTCTCTTGCCTCCATAATTGCCCTAAAAATCATTGACCTATCAATGATGACATTGAACTCCTTTTTTAGGAAATCAAAAACCTCTACATGTGTGATTTTGGGTTGGCTACGAATCTTTTCTTCTAGCTTCTTCACAACACATTTTCTGTTTGCTTGATTAACCTTAAAGGCTCTGCAGCAGCTGTGAGTCTCCTTGAAGGTCTTAATTTGGAAACTCCTCCTTACATTACTCCTACCACAATAAATCTCCCAATCACAACCAACTTCCTTGCATTTAGCTCTAGCCCTGAAGCTATCATTTTCCACCCATTTTATTGGCCTGCCCATGTGTATGGTGTAATCCTTCACAGCTGCCTTGAAAGATGATAAATTTGTAAACTCCATTCCTAATACCAAAATGACATTACCAAAGCTGAGGGAAGTTAGGCAAACCAGTTGTTCCATTATTCTCCTCATCTGTACTAATAGGATCCTTCATTTCCTCAGACTTGTAGCTTCCATCACTCACAACTTCTTGCTGCACTTGATTGCTTCCACCACCTAACTCCCCATAATTAAAGAAGTCTTCATGCCCTGTATAAAACTCAGCCCAACCATCATTATCATCACTGCTGTCACCATTTGAAGGACTAGGTGACCTCTCCCTACCCTTACTTGAAACCTTCTTCTTACCCTTTCCATCACTCCCACTAGCCTTCTTACCCTTGGATGAAATCCTAACAACCTTCTTACCCTTAGCCTTCTTACCCTTGGATGAAGTCCTAGAAACCTTAGCCTTCTTACCCTTGGATGAAGTCCCAGCAACCTTAACCTTCTTACCCTTAGCCTTCTTACCCTTGCTTAACTCCACTTCCTCGTAATCATCTGAACTAATTTCAACCGGAGGAGGCTTGTAATGGATGTCCTCTGCACTTTCATCAGCAGTAGAATGGATGTCCTCATATGGACTCATGAGACCCTCATCAACATCCATGTTAGCAGCATTCAAAGCTTCCTGGTTAGGCACCCATGCCTGAAGGGGCTCGGGGGCATACTCGTGATAAATCTCAATCTCATTCCCATTAAGAAGGGCAGCCTTAACCATCTCTATGAAGCTACTGTCAGAGGTTAGTTCCCTCAACCCAATATCCAGGTCCCTGTTTGGCTTCAACCACAACAATTTTTCAACCTTATCATAACCCTTACACACCTTCACAATGCTAAACAGATCAAAAACATTGAGTGTGTCTGAGTCCAACTCTTCCCACACATCCATCTCACCACCCACATACTCCAGAATTCCTCTCTCATTCCTCAACAATATGCCTCCATGGTGCACGATAACAGTGATCGTAGTACTCATTGCGCACATTAACAAAGAAGCATAAATTAAAAAACGTTACATATACTCTGTTACAAAACAAAAAAACAGAGCATCGCAACAAACCCTAAACCCACCCACATTGATGATGAAGAATGCGCAACAATGGGATAAACGATAACTAGGGCAAATGCCTAAGTACAAAACTAATGTAATAGAGGCTTTGATGAAACCCTACCCAACCCCTACCACATGCACAGTATGAAGAAGAAGATGAATAATCAAAACCCATAACTCAAAACAAAATGGGTAAACAAAATACACACCTGCGTTTTGAGTGGAAGCGAGTTCCAGTGCGGTTCCGGCGACGGGTTATGGTCTCCGGCGAGCAGTTGCAGAAGGAAGGGTGTGGCAGAGGGGAGGAGGGGAGGTTACGCCGGGGAAGATGAAAAGGTAAAAATGAGGGATGGAAATGAAACGAAGAAGTGTTAAAAGACAAAGTAAGTATCATTTTAGTCCCTAAAATTGAGTGTCAGATTGGTCCCCAAAACTGTGGTATAGCTGTCATGCAAGGTGGAGGCCACGTGGGCACTTAATGTGCCACATAAGCACCGTTAACGGCGTCAAGGAACCCTGCCTAACAGAGGGACTAACTTGATCAACGTTTGACAGTTTCAGGGACCTTTTTGAAATTTCGTTAATTTGAGGGACCAACTTGACACGACCTCACAATTTCAGGGACCATTTTGGCTATTTACTCTAAAAATTATGTGAATTCTTCGATACCATATTAAAATTAGGATAATATTTATCTCGCAGATGTTGGCTAATTCATTAGATTGGTCAAACATTCTAAACAACATACTAGTAAAACAAAATATATACGCCGAAGAGAGAGAATGAACATCAGTATTCTTCTCACCCCGATTATCACCACCACCGTGGGTTCTGCCACACCGCCACCCACCACTCCATGCTCCTCCATTGTCGAGCGGCGCTATCCCATTTCCCTTATCAAGTTATGACCCATCAATCGAACCTCACGGAACATATCCCAAAAATTGGACAATTTGGAGATTGAAATGAGTTTTTTTTGTTGTTGCTCGTTGAGTTGGGGCTTCCTTTTCTTACAATCATGCAAATGTTATACTAAAAGGTGAAAGAAAGTTGTCTGGATTGAGAGAACCGTTCGGGTTGTATTCGCGGGTCACAGTATTCATTTTCTGCAATTGCAAATTGAAAAGGATGGTGGATGAAAAATGAGTAGATAGCCAATTTGGTCCCTAAAACTATATGGTCGTATCAACTTGGTCCCTGAAATTAACGAAATTCCAAAAACGTCCCTGAAACTGCAAAATGTTAATCAAGTTAGTCCCTCCGTTAACCCATGTTGATTGACGCTATTGACGAAAATTTCAGGGACTAGTTTGACACAGGGACCAAATGGATACTGATGTAAACACTAATGCGTATTTTTAGAATAAAGGCAAGTGCACCTTGTCGCAAACAAGTAATATGGTGGTAAGACCGGATATCGTCCTCAGGGATCGGTTGTCAATTACCAATTCACAAACTCAACAACTATCTAGACTAAACTATGGTATGAAGAGATCATAAAATAAAGAAATAAAATATTTTTGGTCTTTTTGGACTTTTATCGAACACTTGGAAGGCAAAAGAATTGTGGTTGAAGTTGTCAAGGCTAGACTACACTTATCCTCCCTTAATTGCAATGAAATGGTTTCTAACACAAGTCCTAATTCAATAATAACAATCAAGCCTTTCCTAAAATACTCAAGCCCTAATGTCTTAGGTGGAATGAGCCTAAAATCCCAAATTAAACCCTAATGTCTTAGGTGGAGTAACATGAGATTTTGCATTAAGTCAAGACTTATAGGATTGCAAGCAGCTAACACCTATGTCTAGATTCTTGAACTACTTGGCATATGATTCATGAGCATGCCTTAACATCAATCTGTCAATTGTCTATCAAAGCAACATATCATTCCTATGGGTAGCTAAGCCAAGGAAAGCATTAAGCACAGAATCACATACTCATAAAGAAATAGAGACTTGCATTAAAACGACCAAATCAAATACAAACAAGTTTAGAAAAGCTACATCTAACCCCAACAACAAGGGATTTAACTACTCATGAAAAATGAGAATACAAAAGAGAAGGAGAGAAGAGATGAAGAACACTCATAGAAGAATCCTCCAATCTTCTTCCATTCCCAGAGCAAGGAAAACATCCCCTACTAGAGTTGGAACCCTAGTCCAGCCGCAGCCTCCACCTCCAAGTGCCCAACTCTCTAAAACTCAAAAACTCTCCTTTCTGCCCTAAAACAACAACTTATACCAATCAGTTCTGCGCGCGTTCGCGAGGCGAGACACGTCTCGCGAGACGAATGTTAAAAATATGCTATTTCAGAAATGGATCTCTCGCGAGGCGAGAGTGGCTTCGCGACGCGAAACAGTCAGTGCTTCTCCAATATGCCCGTGAGGAGCATCAGGGCCTGGGCGTGATGGCTCTGGTTTCCAGACTCGCGAGGCGAGACAAGGTTCGCGAGGGGAACCAGAAAGGCTTGCATTTTCTGGAACAGTCAGCTGTCAGGGTCGCGAGGCGAATACAGTCTCGCGGGGCGAATCTCCAGAATTCTGCTTGGCTCAATTTCTTCTCTTTTCCGGCTCTAAATTCTTCCAAGCTTCATCAAGGCTAATTCTGAGCATTTTTTACTTGAATTCCTGCAAAACAACACCAAGAAACCGCTTCACCCGTTCCAAGGGAAAATCTAACTAAAATCAAATAAAGAATGCCTAATCTATATGAAAAATGCATGCAAAAGTGTATAGAAA
Source organism: Sophora flavescens (assembly GCA_030762895.1). Lineage (NCBI taxonomy): Eukaryota > Viridiplantae > Streptophyta > Magnoliopsida > Fabales > Fabaceae > Sophora > Sophora flavescens. Next base: position 122,213,659 of record CM061065.1, read on the forward strand.
ACATGATGTAAAATCACACTATCAAATCACCCCAAGCTTATTCAATTGCTTGTCCTCAAGCAATCACTAAGGCCAGAAGAGATAAATAATCAAAGCATGGATAGTGAACCAAGAACCCGAGCAAATAATCCAAGTAATAGGCATTTCAAACAATTCAGCAAGAGAGAATCAATTCAAGTCCAATTAGAGGCTTAGGTTCTCTAAATTCATATTCTCACTGATTCGGGCACTCTTTCTCACCTGAAGCTCACCCCAAGCTTGTTCATTTGCTTGGCTCTCTTTTCTCACCTCACTCTAGTGTTTAGGGATATTTAACATTTCACTCAATTTTACTCAAGGAATGAATTCTACCATAGGCTTGACTATCAACCAAATCTCTACTTTATTAATGAAAACAATTAAGAATCAAGAGGTCTTTCACTTCGGTTGTAACGTGGCCATGGGATTAATCGTTAGGTGGGGAAATCAAGAAAAGGAAATTTCAAAAGGGCTAACACAATATCAACCATTGCAAATATGACACCTTCTAAAATACCTTCTTGGGTTTTCGATTTATTTTTCCACCTTTCTTTTCTTTCTTTTTCTTTTTATTTCTTTTTGTCATCCCCTTCTCTACTTTATTTTTCTTTTTCTTTTTGTTTGGAGAAGGGGAGATTTTTCAACTCAAGGGAAATAAATTTTTTTTTTTTACTCAAACTTTTTTCTCTACTACCCTTTTTACCCTTTTTGTAATACTTTAGAAGGTCCTATCAAACATATTTATCAAAGTATTCCAAGGTACTAAGAAAAGTATTTTTTTCTTTCAAGCTCAAAATTGGGCAACTAAGGGGTAGCATTTAGTCATTCAAAGCTCAGAAGGCCAGTAAAAATACCTATTGCCTCAATCATTTTCAAAAATGTTTTCAAAAATTTTTAAGCTTCAACATGGTTTTAAGTCAAGTTCTAGAGGAATACAATCCAAGAGGAATAACACTCTAATACAAGAAATGGGGTAGATTTAGTGAGTACCCCATAATGGCTCAAAAGCTCACATTTTAGTAGTTCAAAAATCAGTGAAAAACACAAATCTTCAGAACCATATGCTAATTATCAACTATCCAAGATTATCTCAAGCATTTTTTATTTGCAGCCATATCACAAGAATAATAAAAAAATTGGGTTCAAAAATTAACTATCTCAATTTATTTGGCACTTAGTTCTCACAATTGGATGCAAAATATAAGCAAGGGCAATCTAATTGTGTGAACATGCAAAGCTATTATGCAAGACTATATGAATGCAACATGAAAAATGCAAATGTAAAATACCCCTACCCCAAGTTTAAGAATTTACATTGTCCCCAATGTAAACAATCAAGATAGAGAGGAAAGAAAAATTGGAACGACTTACCGAGGCGGTAACGGGTGCTGACTTTGCTTTTCTGGCTTTGTTTCTCCCTGCCCCTTTTTGTTTCTCCTTCTTTATTAGCCTGAAAACACTTAACAAATTTATTAGTAAAAGAAAACTCTTGATCTTCTCAAATTATTCAAGAGTCAAAAACTAACAAGAAAATGAAAATGACTAAGAGAAAAATAGTAAAATAAAAAAAAAACTTAGGTTGCCTCCCAATAAGCGCTTCTTTAACGTCACTAGCTTGACGTCCTAGGATCCTCCCCCCGGATCAAATGGTATTTGGAGTGGAGATTGTAGCAGTAGTATGACTTTATCCTCAACTCCACCCAGCCAGTGTGTGAAAACTCCATTGACCTTTGCAATTATGAATTCACTTCCTCTCGGGTCAAGTGGAATTTTCAATAGGAAGTTTGCCAGACAAGTGGAAGGGGTTAGTTTTGCAGCGTCCACACATGCACGCAAGCCAACATATTTGTCCAATGTAGAAAGTTTAGATTCCTTAGCAGGCATGGCGGAATCCACTACCACATCGTCTTCATTTTGATCCATCTCCCCAACCATATTCTGCTCAAACAATGCTTCATGTGGGTATTGTACTAGCTGTTTGCAAATCTCCCCCACTTGCATTTTGAAGCTTTGCATCAGAGCATCGATACAATCATAATTGGCTCTTGCCTTGGCCTCAGAGATGGATAGTCCTTGGGAATGTTGTTCTAGAGCAATTTTCAGAGGTGTTTGCTCATTCCATTCCCATTCCTCCTTATGCTTCATGATTACACTGTAAGCTTGTGCATGAGGGCATTGATATCCCCAGAGCTCATAGTCTCCCAAGACTACATTGGGCCCAAAGGAATATTTTGTGACTCCATCCAAGGCAGGAAAATAGTAAATCTCCATGTGTTACAATCCACCTTGAACAGATAAAACTCAAGAGAAAAAAAATCAAATATATACAGAAAAAAATCAAATACACACAGGAAATAAAAATTAAGAAAATGTCTAAATTAGTTGTCTCATTTGTTATTAATGATATTGGCAAAGCCAATCCCCGGCAACGGCGCCAAAAACTTGATGCGTATTTTTAGAATAAAGGCAAGTGCACATTGTCGCAAACAAGTAATACGGTGGTAAGACCGGATATCGTCCTCAGGGATCGGTTGTCAATTACCAATTCACAAACTCAACAACTATCTAGACTAAACTATGGTATGAAGAGATCATAAAATAAAGAAATAAAATATTTTTTGTCTTTTTGGACTTTTATCGAACACTTGGAAGGCAAAAGAATTGTGGTTGAAGTTGTCAAGGCTAGACTACACTAATCCTCCCTTAATTGCAATGAAATGGTTTCTAACACAAGTCCTAATTCAATAATGACAATCAAGCCTTTTTTAAAATACTCAAGCCCTAATGTCTTAGGTGGAATGAGCCTAAAATCCCAAATTAAACCCTAATGTCTTAGGTGGAGTAACATGAGATTTTGCATTAAGTCAAGACTTATAGGATTGCAAGCAGCCAACACCTATGTCTAGATTCTTGAACTACTTGGCATATGATTCATGAGCATGCCTTAACATCAATCTGTCAATTGTCTATCAAAGCAACATATCATTCCTATGGGTAGCTAAGCCAAGGAAAGCATTAAGCACAGAATCACATACTCATAAAGAAATAGAGACTTGCATTAAAACGACCAAATCAAATACAAATAAGTTTAGAAAAGCTACATCTAACCCCAACAACAAGGGATTTAACTACTCATGAAAAATGAGAATACAAAAGAGAAGGAGAGAAGAGATGAAGAACACTCATAGAAGAATCCTCCAATCTTCTTCCATTCCCAGAGCAAGGAAAACATCCCCTACTATAGTTGGAACCCTAGTCCAGCCACAGCCTCCACCTCCAAGTGCCCAACTCTCTAAACTCAAAAACTCTCCTTTCTGCCCTAAAACAACAACTTATACCAATCAGTCCTGCGCGCGTTCGCGAGGCGAGACACGTCTCGCGAGGTGAATGTTAAAAATCTGCTGTTTCAGAAATGGATCTCTCGCGAGGCGAGAGTGGCTTCGCGACGCGAAACAGTAAGTGCTTCTCCAATATGCCCGTGAGGAGCATCAGGGCCTGGGCGTGATGGCTCTGGTTTCCAGACTCGCGAGGCGAGACAAGGTTCGCGAGGCGAACCAGAAATGCTTGCATTTTCTGGAACAGTCAACTGTCAGGGTCGCGAGGCGAATACAGTCTCGCGGGGCGAATCTCCAGAATTCTGCTTGGCTCAATTTCTTCTCTTTTCCGGCTCTAAATTCTTCCAAGCTTCATCAAGGCTAATTCTGAGCATTTTTTACTTGAATTCCTGCAAAACAACACCAAGAAACTGCTTCACCCGTTCCAAGGGAAAATCTAACTAAAATCAAATAAAGAATGCCTAATCTATATGAAAAATGCATGCAAAAGTGTACAGAAAACATGATGTAAAATCACACTATCAAACACCTATTTCCTCTTCCCCATTTCTGCTTCCCCTTTCTCTCTGCAACCCTAGCCTTCAATAATCCAAAACATTATGTCTATGGGTGGTGGTTCGCCATTACCATCTCCCATCTTCCCACCCTCACCTCCATGGAAGAAGGAGACATTATTGAAAGAGAAACCAAAGAAAAATTCAAGAAAAATCCAAGTGCAAAGGGGAAACCAGAAGACGAAGGGTCATCAAGTAGACGATAAAGAATAACGATGGCTTTGAATGGGACCTGCAATTTTTTTTTCCAAATTATTGTTGCGAGATGATGGTAATTGTGGTTATCTTGTCTGGGTGGATGAGCTTCCTGACATTTTCAAGGTTCATGACATATGTGTAACTCCTAATGTTATTGGAAGTGAAGATATATGGAAGGCATAGCTTATGGAGCTGAAATTTGAGGTTGTGGAGGTGGAGGTGAAACTGGAATTGGAGGTGGTGGAAGTGGAGCTGGTGCTGGTGGAGGTGGTGCAACTCCTTCCCCGCAGATGTTGAATTCAAAAAATAGTGGCAATTTGGTCCCTGATTTTATTCACTTAAAATCAAAGCAGTCCCTGACACTACTAAATTAAAATCAACTCAGTCCCTGCGATTACCAACTTACCCTCTGCACTCTTGGTTGTGATGGTGGTGGAGCTTGTACTTGTGGTGGAGGCACTTGCACTTCTAATGGAGGCTTCACTTGTGTTTATGGCACTTGCACTTGTGGTGGTGCATTCACTAATGTTCATGTATCCTTTATTGTTATGGCTCTCATGAGCACATCTTGAGAAACTGAAATTAGGGGTTAACCTCTTCAACTTGTGATCACTCAAGGGTTCCTAATTTCTATCATTCCTTCTCTGTTTCTTTGGTCTCTTAGAGCTTTTCTTGAGCTTAGGTGGAATTGGCTTAACAAATTAAAAATGCACCTACGTTATGGACGGCAATAAGTTCCAATGCGGTTCCTGGCTTCGAGTTATGGTTTCCAGCGAGCACTTGCAGATGTGAAGGGTATGGCAGAGGGAAGGTGAGGGTGGGAAGATAAAAGTGAAATCAGAAGAAGGTAAAAGGTTAAATAGAAAGGCATAAGGCTTGTAGTTATGGGTAGCTGGAGATGGTTGGTGGAGCTCACATGGAGGTCTGGGTTCAAAGGTTGAAGATGAGATGATAAAAAAAGTAATATAATTTTGTGTCAAAATGGTCCCTGGAATTTTGTGTAAGTTTGATCCATACAAGTGGAGACAAGTGTCAAGTTGAGGGTGACAACATGACACTTAACATGTCACCTCAGTGCCATTAACGACGATAATAAACAGAGGGACTAAACTTGATTAACGTTTTGCAGTTTCAGGGATGTTTTTAAAATTTCGTTAATTTCAGAGACCAATTTTATACTACCTTACAGTTTCAGGGATTAAATTGGCTATTTACTCAATTTTATTGTTTCCGATAAGAGAAAAAACTATCAATCCCACTGCCACATTGAGCCTAACTTTCTGACAGTGACACCGCCACTGCCCACACTTATTGCTTTTGGAAACCACTTGCACGCCACATAAGTCAATCCAGCTATAGAATCATGCAAAGGGTGATGAAAGAAGAATAGATGGAGGACATGCAAAGGGTGATGAAAGAGGTTTGACACCTATCTAATTTCTAAATTTAAATAGCATGCAGATAGATGGCAGCGTTTATTGTTTGGTCTCTCCTGAGCATGCAGGTGGAGAACATGCAAAGGGTGCATGGGCGGTGCATGTTTATATCTAACACAATAGATGGCAGCGATGGTGCATGCAGTAGTGAAGTTTTCCTTCCACAATTAATGTTCCTTCAGCCACTACTAGAAAACTTGAATTTTCGGACGGAAATGTTTCCGTCCGAAATTTTCCGAAAATTTCGGACGGATTTCAGACGGATTGTGTTATTTTTTATATTTTCCTTGATCATAAAACCGTCTCAAATTTCCGTCGATTTCAGACGGATTGTGTTTTTAAATTTTTTCGACAAATCGTCCAAAATTTCAGACGGATTGTGTTATTTTTTATATTTTCCTTGATCCGTCTGAAATCCGTCCGAAATTTCGGACGGATTTCAGACGGATTGTGTTATTTTTTATATTTTCCTTGATTTATCTTACGTCCGTCTGAAATCCGTCCGAAAATTTCGGACGGATTTCACACGGATTGTGTTATTTTTTATATTTTCCTTGATTTATCTTACATCCGTCTGAAATCCGTCCGAAAAGTTCGGACGGATTTCACACGGATTGTGTTATTTTTTATATTTCTTACATCCGTCTGAAATCCGTCCGAAAATTTCAGACGGATTTCACACGGAATTTGTTATTTTTTATATTTTCCTTGGGCACGCTTTCAAATTTTGGTCTATCACGGTCGTGACACTCATCACGGCTAGGCCGTGATCGGTTCTGTCTGGATCAGCTAACATGTCACGGTCGTGACGGGCATCACGGCTAGGCCGTGACAGCTTCTGACTTTTGCCTTCTGCTCTGCTTGATCATGGCCGTGATGGACTCTGTTTGGCTCATTTTCTTCACTTTTCAAGCCCTATCTTCATCCAAGCTCCATCATGGTCAATCTTGATCATTTTACCTTAATTTCTGCAAAACAACACCACAAAACCACCTTACCCGTTCCAAGGTAAAAACTACTAAAAATCAATTTAAATATGCCTAAACTATATGAAAATGCATGCAAAAATGTACATGAAATGTGATGTTAAATCACACTATCAGATAGATCCGAAAATTTACATTATCCTTTTTTTTTTGGATCATATCACCTAACTAGATCAATTTGTACTTTTTCGGGCATAATGGAGCCCCAATGGACTTGTTTGATCCTAATAGAGCCCAAATCGACTTGTTAAGTCCTAATTGGGCCAATTGCCCCGTACGGCCCAATTGTACTTTTTTGGTCCTAATGGAGCCCAAATGGACTTGTTTGATCCAAATAGAGCCCAAATGGATTTTTTAGGTCATATAGGACCTAACTGGGCCAATTTGTACTTCTTTGGTCCTAAAGCAGCCCAAATGGACTTGTTTGATCTTAATAGAACCCAAATGGACTGTTTAGGTCATATACGACCTAACTAGGCCAATTTTTACTTTTTCGGGCATAAAGGAGCCCCAATGGACTTGTTCGATCCTAATAGAGCCCAAATCGACTTGGTAGGACCTAATTGGGACAATTGCCCCGTACGGCCCAATTCTACTTCTTTGGTCCTAATGGATCCCAAATGGACTTGTCTAATCCTAATAGTGCCCAAATGGACTTTTTAGGTCATATACGACCTAACCGGGCCAATTTGTACTTCTTTCGTCATAATGGAGCCCAAATGGACTTGTTTGATCCTAATAGAGCCCAAATGGACTGTTTAGGTCATATAGGACCTAACTAGGCCAATTGTCACTATTATTACCAGTACAGAAAAATATTTTAAATAATAAGATTAAGAGAAAAGCATTTTCATATTTTCATTCTATTTAATTTTAGAGTTGAAAATAAACTGGTTTGACAATTATCGGAGATTAAATTTTGGACTGAGTATTTTCTTAGTTGATCAGTTCAACTATTAATCTTTACTCTAATTTGAATTTCGAAATCATATATTTATCAATCTTTATTTTTAGATTCCAAAAAAAATAAAAACATGATTATTTTAGGCTCAATATTTATCACTCATTTTGTACCTATTACTAACTAATTAACTTAAAAACCTAACTTTCTCACTTTTCTCTCTCTCTCTCTCGACGCCTCTCCCTCACTTTCTCTTTTCTTTCTCTGCTTCTCCTTCTTTCTCCCTTCTTCTTCTTCCCCACTTCTTCTCCCCCCAAACTCAGCTCCTCCCTCTTCCTTCCCTCGTCAGACCCACCCGTAACCCCTCCCCTCTCTTTCTTTCTTTCTTTATTTCTTTTTCTCCTTCTTTCTCTCTTCTTCTTCTTCCTCCCTCCAACTTCACCCCCTTCCTTCACTCCCAGCCTGCGTCGCCCCTCCACCGCAGCCACTGTCCGGCCGCGCGCCGCGCCTCCTAGGGACGTCGTTCAGCCACTGCTCAACACGGAGAAGATGGCTATGCGACCCAGCCCTTTCCTGCGTGCGCCTGGCCGCTGTTTCGCCCTCCACCATCGTGAAACGACATCTCCACTGAGGTAAGCTCCGGTTGCCGCCATTAATGGCGGTTTTCAGCCTCTCTTGGTTGTTACACCTCCTTTCCTCCTCCCCTAAAGCTTGATTATTGTTTTCATTTAGATCTTGGTGCTGTCCAAAAGCGCATCGCCGTCCTCCTCCGCCGCCCGCTGCCGCCCGTCTTGGGACAGCCAGACCGCCACCATCTCTTCTCCCTTACTTGTGGGTGAGTGATTCCTCACCTTACCTTGTTGGATTTCAAGAAATCCCCAAATTGATTTTGAAACCCTAAACCCTAACCCTTTGATTTCAGATTTTACTCTTAAAATTAAACCTTGTTTTATGAAATTGGGACTGTGAATTAGTGTTTCCCTAAACCAATTTCATTATTCTTTAGTACATTCTATCTTATCTACACTATGAAGTTTACCCCACTAAACATGTCTTTATTGTTTCAAAATGTGTTTACAAATGTATTCTTGTCTATTTTAGAGGGAGTGTCAACTTTTCTTTTTTCATTTTTTAGATTGATCTGCCTGGAAGTTTATATTTATTCAGTTATTCTGCAATTTGGGTAATATCACTGAATTTGCCTTTGTCATGATTTTGTTAGGCTTTATCAAGGAAATGTGTTATCACTTTAGGAGAATCTAATTCTATTTACACTATAAAGAGTAAAAGATTACTGTATAACTAAGGTGGTTCTTGTCACACTAGGGCTTGACTAGAGATGTAGCAAGTGAAAGTAACTAAACAAGGGGATATGGCATCCCAGTGTAATATTAAGACCCTTGGGCCAAAATAACTTGTCACTATCTCAGTCTTGGTAATTCTGTTCTCATATTAAAACAATAGGCTTTATATCTAGGATATAGCATTGATCAATGATTTTTTATATTTTATGCTATTGCAAAAGGTTCTTTATTTTTTGCAATTTTAAACGGTGCACTTGATACACTAGCAAAGACCCTCATTAAGAACCTCAATTGATCATGTAGCTTGCTAGTGGCACCTTGCATTCCTAATGATTTTAGGTACTGACTTGCAGAATTGTATCTGTTTTATTGTTGACATCATGTCTAAATTGGTATTTTATGTATGTCATTTATGTAAATATGCTGGATGCACATGTTTGTCTCTATATTTTATCACATGCTTTGACTTCACTTGTGTGTCACTGTGTCTTAAGCGATTTTTGCATGAGGGTTTTTCTTTCTGGAACTATTGATTTGCAGTATACAACTTTGTTCATTATGATTGTGCATTCTCATTGAATTGACCATGTTATCTTTTCTTTCTTGCCCCCCCTGTTTTAGAAACTGCCCCATCGATTTGAAGGAAGCAATTTCAAGTGTAGTATTTGCTTCTCCAAGATGTTCAGACATACCTGAGCTCATGGATGTGCGGAAGCATATTACAGCTAAGTATGGAAAAGAATTTGTCTCAGCAGCTGTTGAATTACGTCCTGACTGTGGTGTAAATCGCTTGGCAAGTTTCTCTAGCTTCTTGAAGTTGGATAGGATCATGTTAAAGCTCATTTCTTTTCAGATTTATTCTAATTTAATGTTGTCATTTTAGTTGGTTGAGAAATTGTCTGCCAAAGCACCGGATGGTCCCACCAAGATAAAAATACTGTCTGCTAGTCATCAGGGGTGTCAGGGGTGTCTAATCCAGAAACTAGACCTTCAGGTAAATTTTTGAAGACAGTAATTGCAAATGAATTTGGGGCTTTTGTTCTTTCTATTGCCTGAATATTTGGGATTCTTTCTTACAGGAACTGGAAGACAAGAAATGGATTTTAGAGATTCGAGTTCTGAAAATAGGAGTGCCTTTCCTATGGGTAAGCAGAATTGGAACATGGAATTCAAAGATGCTGCCTCTGCTGCAGAGGCTGCTGTAGAATCTGCAGAAGTTGCAAGCTTGGCTGCAAGAGCAGCTGCTGAACTTTCAAACCGAGAGAACATGACAAGGCAATACTCAAGTGGGTCACAACAACTTTTTTTTTTTGGTTCATTACATGACCTTCACAGTTCACAGTGGCTTGATCTTCTGATAGTTTTTAAGTCATGACTTTTGGATTGCATGCAGCAATTGGTATTTGATTTTTAGAAGTTGTATGGTACCAAGGCTGTATTTTGTAACAATAGTCAAATTCATGATTTTGTGATTGAACGTGAAACTGCAAATGTTAGTGAAGGTGCGATATAATTCGCATAGATAGTGAAACTGTAATGTAAGTGAATTGATCCGTTCCGTTCCAAATCCATCCGAAAACAAAAATAAATCTGTCCCAACAATAACCAAATTTATATGCATCTGAGAAACGATGGGAAGACATGTAAAAGGTGAGAAGCAAAGATAAAGACTTGGAGAAAAAACAGGGAGTAGCTGGATTCAGGTTTCATGTTTTCCATGCTCAGAGTACATTTGGAAAGATTGAAGAGACTCTTTACAATTCACCTTAGCAACGAACAGTGGTCGTGTCACTAAATAGTGTGTTGATTGCAAATCCAAATATACAATCAAACCGTGTTCTCACGTTTAATATATTATTATTATTATTATTATTATATTATATAAGTTCCGTAAAATGTGGAAAGAAGAAGAAAAAAATATTGGCCACTGTCCAACAAAACTACAAAAGTGAATTATAAGGGGTTGAGATTTCCTTTCTTTCATTTCTTTTTTCCTGTTGATGTCATCGTGTACCATTTAGCCCATCTTGCATGTACATCAACTTTTTTTTTTGGCGTGTGTTTGGTTTTATGTTACAAATCTCTGGAATTGATTCCGTCCTCCGTAAAACGTGATTTTAGTATTCAGAGAAACGATTCTTACTAAAAGCTATAAAAAGTAACTTTTGATTTGAGTTAAAATTTTTATACTAAGTTTTATTTTAATTTTGTTTTCAAAATAAAACATCCAAATATAAATCACTTTATTTAAAACTTAATTCTAACCAAATCAATTTTACAAAAGCAATTACATTCAAAATCATCACCCTTACTTGGCCAATCGTCATTGCACTAGTGCAGAAAAGGGATTCTACATCGGAGTTTACACATCGGTTTCTATTAAACCGATGTGTAAAAGGAGGCGGTGGCATTTTTGAAATTAAAATCAAAGTATTACACATCGGTTGAAGAATAACCGATGTGTAAAACCCTTCCACATCGGTTATTTCTAACCGATGTTTAAAATTAAAATAAATAAAACTTAAAGTCAGAAATTTTTAACATTTAACATCGGTTTTATTAGAACCGATGTGTAAAACAGTAATTAACCACATCGGTTTCTAATAACCGATGTATAAAACTAAAAAAAAAAATTAGAAATTAAAATTTTATTTTTAAACATCGGTTTTGGTTTTAACCGATGTGTGAAAGTTTACCACATCGGTTCTAAAATAACCGATGTGTATTATTACTTCCTCCCTTTTCATTTGGCGCTGAGAATTCATCTGAGCTCTCTCCCTCCCAAGTCTCATTCTTCTTTTCCCTTGCCCTAATACACAAATAGCTGCTATCAGTCTCCAACTCTCCCTTTCCCTTTTGTTGACCGCTCTCCACCGCTCTCCACCGCTCTCCACTGCTCTCCACCGCTCTCCACTGCTCTCCACAGCTCTCCGTCGCTCTGCATTGTCTCTCCACAGCTCTCCACAGCTGACCCTCTCAACATCGAACAAAGGTAAGCTCCTGTCTCTCTTCCTTTCCAAACTTCCCTTCTCATTCTTCTCTTATTGTTTGTCATTTTCTCTAAAACTCAGCCCTCTCCTCTTCACAAGAACCACCAAGGAAGCCACCACCGTCCTCTCCTCCGGCGCCCTCGTGAGTGAACAAAAACCTCTGCCTTCTCTCTGTTTTGGTAAAAAACCCCTTCTCTTATCTTTTTTTTCTTTCTTTATTCTTCTCTGTATACCTATATTTGGTTAGGTTTAGAACAATGATTTTAAGTAATATATAAATTTGAGTAATTTGTAGGACATTTAAGTGTATGTTTAAACTTTCATGTTGTGTAGCTTGCAAATATTAACCATATGTAGAGTTTTCTTCACAGTTTGTTTAAGCTTCATTTCACTTTCTTTTAAGACCCTGCAAAATTAATTAGCATTAGCATTGTCACTTTCTAATTTTATTTGTTTCAAATCACAGCCGTAAATGCTACGAATAGTCTAAACATCCAGCGTTCTTTGTTTAAACGAAGCAAAACCAGAATAGTAGCAAGACATCTAAATAAGTATAGGCCCTACAGAACAGAATCACCAAACTGATCTTCTAACAGTTACCAAGAAAATAGATCTGTTACATATAATTATGATTTTCCAAACAATTTAAACCGAGCAGCACCTGCACTTTGAAGAAGTCTGCATGTTACTTAGGCTTGGTCTCCGTCTTTATTTTTTTGTTGGTTGTTTAGGGTTTTGGTTGTAAGTGCTGAGGAAAAGAAGCATTGAGTTTAAGGTTTTGGTTCTCTGTGACCCATTCCTTTTTTTTTTTTTGGTATGCTTTCACTGTTAGACCGTAATCCCATGCTCCATGCTCCATGCTCCATGCTCCTTTTTTTTTTCTGCATTTTGCCCGTGAATGTTAAGTTTGACGAACAATGGACTTTTGCATTTGCCTTCTAATTTAGAATTGATGAGCTTAACTGATGCATTTAGCTACATTGGTTGGTCTTGAGTTTTTGGTTGGTCTTGGTTAGCTACATCTTCAGTACATGGAATACATATCATAGCCCAAAACTTCTGTTTGATGCTTTGTAGTGCCTTCTATTAATGCCCATTTTCCTTAGAACTGTTGGACATCTTCTAGTTGCTTCCACACACATCACCTTTATTTTAAATTTATGATTTTATACTTTTTTTTACTAAGAAATATTGCTTTTCTTTTCCTATTTCAATATGTATTCCGTGTTGATGAAAAGCTACAGAGATCTGATTGGATTCTTGGTGCCTGCAAAGTAGACTTTTTGCAACACCCTTTTCTTTTGGCACGGGGTTCCTGGAATTTTGACTATTTTATATTTTGAGTTTAACCATGAGTTCTGAGTTCTTACTATTTTTAGTGTAAACTTTGTAAGCCATAGTTTTGGTGATCCTCTTGAGGAACTTTGTGATTAGACATGAGTTCAAGAATCTCTCCAAACCCTCTAAGAACCTCTTATTCTCTTTTCACTTGTTTTCAAATTTTGCTTCAAAATATATTTTTGTTTGTTTGTTTGTTTTTATTTGTTAGGTTTTCTCTTTGTACATGGAGCAGCTTGTTACAGTTTCTTTTAACATTTAGACATATTTTGGTACTTATGTACAGCATGGTATAACTCTACTTTGTTTTACTATTATAATATAATTATAATTTACTATCTGGTGGCACCATTGATAAAGCTATAGAAGGATAAGGGATACTATGAATGTTGTTTCTTGTTGATATATCCTTTGATTCATATGGAGTGTCGATTAATGATATCATGCCAGGGGTTTGATTTATCGTTTTCATGAGGTTAATCTTTGTCTTGTTTTGTGATATATCAATTTAAGTAAAGGCTATGAGGATTGTCCACAAAAGCGAGTCGATTTCTTTTTAAAACTTTAAAGGATGTTTTGTTGGTCTTTCCTGTTACGTTCATCACATAAATGTTTTCTTTCTCATAGCTGATGACAACCTCATGTCCAAGAGGACTGAATGCAACATGACTAATTGCATAATCTTTCTGAAATTGAAACAAGAAACAAGAGAATCAAACGAGTAGTAGTACACTCACACCTTTAGACAGAATAGAATTCCCAATATAAAAAAGCAATGAACTAACCTTAGATCTTGTTTTTACCCTTTTCCTCTCTGTGTTTTGGTAAGTGACTTTACAAAGACCTTATAGTGTCTGTCAATTTTATGGTTTTCATTAGAATTCTTAGATGTTCATTTTCTTTGCGGGGGTGATCTACACTTCATTGCATAGTGCTACTGCCTCTGCTTTGTTCACTTCTCTGCTGTCTTTGCATAATAACAACTAGGCGTGTCTGTCTCTCAGAAGGTACGTTTTGGCTGAAAAGCTTTCATTGGAGTTTTAATGTATTTTCTTGAAAATTTATTTGATTCGATAATATGCCCTCAATAATTAGTAAAGCCTTAGTTTCCCGTTTGAGATGCAATACTAATGAGCGTACGTGTACGTGTACGTGCTTAATGTACCGCTCATTGTGTTGGATCTTGAATTGTCCAAAGTTGGACAGTTTAGGAAAAAACTTTTTCTTAATTCAATTATAATAGTTATTCATTGATTCTAATGTTATATACTTGATGAAAGTTCGGATTGATACATTTCCTTTCGTTCTCCGGGTGCATACTTTATCGTGGTGGATGTCATCGCGTTCAAGTAGTGTACGTCGGAGACCGCGGGGAAATGCTGCCGAAATTTTGTCGAGTATGAGCATGAGAGTTAAGGACTAACTGTTAACCGAATGCTGAAAAAGTTTCTTCTCGAATGGGATAGGGCCATACCCTGTCATAAGAAGTGGTTGATGAATATGTTGGACTAAGTACGAAGGTATTGGTTTAGTCATGGATCGCGGTTGGATGAATGCTAGATGGACAAGTGATGAGTATGAGAATGGAGTGGAAGATTTTCTACAGTTTGCAAAAACAAATGCTCCTGATAGTGGTAATGGAAGGTTTTATTGTCCTTGTGTTAACTGTTTGAATGAGAGACGACTAGAAGCTGAGGAGATACGTGATCATCTTATTTGTGAGGGGATTTACAAGAGTTATACAACATGGATATGCCATGGTGAATCGTTAGACAGGCCGAGGGTGTCGGATAGAGAGGAAGTTGATGACGTGGAAATGGACGATGGACTAGAGGACATGATCCGTGATGTTGGGCAAGAGTATTTTCGGCGCGCACATGTGTATGATACTTTGTGCAGTGATGCGCAAGTGGCTTTGTATCCGGGGTGCACTAATTTCACACGATTGTCAGCGGTGTTAAGATTGTTCAATGTGAAGGCGAGAAATGGGTGGAGCGATAAAAGCTTTACCGAATTGCTTGAGTTGTTGAAAGAAATGCTTCCAGAAGGCAACACATTGCCATCTCGAAACTATGAGGCGAAGAAGATATTGTGTCCGATGGGTATGGAGTATAAGAAAATACACGCTTGCCCCAATGATTGCATATTGTACAGGAAAGAGTTTGAAGAGATGCACGAGTGCCCCAGGTGTGGGGTATCACGCTACAAAGTGAAGGATGGTGATTCTAGTTGTGATGTGGTCACCAAAGGTCCTCCTGCGAAGGTGTTATGGTATCTTCCCGTGATTCCGCGGTTCAAGCGATTGTTTGCTAATGTAAATGACGCAAAGAACATTAGATGGCATGCAGATGAGAGGAAGTGTCACTACAAGAAAAATTGATTTTAGCGAGGGCCAAAAGCCGTCGCAAATCACAAAAATCCGTCGCAAAACAAGTTTTTCTGACGGATTTGCGACGGCCACAAATCCGTCGCATATAAGGGTCGCCAAAAATTTTTGAGGGCTTTTATAAATAGCCGTCGCAAATTAGCGCGGCTAGGCCGTCACAAATAATAAAAATTAGCGACGGCCTGGCCGCACAAATCAACAGAAATTAGCGACGGCGCCGTCACAAATCACCAGAAATTAGCGACGGCCCGCCGCAAATTCAATACATATTTTTTAAAATAAAATAAATAATTTGTTGCTTTGCTCTTTGGAATCCAAACAAATCTTCCACTAATCACAACAACGGATTATCTTCATAATTTTTCTTCTTACTTGCTCGTAACTAACTTCCATATGAATTCGGTTCAACTCTCCCCTCCGCCGCAACCATGGAGGATCTTATTCCACTTATACCTTCATACTTGGCATTATTTCCAGATTCATCAACCTATAATACGAAGCCATGTAAAACTTATGAAACAAAACAAAACAAATGCAATTCATACATGGATTGAAGTTGAAACAAACACAAAACTTATGAAACAAATAGAATACCGGTGACCGAGAAGAGGCTTGGATGGTGGCCGAAGCGGTGGCGGGGCAGCGGTCTTCAAGAAATGGCAGTGGGGAAAGGAGAGGAGAGGGAAATGAGAGGAAATGGGAAACAAACGATTGCGTGGCCGTCCTTGCGGTGGTCGTGGTGGCCGCCCCTTGCGGTGGTCGTGGTGGCCGTGGTGGAGATGCGAAGAGGTGGAGACGCGAGCGGGCTGGGAGCCGTGGAGGTGCGAGAGGAGAGAACGGACGATAATGAAAATGGGCTGGGTTCGAAATATTATATTGGACATTAGCGACGGATTTTTGAAGGCCTAGCGCCGCAAATTTGGACAAAATATTAGCGACGGCTCGTCACAAACATACCACCTCAAATTCCCATTTCCTTAGCACGGCTTTGCCGCAAATGTGAACAAAATATTAGCGACGGCTTTGGCGTCCAAACATCCCTGAAATTCCCATTTCCTTTACGACGGCTTTGGCCGTCATAAATCTGACAAAATATTAGTGACGGCTTTGGCCGTCGCAAACATAACCACCCTCGAAATCCCCATTTCCTTAGCGACGCTTTGGTACATTAGCGACGGTTTGGCCGTCGCAAACTTGAATATTTCTCCACTCGAATGGCGCCAAATTTTCGCGGAAATGCCCTCAACGACGGATGGCAGACAGAGGCCGTCGTAAAACGCCCAAGGCCGTCGCAAATCTGGGAAATACAACCGTTCCTGTTAGCGACGGCAAAGGCCGTCGCAAATGACAATTTTACTGACGGCATTGAGGTCGTCGCAAAAAATCCGTCGCAAATCATCATTATTCTTGTAGTGTGTGATGGACAGCTTCGCCATCCGGCCGATTCTTTGCAATGGAAGAGAATTGATAGTTTGTTTCCGGATTTCGGCAATGAGCCCAGAAACCTCAGGCTTGGACTTGCTACCGATGGAATGAATCCATATGGAAACTTAAGTAGTATTCATAGTTCATGGCCTGTTCTCCTTGTAATTTACAACCTGTCTCCTTGGTTGTGCATGAAGCGCAAATACATTATGTTAAGTATGATGATTTCGGGTCCTAAACAGCCAGGAAATGATATTGATGTTTATCCGAGTCCCTTGATTGAAGACTTGAGAATGATGTGGGATGAAGGCGTTGATGTGATCGACGGGTATTGCCGTGAGACATTCAGATTGCGTTCCATGTTATTTTGCACCATCAATGACTTTCCAGCATACGGGAACCTGTGTGGGTATAGTGTTAAGGGGCATAAAGCATGTCCAATATGTGAAGAAGGCACATGTTACCATCAACTGCAACATGGAAGGAAGACGGTCTACCTTAGGCATCGGAGATTTCTCCGACGTAATCATCCTTATCGTAGATTGAGGAAAGCTTTCAATGGACTTCCGGAGAATGAAATTGCTCCGGTGGCCTTGACTGGAGAGCAAGTTTATGAAAGGGTGAACAACACTAATATTATCTATGGGAAGACCCAGAAGAAGGCTACAGAGAAGAAAATATGGAAGAAGAGGTCGATCTTCTTTGATCTTCCATATTGGTGCAAGCTTGATGTAAGACATTGTATTGATGTTATGCATGTAGAGAAAAATGTGTGTGACAGTTTAATCGGAACGCTTCTCAACATTCAAGGCAAGACAAAGGATGGTGTGAATGCTCGTCTGGATCTAGTTGCGATGGGTATACGAGAGCAGTTAGCTCCACTTAAAGTGGGGGATAAGAAGACTTATTTGCCCCCAAAGATGTCATACTTTATCAAAAAAAGAGAAAAGAAGTTTTTGTGAATGTCTACGGGAGTCAAGGTGCCACGGGGTTACTCTTCAAATATCGGAAGACTTGTCTCAATGAAAGATCTCAAATTAGTTGGCTTAAAGTCTCATGATTGTCATGTCTTGATGCAACAACTACTACAGGTGGCCATTCGTGACATATTGCCTAAAAAAGTCGGACATGCCATTACTAGGTTATGCTTATTCTTCAATGCTATATGTAGCAAGGTCATTGACACTAAAAATTTGGATGAGTTGGAAAATGAGGCAGCCATTGTATTGTGCCAATTGGAGATGTATTTTCCACCTTCATTTTTTGACATCATGGTTCATTTGATTGTTCATCTAGTGAGGGAGATTAGATTGTGCGGTCCCGTTTATTTAAGGTGGATGTACCCGGTTGAGCGATACATGAAGATCCTGAAAGGATATATGAAAAATCCACACCGTCCCGAAGCATCTATTGTTGAAAGGTATATTGCAGAAGAAGCTATTGAGTTTTGTACGGACTACATGTCGGAAGCGAAAACTGTAGGGCTTAGAAGTCTCGTCACGAAGGAAGATATGATGGTAAGGGTACACGAGGTATCACTTGTTAAGAGCATGGATCGGGAGGAAGTGCTTCAAGCACATTTGTATATATTGAATAACACTGATGAGGTTGAACCATACTTATGTGAGCATAAAAGCATCATCAATGAAACTTACCCTAGAATGAATGAAAAATGGTGTTTGAACAAGCATAACAAGACTTTCTTGAACTGGTTTAAAGAAAAAATTGCAAAGGATGGTACTCGCTTCTGCTACATTAAAATGGCTAGCACGGGGCCTAACTTTGATGTCATATGCTTGGAGTGGGAACGATATCAATAAGTTTTCCTTTTATACAAAGTCCCAGGATGACAAAAGTACTATGCAAAACAGTGGGGTTATGGTCGTCGCCGAGTCCATGCATTTCTCTAGTTCGAAAGATAAAAACCCTGTTATGGCATCAGTTTCATACTTTGGAATCATTGAAGAGATATGGGAGGTTGATTACACGAAGTTTAGAGTACCTGTTTTTAAATGTCGGTGGGTCGACAGAAGTAGCAATGGTGTGCAAACCGATGAGTTAGGATTCAAATTGGTGGACCTTAGTAAGGTAGGTAATAAAGAGGAACCTTTCATCATGGCATCCCAAGCAAAACAAGTGTTTTATATCCGTGATCCTTCTAACAAAAGGTGGTCAGTGGTTCTCCAGGGAAAAAAACATGTATAACGGTAGTGAGGGAAATCACGATTCAACTCTTGATATTTACGATACTCCTTCTTTCTCAACACGAGTGCCTAATTTCAATGAGGAAAATGAAGTGGATGATGTACATGCTACTCGTAATGATCACCAAGAAGGGTTATGGGAGAACTTTACTAATTGACCACAAAGTAAGTTTAGTTTGATATTACCATCAAGTTTGGCATATTATGTGTTTACGTTGATATTTATAAGTTATGTTTATGTACGTTGATCGATATTTATAAGTTATGTTTGATATTTATCCCGACATACTAACAAGTTTTTTTTTTGTTTTGTGTTTAAACAGGTATACATGGCTGATCATGAGGATACACCTCCTTCATGCGGCGGGTCGGAGACCACCCTCTACAGAGTAGAAAGGGTAGACGTGCCACACGGATGAGGCATTTGACTGCCAACCGTGGGTCAAATCGAGAGGATAAGAGTAGATTTTGATAATAACCTCAAACCTATTGGGCCAATGGAAGATCAGTTTACCGTTTTTGTGGCGACCCTTGCTAGGAACAGGCCTAGTATACTCATTGATAGGTGGAGAGATGTACCGGCGGACGTGAAGGATCGAGATATGGGAGAGTATTCTGGTATCTATACTTCTACGTCCTGTGTTTGTCTGTATCTACTTTATTTTTATCTTAATAATATCATACGAGTAATTCGTTGATTCTTTTGGTCTTAATGTAGTTGACATTTGACATCATCGGATACATACGCTATGAAGAAGCGTTCTTTGAAGTATCTTTGGAGAGCGTTGGAGGGGTTTTAAGGCCGACACTGGGCAGATACTATATATTCGGTCCAAAAAGTAAAAAGAACCCACTTGAGGTGTATCCGTTTCTTGACAAGGCGACGTGGGATCGCTTTGTTCGGAGCCGACGTGATCCCAGCTTTCGAGGTTAACTTATTTGATTTATCTCTAAATTTATGTAATTGCATTAATTTCATTTACTTATGTAATTTAATTGTCTTTTATTTATAACGGGAGAAGAGGAAAAAGGGGCGGGAAAACCAAAGCAAGAATGTCTACCCCTATGTCATGTCTCGTGGGGGATATAAAAAGCTTGTTAAGAAAATGGTTGAAGAGGAAAAGAAAGCACGTCGCGGGCGAAGCATCTCAAGCGGATCCTAATGCTGAAAATCTTCCAGAGGTTGTTGATCCACCTCCACCCCCACGCCATCGTTCATGGAAGAGGGGCCGACAAAGAAAAACGGGACAATATACATCCGAGGAGGCCCGCCAAGTAGCCGAGAGGATTGTAAGTATAGTTTGTTGTAATTGTCATTTTAAGATTGTTACCGAATTGTAATGTGACCTGATATTTTTATGTGATAGGATGCCTTGGATGATCAGCTAACCCAAGGAACCTTTGTTCCTAGAGGACGCAATGATATCTTATCTCTCGCCATCGGTAAACAGACCACCCGGCCGTGTCATTGGTGTTGGATGGGGAGTCGGCATTCGCCAATACCATGGTTCATCTTCACACCAATGCCACGGGGATTCGATTGCGAGATAGAGCACAACTAAAACAGGAGATTGCAGGCTGAGCTTCGACGAGAGATGGCCGAGCGGTTTGCCCAGCGAGATGGCAATATTTACTTCTTTGTCCCGGACAGATGGCAGTCGGTGTCCAACCCTCTGTCCATGTGAGCACTAAGGGCTCATGTGATCCTCCTCATCATCCCGAAAATGATGATGATGATCTTCTCTTCTTGCCGTGATGATGATGATGATGATGATGATGATGACGACCCCGATAGGTGTGAGCTGTATGTTGATGATCATCATCATCATCGCCGCTTAGTGGCATTGGGTAGGGCATATAATAAGTTAGGTAATACCATACACCATCGGTTATTAACGGATGATCATCCGAGGGTGTCTGTTGAGATTATTCGAGATGCTTGATGCTCGAGTCCCTGTGCCCACCGAGGAGGTTCAAACAGTGGGTCGAGGCCCCGATAACTTCATCCTCCGGCCAAGAAGACTGGTCGACTTTCTTGTTGCATCCGAGGTATTCGGTTAGTTGTGTTTTTCTATATTCATAGTTGAAATATATTTATTATTGTTTAAAGATAATGCTTTATTTGTATTTGTTATAGGATGTTGGAAATGATATTGTGCCTAAAAGGTCGGATCTAGGAAGACCGAGAGATGTCTGCTCTGTCAAGGTATTCATTTGACCATTTAGTTCATAACGAATTAAATAACTTAATTATCCGTGATTACTAATATATATCTATGTTGTTTAGGGGATCGACAAAGGGGCACATGGCCATGGTGATGTTTTCAAATATCTTGCTATACAGGTTGTCAACATGGAGGATGATGCAGCATTGGTAACGTTGGAACATGATGCCAGCCCACAGTGAAACTGTATATACCAAAGAAATAACTTATTGAGATTGCACTCAATAAATAAATGGTCAGTTCTGCACTAATATCGTTTTGGTGAACGTAAGTACATTTTATTTATAAGTTAAGTACGTAATTAATTTTTAAATACAATGATAAATAACTTGTTTTTCCAATATTTTAGGTATCTGCATCGTATGTTAGTCGATCGGGGTAACCTCGCCCTTTATGGGTTCATTGACCCCATGTTCATTCGGGGTGATGTTCTCGTAGCATCGAGAAGACCCGGTCACTACCATACGTGATATACTTGCCGAGACGATCATCAATTCTATCTTGCGCCTTATCTCAATATGTAAGTACCGGTTATTAATTTAAGTATAACTATATATGAATTACAGTCACTAATTGTTCCTCATATGCAGCAAGCATTGGGAACTGTTGCTCTTGTACCCAAGAATGAACGTCGTGGTCTTCTTCTGCTCATTGGGACATAAGCGGCGAATCAATCGAAGACGATCATCGAAACGTAAGCGTTAAAATACTTTATAATCGATGTAATGCAGTTGTTTTAATTATCCCAAATCTATTATATATACTTTAATTAATGTTTTTGTCATGATAGGTCTATTAATGCATCCCACATGCAGCGTGGTGAAAGGCGTACTCGGGCTATCGGATGGATTATTCCCAGCGTAAGATATTTATTAGTTCAAATGCATCAAATGCAGTGGGTACAATAATTGATTTCTATTTTATTTAATTCCTCATATTCTAATTGGGTTTCATTTGTACGTAGTCACGTATACAACGTGGGTCATGGGAATGTGGCTACTATGTGATGCGGTGGATGTTGGAAATTATCTCATCAGGGATCACCGAAAGATGGAGTGAGGTAAATGTTAATTGACACAATTAGAAGTAATAGTATAGATTCGTTATATGTTTTATGTTAGTTTATTACTTAAAAGATATAATCTTTTGTCCAATTAAACTTGCAGATATTCAACAATCCATCTCCATTGTCTAATTTCGACATCAACATCATAAAGAGGCGTTGGGCAACTTTCTTTCTTGAAGTGTACCACCCATAGTTTGTATATATGTAGTTAGTTTAAAAACTTATCATATACTAGCTATAGTGTACGTACCTTTGAGTGATGATATGTATTAGTGCTCGTGTCCTGGTTCAATTCTTCTTCTCTCGTGTTTTGATGTAGCTTTGATAAAGTGTTGTTTTCATTCATTCGAAATTAATTAGGCCTCGATGCCCTCTGTTTTCAGATTCTGTGCTCACTAGTCATTTGATGAAATGTCGGTATTTTTAACCATATGTGTAAGAGCTAATTGGGTTGTGCTAAGAAAATTGAATGAAGTATGTTTTGCTTTTGAATGATTGTGTCAAAACTGGTTTGGTGTTCTGTTGTTGTTTCTTGTTTGATCAGGGTCTTCTTTGGTTTGTTTATTGATCTGCATTACTGAAACAGGAATGATTGAAATGTAAATAATAGATTAAAAAAAATGAGATTTTACACATCGGTTCTCAATAACCGATGTGTAAATTTAACTTTCTACATCGGTTTTGCTTAAAACCGATGTGTAAATTTAACTTTACACATCGGTTCTTTAGAAAACCGATGTAGAAAGTCAATTTTACACATCGGTTTTAAGAAAAACCGATGTAGAAAGTTAAATTTACAACTGCTTATCCATTGCTAAATTAATTTTACACATCGGTTAGTATAAAACCGATGTTTAAAATATACTTTACACATCGGTTTTAAAACCGATGTGTAAAGTGGTAATAAACCACATCGGTCGTTTCCACATCAGTTTCAAAACCGATGTGGAAAGCCAAAAATAACCGACGTGGAATACCTTTTGTGCACTAGTGTTGTCTTCATGTTTCCTGCTAGAAAGGTTTGTGTTGTTTGATGATCAAAGCGAGAGCATACAGAAGAAGAATCTAGCAAAGGTTCATTACAAGAGTTAGTATCAGCTTTTCCCTTTGCTCTAAGTCCTGCTGAACTTGTTGTTTGGCTATAATATTGTGCATTTTTATGACCAACAGCTTCAAAGTACTCGTCAGGAAGTGGTTCCTGCCTTCTTGCAACAAAGAATACCGGGTTTGATGTGTCAGAAATTAAAAGGTTTTGCCCTTTATATGATTCAATCACTAAGGAATGATAATCCAACCTTTGTTGCTTTAATCTGCTCCACACTTGCTAAAACTTTATCGTTTGTATGCAGTGTTGCACTGTTTTCCCTGGTAAATAGATTTAAGAAACCGTGAAGGTTTTAAAACTTGGGAGAAATTGACCTTTCCCAAGTCTTGTTTCTCTGAGTTTGTTATTGGTGTTTGACTTGAATGTATTATTGGTTTCTTGAGCGGGGCTGAAGGTGAACGTTGTTGTGTGGAAGGTGTGCATAAGTAAACCATTATTCCCAACAGTACTAATTGGTCTTAAGTGTGCACATCCATCTTTAGGCTTAATGGGACTCTTTGTTTTGGAGAATTGCAAACCAAACTAACAGGAGTTTTGATCATTGCTTTGATGAGTAAGGTAAGAGTCCCATTGAAGTGGGAAGTCTAAAAGCGAGTGTAATGTGTTTAACCTTGCACTTTTTGCAATGCAGGCATCTTCATGATTTCTCATACACGAGGGAATGTTTTGTGTGGTACTTGATGAACCTCCATGCACAAGAATTTGACCATTTTGCCAAACCAGCTCCAGGGAATCATTTCCATAACTCTAATAAAATCACTCAGTTAGGAACTAAAAGAGGGAAAAGATAGAAACACCTAACGTGCTTGAATATGTAAAGGTAAAAAAAAAATTGTAATAACTTACATGGAGGGTTGATGGGTGGAGCTTCTTGTCATCCCTGCTTGGGTGGGCTCAGGCATTTTATCAGCCATTGAATAATTATATATGATCTTCCAAAAGAAACTCAGGTTTTCACATAAGCTAAACCGTGTGCAACACTTGCTTGATGTATATTGTAAATAGTTTTACTTGTTAAACCTTAAAACAAGTGCTTGTAGTATTCAGATGGAGAGAGGATCTAAGTTGTTACATGTGTCGAAGTTCTAGAAAATGATACTATAATAACCCGTGTGGGAATATTCACTGCTCAAACGACTCATATATACTAGTCATATTCCAATTATATTAGTATCAAGCAATGAAAAATTCAGGTATTGTCGCATAGTGTCCACAAAATTCATGCAATCCCATCTGTCATATTAATTACCGGAGTTAGGTGCCAATATAGATGAGGTGGACCAGTGTCCAATAAAAGAGAAAATTCAAGTTAGTCCACACACATTTGAAGCTTTTCCAGCAAATAATCTTGGTACATGTCCATGTTGAACATCGTTCTTCTGGTGGGGAGGTTATAAAAATTGAAAAAGAGGTCATTGCTTCTTACACTAATAATAATTAGAGGGGGTGGCTACGGTGTACCATTAATATTTTACACCATCCACTACATCACTCATGTGGCAAATTTTGGGCCAATCAAATTATCATATATATTGGTCAAAATTTCAAACTTTCTAGTTGTATTATACTGTAGTCAAACTATATAGATACAGTATATTATAGTATAATATATATGTTTTTTGTATTTGCAAATTTAACTCATATTAAAATAATGTTTTTTGATTAAAAAAAACTGATTATATTACAAAATATTATTGACAACGAACATTATTTTAATTCATATTAAAATATTATTTTATAATATAATCAATTTTTTTAATCAAAAAACATTATTTTAATATGGGTTAAATTTGCGAATACAAAGAGTACATATACTATACTACAATACATTGTATTCATATATTTGACTACAGTAGAAATACAACTAAAAAGTTTGAAATTTTGACCAAACCCATGTGACAATTTGATTGGTCCAAAATTTATCACATATAAGTGGTGTAATGGGTGCATGATGCAAAATATGGATGATACACCTTAATCCAACCCGATAAAGTTATACAAAAATAATCGAAGGTTCTCTATAATTTTAGACAACCTTCAATTATTTGTGTATAACTTTATCTCCCCTGCAATTCCTTCAATATATGTATTTTAAAATAGTATACATCCAACTGAAACAAACTACCGATATATTACTAAGTACTTAGAGATACAAGCCTTGCCCCAAATCCTACTTTAATAGCAATTACCATGCAAGGTTGCCAATGAAAATTTGGTTGGTCATTGTTCCTTCCAAGCAGACAGATTGCTATGAGGAAGCAGAGAAGATACTTGAAGGTACTTTGATTTTTATCAGTGCTTGAACCAAAGGTACTGCACTATTGGGGTGGCTATGATACACCACCCACTACATCACCTATGTGGTAAATTTTGAGTCAATCAAATTACCACATAGGTTGGTCAAAATTTCAAACTTTCTAGTTGTATTATACAGTAGTCAAACTATATGGATACAATATATTGTAGTATAATATATGTGTTTTTTGTATTTACAAATTTAACTCATATTAAAATAATGTTTTTTTATTAAAAAAACTGATTATATTGCAAAATATTATTGACAACGAACATTATTTTAATTAACATTAAAATATTATTTTGTAATATAATCAGTTTTTTAATCAAAAAACATTATTTTAATATGAGTTTAATTTGCGAATACAAATAGTACATATACTATGTTACAATATATTATATTCATATACATATGGGTGGTATAGTAGGTGTTGCAAAATATGAATGATGTACCTTAGTCCAACCCTAACTTTATCTCCCCCTGCAATTCCTTCAATATATGTATTTTAAAATAGTATACATCCAACTGAAACAACCTACCGATATATTATAAGTACTTAGAGATACAAGCCTTGCCCCAAATCCTACTTTAATAGCAATTACCATGCAAGGTTGCCAATGAAAATTTGGTTGGTCATTGTTCCTTCCAAGCAGACAGATTGCTATGAGGAAGCAGAGAAGATACTTGAAGGTACTTTGATTTTTTATCAGTGCAAGAACCAAAGGTACTGTACTATTGGGATTGGCTATGGTTCACCACCCACTGTATTATTCATGTGTCAAATTTTACCGCCCACTATATCATTCATGTGGTAAATTTTGAGCCAATTAAATTGTGGCAAATTTTGGGCCAATCAAATTGTCACATAGGTTGGTCAAAATTTCAAACTTTCTAGTTGTATTATACTGTAGTCAAACTATATGGATACAGTATATTGCAGTATAATATATGTGTTTTTTGTATTTGTAATTTTAACTCATATTAAAATAATGTTTTTTATTAAAAAAATTGATTATATTACAAAATATTATTGACAACGAATATTATTTTAATTCATATTAAAATATTATTTTGTAATATAATCAGTTTTTTAATCAAAAACTATTATTTTAATATGGGTTAAATTTGCGAATACAAAGAATTCATATACTATACTATAATATATTGTATTCATATATTTGACTACAGTAGAAATACAACTAAAAAATTTGAAATTTTGACCAAACCCATGTGACAATTTGATTGATCCAAAATTTATCACATATGGGTGGTGTAGTGGGTGGTGCAAAATATGAGTTGTGCACCTTAGCCCACCCCTACACTATTATACTCATGACCACTAATGTTTCTTGGCATTTGATGGTTATAGTTACAGGTACAAGGTAGCTTGTTGGCGTTACTGCCATTGAAATAGGAATTGTGGCATGCATTTCTAACTTTACAATAAAGCGGTTAGTTACTTTGGTTGGATGTATATTGTCCCAAAATACATATTTTAAAGTGTCATTACACATAGGTGTGTGTTGCTCCCACAACATCCCTATTTTTTTTACCTTGATATCTAAGTCATAGAATGTCACCTTGTGTACAAAATAAATATTAGAACAAATTAATTATTCACGCGTGTTTTTTTAATATTTCTCTTTTATTTTAGAATTATGAAAATATAAAAGAAGTAAAAAAAATGTTAGTATTTTAAAGCACACTTTTGTAATTTACTGAAAAAAAACCCATTCACATACATTTTTAATTTTCAATATATTTTAAGAAGATAACAAAGAATTTAAAATAATCTTTTTTTATTTTTTTACTAACCATCGCTTTTAGTTTGACCTACCGACTTGAACTTGTAATTTTTTATTGGAAAAGGAACAATTAAGACTGATTTTAACATAGAGAAAAAAAATAAAATATTTTTAGTAAAGAGATAATAAATTTCTTCACTTTTCTTTAAAATAATATTATATTTGTTATAGTATTTTATAATTTTAGTATAAAACTATAAATAGAAGTCTATATGTTATTCGTTACATATTATATTAATAATATTATTTATAAAAATATTTTATATAAGAAGAAAATTAAGATTTTACCTAATAATTTTCTAGGACATTAAAATAAATAATATTTTCATATAAAATATATTTTAACCTATTTTTTACACTTAATTCACATTAGTTTCACTATATTATTATATTAATTTAAATTTTCACTATATTAATATATCGTATAAAGTTCATTAACAGATAAATAAAATTATTGTTAAAGATATATTTATTTTTTCCCATAATTTACTTATATTTAATCACTAGTTTTTTTAAAAAAAAAAGATTGCAATATATTGTCTAATTATTGTTAAAATATTTAATTTTTATCTGGTTATGTATTATTAAAAAATATGTATATGCTAACTCACACAAGAAAACAAGATTTTATCGAATATATGAAGCAAGAAATATTGTTACAAAATAAAAGAAGAAAAGAAATATGATAAGAATAGCTCTCTAGCGATTTGTTGGGTTTTTCCCTAATAATACTTACTAGTTTGATTTGACATAAATGTTTTTTTTACTATTTCTAAGTTCCAAACATAAAAAAAGATGTTATAAAACTAGTTGATGATGACATTTATTTATTTTGTACATATTTTATGAAATGTTATCACATAATATATAAACAAGTATATACAAGTTTAAGATTTTGTTGAATTTAACTTATAATCTTGATTATTTGGTGTAATATAAATATATAATGATGCATCGGTAAAAATCGATTCAATCGAACTGAACCAAATCGTATTTAATCAGATCGGATTTTTTAAGGAAACCATCCAAACCGAACCGCACACCTTTTTTATCTTTAGATCGGATGGTTTTTTTGCCTCAAAACCAATCTAAACTGAATCGCGAACACCCTAGAGGGAAACTAATTAAAACGCTCAAATATATAAAATAAGCTAATAAGCTAATATAATAGTAATGTTCTGTATCTGCTTTTTTTTGTCTATAAGTAGCATTTATTTTTCCAAGAGTTTTCAAAGGAATATTATGTTTTTAATACTATTTCTGGACTCAATTATAAGCAAAAATAACTAATTTCACACTTATTAAGAATGTTAGTTAGTTTAGTTTAATTGTCTTGATTTATGTGAAAAAAATGAGTTATAATTACTAAATTACCCTTTAATTGTCTAGGGAACGTGCAATGCTCTTGGAAAAGTAAAGAGATAATTGGTTTGATTGGTTAATTTTCTTGATTTTTGGAATACTTATATTAAATAGAGTTGAGTTGGTTGAATTTTCCTTGTATTTGAGTCCAAAAAATATAGGTATTTTTTGCTTATAATTGAGTCCAGAGGGAGTAGAAAATAAGCGACCCAGACACACTCTAAATAAGAGAGAGTTTGGTTTTAAGCATTGGTGATTTGGTTATGATATTTTATCTGTTTTGAGAACCAATAGTTTGTATACAATATAGAGGTGGCAAAACGGGTTGAGCCCGACGGGCCAACCCGCCACTTTTTGGCGGGGCAGGGTAGGGATTTCGACCCACCAACCCTCCACAACCCGCCCCGCCACAACCCACCACCACTTTTTGGCTTGGCGGGGCGGGGCGAGTTGGCCCGTCGGGTTGTCTTTTTTAAAAAAAAATTCTATTTTTTTATAGTTCTCATTTTTTAGCCTTTTAAGTTTTAATGCTAGTCATGGTTTTAATAGTCACTACATGAGTACATGATGATTGTTAGAAAAATGGTGCCATGTATATTTTTGTTCATTAAAAAAGGTTCAAAATGCTATACTACTATGCATATGCTAAAATATTTATATTTTTATCATGTGAAAGTCCAGTTTTGTGCATATAGAGATTTACAATCGTGTATATGTTGGATATCTTAGTATTTGCATTCTAGTGTGTATACCTCCTATTCTTTCGTCAAAGTTGATTTTGAAGACAAGATAATTAAGCTAGAGAAAATTTCAATAGAAAAAAATGGTTACAGGATCACAACAATTACTAAGTGAGAAATAGTAATATCTTATTGATGTGTTATACAATGAGAAAACAAATACAAAGATTGATTTTTGCTTGGTGCATGCATTAAGATTGTATAATTTAGGTTCTCAAAATTAAACAAGTAAGTCTTTGTATTGATAATTTTTCATTAATTTAAATCATTTTCAAGTGGAAACATGGTTATTTTAAAGATAATTTAAGTAATTAACTATTTAATTTGTTTTTTTGTTTTTTGTTTTCAAAAAAAAATTTGATGGGCCAACCCGTCAACCCATCACAAGGCGGGGTGGGATAGATTTTCAACCCACTTTCAAAATTCAACCCGTCCCGTCCCGCCGCGTTTTAGGCGGGTTGACCGCATTGGGTGCTTTGCCACCCCTAATACAATATGATGTATTTTGACTATTTTCCATTAACTTTGCATGATGGATTTACAGATTTAGGACCATGGAGAAAACCCTAACATCGTTTACCTTATTGTTCTCTCTTGTCTCTGATCCTGCTCCCCCTGTTTCTCTGCCCTCTGTTGTGCATGTAACACCCCGTTTTTATTGTTTTTACTGTTTTTACGGTTTTTACCGTTTTGTTGTTTTTGCTGTTTTTTACTGTTTTTCAATTATCGGTAGAATTTTAATTGTTCGTAATTTTTATATTGGATCTAGAAAATGATTTTTAATAAAATAAAGTCATAGTTATACTCCACCTTATGGTAGAAGCTTATGGTAAAAATTTGGGTTTAAAATTCAGACGAAACCCGGTCTGCGTTTTCATTGACAGTAAGATTTTACTGGTCAAAAAACTTAATTTTGACCCATGAACGAAACCGTTTAGGTTTATATTTTATTTCCAACCATAGTGGTTATTTTGAAAATTTTCAAAATAAATAGGTTATTATACGATATTCGGGCGAATACTCGACGATCGGGGATCGACGGAATCGAGAATGGAGGTGCAGAGACAAAACCCGACCCCGGACGGATAGGAACAATGACTCATTTGTGATGACTCAAGGGGGTGAGTCATAGGGGTTAGTCACCATGCATTAAATGCATGTAATGATGACTAAAATGTGAAAAACCCAAATTACCCTAAATCCTTCATTTTAATTACAAGTTTGCCATGACACCAAATTACTCTTTGGACCCTAGAAACTCAGGCCAACTCCTCATAAACCACACTTGGAAATTTCATTTCACTCACTTCTCTCATTTGTTCATGTGTTCTTCATAAACTTGACAAAAACTTCTAAGTTCCTTACACTTGATTTACAAAGGAAGTATAAGTTGTGGTTGGTTTCTTCAAATTTCAAAGGTAGACCCTTGTGATTCATGATCATATCTTCCTTTCCTTTCACAACTTTTCTTCAAATCTCAAGTTTTTACAAATTTCAAATTCCTAGATCTAGAACTTCAAAAATCTCTAGAAAATCATAGAAAAATCCTTTTAATGTGATTCCAATTTTTATGATCTTCATATGACTTCTATTTTCATTATCCAAAAGCTTTAAAATTTTGGAGATTTCGAGCTATTTTTTTTAGAGTTGGCTGAACCATGCTCAAAATGGGTTTGGTAGTTTTTCTTCATTTTTAACTTGTTGTTTTGTTGATGATTCATGGCTAGGTTTTGGTGTTTCAAATCTTGAGTTCTAGGTGAACATCATCCTCTTGTTTCAAGTGATCAACAAAGGTATGGGGGAGATTACCATCATCATACCTTAGGGTAGACATGTTGATGGTTTACTTAGTGTTATTTAGTGTAAATGGTCTTATAAATTATAAGTATATAATTTGTGTAATTTATTAATTTATATGTGTGTGATCCTCTTGGAGGGATGGATTGATGTTTGTGTTTGTGATAGAATTACTATTGATGTTGAATATGATTACATGATGCATGACTACATGAGAAAATTATATAAATCACTTGTTTAGGCCATTCGGACTTGGCTGTTTAAAAGGGTTCCATGATGTGTTAAATTGTTTGAATAATTTTTATGAGAATTAAATGAATATATAAGAATATAGAAATTGGTTTGGATTGATTTGGATGTGTATATTGAAAGTTATGGATTTATGAGTCCTTAGGGACTAAATTGCAATTTCTGAGAATTTCAGTGGCTGCACTGAAATTATTGTTCTTGAATGTTAATATTGTAGTCCTTGATGAGACAAAACCATAGAAATTGGTTTGGTGTTAATTGGATTAATACATAAAAAGTTATAAGCTTTTTGGTAAAAAATGACCTTTTTGCAATTATTGAAAAATATTTGGGGCAGAAAAGTGATTTCTGGAAAATTTGAGGGCAACTGAAAAATATTTCTAAAGAAGTTGGTTTGGTGTGATTTGGAGTTATAAATAAAAAGTGATAAGGTTTTAAGTGAAAAAGGACTATTTTGTAATTAATGAAAGTTTAGGGACTAAAATGCAATTTTCGAAAATAAATGTAATTGGACAGTTAGGAAGTGTTTTTCATGCGTATAAAACTGTTCTAAAACTCCAAAATGAGTTTTGGACCATTAGAGTGTAAAATCGTTGAAAAATGATTTACGCGATTTACAAAATTAACGACGTTCGGTCAAATTTTAGGAACTTTGTATAAATGATGTAAAATCAGTGTTTCAAATTTTTCAAATGAGTAATATAACTTAGTAGAATAAGACATTTGAGGTGAAGAACCATATCTTTAAAAGTTTGGTTTTTTAAGCCTAAATTAAGTAAAAAGCAAGGTTTACAAAACCGGACCGGCCGGTCCGACCGGTTTAACCGGGACCCGGGACCTAGGCCGGTTCGGTTGGCCCCCTGAATCGGCCTTGCTTGAAACCGGTCTCAGAACCTTCGAACCGGTTCAAAACCGGTAAAACCGGTCATAACCGGTTGTGGACCAACCTGAACCGGTTTCCTAAAAAAAAAATAGTATAAAAGGATTTGAGTCATCCTAGCCAAAACCCAATTCTTTTGTTTTCTAACATATGTGGGCTGGTTGTAGATTTTGGGTTGGTTTTTCCTATGAAGATGATTTTAACATATATCTTTACATTTATTTAGTTTAATTTCAAAATAAAAAAATTGTGCTTAATAATTTTAGTTGTTATGTTGTTTTTTTTGTTTAACATTGTTACAAATATTATATTAAAAATTAAAATAATATTATTTAATTATAACCGGTTCAACCACGGTTGGACCATTGAACCTTGAACCGCTGCCTTCACCGGTTCGATGGCCGGTCCAGTTTTGTAAACCTTGGTAAAAAGCGGCAAAACAGTTGTTTAACGTTTTAAAGATTTTTGAGGAAATGTTTTGGAGAAATTGATACATAAGTATCTTCGAGGGATATTACTCTTGAAAATGGATTTGATTTTATCTAAAGGTTTTGGTTTTAAGCCAAAAAGGATTTTTGTCTTCCAAGACGAGGTTTTACTGTAAAACGTAAAAACCTAAGTCAAGAATGACTTAGTGAAAATACGAACGTAATAATTTATGACGTGGGGTGGAACACGACCTTATGTCATAAAGTATGGATAATTTATTATCCATATTCCATAAAATTTAATGGACTTAGAATGATTTGTTTTATTGAAAGCCAAAGAAAAATGCTCAACAAGAAAAGTACAGAGGAATAAATAATTGGACCTATGTTCCAATCTCATAATGTGCTAGGTTTCGTAATAACGTATTCTAAGAAAACTTTGCACAAAGATGAAAGGTTACTTGAGAACTTTAGCTTGATGATTAAGTACCGGTGATTCGGACTTAAGGACATCTAGCATCCATATTCGAAGACGTTGAAAGGATTCTGATGGAATCAAACTATGTCATCCGATGGATAGACGAGAAGAACGTATTTCTGGCAAAGTTTGCCTAAACACATAGTGAAACTATGTTCTGTAAGGCCGTTGTGCCTAGGAGATCGAGCTAACACTTTAATGCGGGTGCGAATTTCGTAGTGACGATCTATTGATGCTTGGAGGTGTCGGGGTATGAAATACTCATATAGGCCCAGTTGGTTGCTCTTCTGTAGCCTGGTGATCTTGCAATACACCGACATACTCTACTAGACACTATGTATTTTCTGGTAGTGTAGGATGTTCCCGAAAAAGCCAATGTGCACGTTGATGACTCTGGACGCATTCTATTGCCCAAGGCTGGCGTAGTCCGGAACAATCCTCCGAACCACTCTCTCCGACTGTTTGTTAAAACCATGGTATAGGGGATCAGAGGTCATTCCTCGAGTCTTAGATGTCTCTTATCTAGGAAAAGCGGTGCCTTGTGATTATGTTGTTGTGAAACATTATTATTTCTGTTGTGATTGATGATATAATTGTTTATTGATATTTGTGCGTACCTGTGTGTCGTACCACTGCATGTCTGCGTTAAGTGTAAGATGAACGGAAATCTCACCTCATTTCTGTATTTTCTGGTTTGTTGTTTTTTATCTTGCGTTGGACGAAGATGACGACAACACTGTTTCTCTATCACATCCTGCTGGAATTTGAGCGTACTTGGAGACATGGACACCGTCTCAAGGGCTTTAGTATAATGGAATTTTCTCAGTATTTTGTGTCTGGCCAGTCTCGTTCGTGTCTATGTTATATCTTGTGGAGCTGTCTCTAAAGATATTATTATTATAAACATATTTCGGTATGTTGTTATTTACTGGCGTTGGTATTTCCGCCTTCTTTCTGAATATGTATGAGTGATGATACATGGAACTTGGTTTGTATAATATTGATGCATAAGTTGATGTTAAAAAAACCCCGTATTTTTTGGCAAAATAATTATTTTCTGCTTTACTCGGTCTTATAAAAATAGAAATGTCATGGATAATGTAGCGTCCGAGAAGGATGTTACAGTGGCACCCCCGGTACGCGTTATTGTCACCGGTGCCGCAGGTACTCTATTCCTTCCTTATCTGTATTACCCATTCACCGCTACATTTATTCCGCTTCTAATCAGAAAACAAACAGAACCCCACGTTTCAAACACACACTCTTGAAATGTTGCAGAACAATTGTTAGCATTATTTAAAGAATTTGTTTATTTTTAATGCAACACTCATGATTTTAGTACTTTAAAATAGCTGAGTAAAAGCATCTGGAAAAAACAGTGTTGTAGTTTTACTTTATATTAGTAACCAAATATGGGGAACTGCATCTGCTAAGCCTAAGCACATTCTTTTAGCATTCATAATGTAAATTGGTTTTGTTAGTTTTAGAGTTTAGATGTAAAGCTACATTATAAGGTCTTGACTCATGAGACTAAGCAAAATACTAGAGAGCTCTAGGAAGAAATATAAGTACCAACTACCAAGGTATCGAAGATCCATGAATTTATCACTTTGGGTGTGTCTGTGTGTATTTATATATGATTGAATATGATGCATGTAGTTGATGTTTTTTATAATGTTGATCATAATATATATACTCTTTGCTTGAATTTTTAGTTTACTCATGTCTCGGGCCATACAAAAGGCTAATTGTGGTGTTCACATTGATCGAGTCAGTGAACTACCAAGTAATGTCATTGATGTCATCCTACAGCATTTGCCCATCCGAGATGCAGTTAGGACCGGTATTCTGTCCAGGAAATGGAGGTATAAGCGGAATGTTGAAATATTCAAAGAAACTACCAGAACAAAGAATATAATATGACTGAAACTTGATACCTTCATTGAAATCTTCCAGTTACATATATAGTAGTGCAAACGAACTACTTCCACTAAAACTAAGGAGATAAAACAGCAACTAACTTATTCATAACAACTGAACAACTTGAAATTACTAGGACTCCTAAAGACTTGGCCTATAGCAGTTGGACGTGGCCTATAACAGCAACAAATCCCAAATAAATAGGACTTGACTTATTCAAAAGAGAAAAATAACTTAATCAAAGCAGAAAATAAATTAAATTCCAACATGGACTTCAATCCCACAACTTGAGTTTGGACCTGATTTTTTTGAGAAGTGTAGGCATATTGGAGACCTTGAAATTCCTAGTATTATCACAGATGTTCTTCTCATCCACAATGGCCCTATATCTAAGTCCACTCTTGACAATCCTCTAGACTAACCAGTCAGAATCAAATGCCTCGATAAGTGGATTTTGTTTTTGTCAAAGAATGGCATTGAAGAACTTGTGCTTAGGAACCGACAATAATATCAAATCCCTTCTCATCTCTTCTCTTGTCAGGGATTGATTCGCTTGAGACTTCAACAATTTGAATTGTCACTTCCGCCCAATTTTGGTGGCTTTAAAAATCTGCTTGAGCTTGAATTGAATTGAATTATATTAGATTTGAGTCCAGTGCACTTGAGAGTCTTATCTCTAGTTGTCCGTTACTTGAAGGGCTCGGCATTTTATTCTGTTCTGGTTTTGATTCAGTTAATGTCTCTGCCCTTAGTCTGGATTTCTTATATATAGAAGATGATCGGGTAATCAAGTCAATTTCTTATGAGAAAGCAAAGAATTTGAATGAACTGTTATTGATGCTTTCGGAGAACTTGGATCAACTCGACATCTCCGATTTCGTGGAAGGCTTGCTGAAAATTGAGAGGCTTTCTCTGGGAGAAGGTTACATCAAGGTTAGAATACAACAGCTCTGGTATGAGTTTATTTATTATAGTTCAATGGGACGTGATTTGTTGGTCCATATATTATTACCTTTGTAGGTTTATATAGAACAACATAGCAATCTGTTAACATATGGACCATCCTCTCTAATTACACAATTGTACTTGGAGTGTTTTTTCTACGAAGGGGTAGCAGCTAGTAAGCTGTGTTTTGCATGATATGTCTTATGTTTTGAATCTCTGATCTCATTTTTGAAAGTTTTTCACTTCCCGTTTTGCTACCTTGGCCTCGTGATTTGATTTTCTAAAGCCTTATAACTCATCTATTGTTGGTCTAAAAGAGAAACAGTGTTGCGTTTAGATTGATGGTTGAGTATTTATAATTTGGTGTCTTGCCTTTTATGTAGAAAGTTGTGTTTTTCTTGTTGGATGTGTACAAATATATCTCTCAGTGTTGCTGTTTGGATGCATAGATCCTGTCTGCAGGTATCACACTGCATACATTGCTAAAGAAAATCAGCTCCTTGAACTTTCTGGAATTGGATGGTGTGGATTTCAATTTATCAATAGAGCCTCTGTTTATTGTTAATTTGTTTACTTAAAAGTTCCCCCAACCTGTCGGAACTTTGTATAACGGTGAGCAAGAAAACCTATACTTACTTGTTTTTTTTTCTTTTTCTTTTAATTAGATTTAGATTCTATTTATATAATATATATAATTTTTTATAGAGCTATAGTGAGGCTGCGGCACTAGAGCCAGACCATCTGAAGCCATTAGACTGCAATAGTCGTTGCCTTAGTCAGCTTCGGAAAGTGACTATTGAAGTTGAAACTGACTATGAGCCTGCAATGGACTTGACACTGTTTCTCCTTGCAAATTCCCCATCATGGAAGAACCTTACTTTCAAGGTTGGATTTGGTCTAGAAAAATCAGATATGCCTGCACTGTCAAAAGTTTCGCGGGATTTGTTACAGATTGAACGAGCATCACAAAGAGCGCAGGTGCAGTTCCTTTGTGATGGCCTCAATGAATAGCGGTTGTATTTGATTTTATCCTTCAACGCCCCAATATTTGCATGTGTCTTGATTTGTTTTATTTTGTTTTACAATATTATATTTTGTTCATCCAGTTTCGTATTGTCCAAGTATTAGATATGGATGTTCAAATATTATATTTTATTTACCGAAGTTGCTTCTATTGGGTTTCAAATCCATTTCAAAGTCGAAGCTGTTTTATTTATTTTTTGTTAAAGTAATATTTTGGATCCTATACTTGACACGAATTCTTGATTTGATCACTGTACATGAACCAAACATATACTTTTTGTATGTATAAGGGTCATTTTAATAATTTTTTTTATGTATAGAGATCAAATCAAGAATTCATGTCAAGTATATGGACCAAAATATTACTTTAACCTTTTTTTTTTTTTGGGTAAAAAAGGAATGCTTTAGGAAGGTTAAATATGCTGAATCTATAGTAATTTTTGTTCCAAGATGAGACTTATCTTAGTGAAACACGTCTTATATCCTCCCAAGTGCTTTGATTCCAATTGGCAAGGTTCTTCTTACAATTGTTGATTTGAGAACGTATTCTAAGCTGTTTATCAACTCTGTGACCAGTCCACCTATAAGATTGGGAACTAATGTGTGGTAGTTGTCTTGTCTCCTAATAAATAAAAATAATATAAACTTAAGAAAGGTAATGGAAAAAAATGATGAGAGGAGGGAATTGATGTTTTGTTTTGAAATCTTCTTCAATAGTGTAATTTTTTTTTCAGAAAAAGTGAGAAATTATATGCACACGAAAATAATTAATAAGCTAATTTTCTCACTAGAGGGAAAACAATTTACATGCTCCCGCCCCATCTGATATTAATAAGCTAACTTTTCTCATTATAGAGAAACTAATTAACATGCTTAAATACAAAATAAGCTAATAAAATAGTCATGTTCTGCCATCCACTTTTAGCGTCTATAAGTAGCATTTATTTTTTCAAAAGCTTTCTTAGGAATATGTTTTTAATTCATAATAAGCTATCTAAACACACTATGAATAAGGGAAAGTTTGGTTTTATGCATTTGTTTTGCTATTTTATCTTTGTTTTACTCTACAATTATTGCTTGAGAACTGTTAGTTTGTATACAATCTGATTTATTTTCCATTAACTTTGCATGATGACTGGTCTTTGAGTGTTGATTGGTCCATTTGGGAAGGTCAATGGATTTACTGATTTAGGACTATGGTTACTTTCTCAGTGGTGTGCCGATGGATCTCAGATCATTATCATCTATTTTCCCATGGATGACAATGTTAGAGTTGAAATTGAACTTTGGTCCTTGCAAAAAGGTATAGGAAACAACCTCATGCTATTAACTGAGCAGTGCATTTTACTAGATTGATCTCACTATGTTTAAACAGTAAAAATAAAAATATTCTTGCAATGATTTATAATGTATTGCACTCCCTAAATGTAATCAACTGAATCATAGGTTAAGTACCACTCCCTGGATGCAAACAAGAAGGACGAAGTATGTAGCAGCACATAAATATGAACCCTTCTTTAGATTGATCTCTTTTTATTTGGAGCCTTTGGTTCAATTAACATTTTTAAAGCCTTTAGTTCCTCGTTTTAAAAAAAAATGGTAGAATGTTTTATAGTCTTTATTCAGTTCTTGACTTTAATTATGAGACCTTTATATTGGAGTACAATGATTGATTAAGACAATGATTTAGATGTGGATCCCTTTGGTGATTTTTTGTCAGTCTTGAGAGCAATGGATTTGCTCTTCTTTCCATTGTTTTCTTTAATCAGTTCTTGTTCGTGGATTTGAAGTGTTCCAAGAAGCTCATCTAGCTTCATGGTTGACATTTCTTTGGCCTGAGATACAATAGTTACAAGAGGTCTCCATTGTTTTGG
This sequence comes from Sophora flavescens, assembly GCA_030762895.1. Lineage (NCBI taxonomy): Eukaryota > Viridiplantae > Streptophyta > Magnoliopsida > Fabales > Fabaceae > Sophora > Sophora flavescens. The sequence goes on from CM061065.1 coordinate 122,252,927, forward strand.
AAGACTTCTGAGAATTTTGTGAATGTGTTCCTCAATCTTGTAGACTTTCCCTAGAGACTTCAATCCATTTGTGATAGTTTGAAATCTCCCATACATCTGGCCAATGGTTTCTCCTTCTTCCATTTTGAATAGTTCATATTCCTGACCAACATGCTGACTTTGGTTTCTTTCACCTTGCTGGTTCCTTCATGAGCAACATCTAGTGATTCCCACATTTCTTTTGTAGATTCACAAGCATAGACTTTTTCAAACTCTTCTCTGGTCAAAGCACATATGATTGCATATCTAGCTTTGGCATTGAACTGCCATTTTTTATTTTGATCAGAGGTCATACTTGCTTTGGGAATTTCTGCTCCTTTGTCATCCTTAGGAATGTAGGGACCTTTTTCAATGATATCCCAGAGATCAGAGTTGGTGGAATGCAGAAACCACTTCATCTTTTCTTTCCAGTAAATGTAATATTCTCCATTGAAGTATGGAGGTCTGGACATTGAGGATCCTTCGCCTGTATGATTCTTGCTTGAGCTGGTTCCTCCTGCCATTTCCAAGATCTTTTCCTCTACACTGTTAAGTGCTCAACCCAGAGACTAATTGATACCAACTGAAATAACCAAAGTTAACACAAGAAGGGGGATTGAATTGTGTTTACCAACTTTTTAGAAAACTTTGAAAATATTTTCGCAGACACAACAAGCAAAAACAAAGCTGAAGAAAATGTGACGGGTGACTCATCTAATTTTAGAACAACACACACGGGCACATAGAGAAGGATTAAAACGAGATTTGATATTCAGAATCTTAACTCCCCAAGTTAAAAGCTTAAACTAATAAACTCTTAAATAAATTAAAGATATTAGGGAAGAGGAATATCACTCACGAGTTTTATACTGGTTCACTTGGCAACACCAAGGTTTCCACTATAACTAATCAGATTACAGTACAAGTATTCTTTTCACACCTAGCCTCTCCAGGTTCACACTCAAACAAATATTCTTTTCCCACCTAGCCTCTTCAGGCTCAACAGTAAAGGGTAAAGCTTTTGAGTATTTAATACAGCTTTGCCAGTCTTTCTGGTAACACTCTGAGAGTTGAATAAATGTAGGAATGAAAGACTGTGAAATTTATATCAAATGATTGAAGAGATAATCAATGAAGGAATGGAGAATTAAATGAGCAGAGTAAATGCTTCTTGAATATGTGTGCAATCTCTTATCTTCATTTCATGATTTGCACTATATAAAGGCTTCAATCAATTCGATCCATTAGACACAGCTTCAGAAAGTGAACTCTTTTAACTTGAACTTCTGGAACGCCATTAATGCCAAAGAGTCATTATGAGTAAGCATTAAATGTTTAGGGACGTTGAACTTTGACATATGTGACCACGAGTTCACTTTGTTCTGAGCAGTTGTTGTTTCAGAGTGCAGCAGCAGTGCTTTTGTACTTGCAGCAGAGGACTTTCCCATTTCAGTGCAACACACAATTCACCTTTTGAAAAGTACTTTTTCTTTGTACTTGAATTAGCTAAAAGTCACTGTCTTGGTACAAAGGTAGTGTGTTTATTCCTTAAAATCTTGAAAGAATGAATTCTTTATTCTCTGTCCTTGGTGCTTTTGTCCAGAGGTCTTCGAGATCCTTAAGAAAGACATCTTTTTCAAATAAAGTTGACTTGGTCTTTCTTCTGACATCATGACAGTAAGACGAGTGCAGTGGAATCCAAAATTAGGCGGGTGTAGTAATTCAGAATTTAGACGGGTGAGCGAGTCTTTTTCAGACGAGTGATCCACTAAAGCTTCTTCAGACTTTTGATCTTTGCCACATCATCAACTAGATTAGAACTTTGACTGAGAGTTGACTTGATCTTTGACTGAGCTGACCTTTTTCAGACGGGTGTTTTTCATACAAGTATGAAAAACTACATCATATAAAACTTAGACAAGTCAGTTTTAGACGAGTGATCTTAAAGACCAATTTTCTGCACACTTAAACAGTCTTGTCAGTAATTTCATATGGTTCAATATTACCATACTTAATATACTTGGAATCATCAAAACTTAGAGAATTTACACATTGAATGTATTCCAGACTTATGAGGACTCAACACTATACTTTGTGGTCAGCCAAAGGATTTCCAACATTTCTTTGAGCATTTATTGACAATCTGAAGGATAAAGTTGAAGACCTCTTTTGTGATCAAATATAAATTGAAGAAGTCGAAGACCTGAAGTAGATGTGATGAGATTTTAAACAACTAGAAAAGTTACAACACTCAACATACTGTTAAAAGCAATCCTACTCAAAAGAACAATATTCATCGAGAAAGCAAATAGCTGAAAGCTATCATCACTCTCATGTTATCTTCTCTCACTTTGAAAATCATTTAGAGAAGAACTCATCTACAACTCACCAGATCTTAAGTCTACATTCACTCACTGAAGTGTTATTTGGTTGAATTGCTATTGTAACATTGAAGTTGTGCTTCAAATTCTCTCAAAATCTCTCTGAGCCTGAAGAGGCTAGGTGTGTAAATAATACTTATGGTGGAGACTGGAGAGGCTAGGTGTACAAATAATACTCGTCTGTAACCTTGATCAGTTATAATGTTAAAACTTGGTGAAGCCAAGGACTGGATGTAGCCCAAAGTTTGTGGGTGAACCATGATAAATCTCTTATTACTTTCCTTCCTTATCTGTCTACTTTATTATTCAGTTTATTTAATTGTTTCAGTGACTAACTGGGGAATGTTAAGTAGCTGCTATTCAATTTGCTGAGAAAGACGTCTGCTTCTAAGCGTCTTATCTGTATTGATTTTATTTTGTGCTTGAAAAACTCTGATTTTCGAAAATACTATTCAACCCCCCTTCCCTCCTTAATGTTGTTTTGTGCCATTTCATTATTGACTTATTATTACTCAAAAGTTGATGCATCTGCAAGAGAATGAAAGGCACGGGGTCATTATTCTACCAAATGTACTTCTTTCATAGAGCGAAGTTCTACTCATACCCCATTTTCTGGTGTGTCTTGGACCCCGTGCCTTTCTTTCACAGCTTAATTAATGTAAGTTTAAATGTATTGAATTATAGTTTTGATTATTTTCTTTATTGTATGTTTTGTTACTTTAATGCTTTTCTTTTCATGTCTTTCACTTGTGATCTATAACAGAAACTGAAAAAGCACTAGTGCAATAAGTGCTTTTTACGTCAGTTAAAATTGATTTTTACGCCGAATCATCGACGACGTAAATACGGTGGCGTTAATAGTTAATATTTTAACGTCAGTTGAGAACTGACGTTAAATATAAAACTATTAACGTCAGTTCTTTAACAAAACTGACGTAATTTTGTAAAAATTAACGTCAGTTTTTTAAGACAACGGACGTTGATTTTGTTAAAACTAACATCAGTTGTTATAAAGAACTGACGTTAAATGTTGAATTTTAACGTCAGTTGTAATAAACAACTGACGTTAATAGTGTACTGTATAACGTCAGTTGTTTGATACAACTGACGTTAATAGGTTTTTTTTTTTTAAATTCAGTTTTAAAATATCACTCCCCTCAGCTATCCCTGCATTCGACCCCAGTAACACAGAATATCACACACATTACAGAATTGCAAAGGAAAATTGAACAATGGGTGGACTTAAAACCAAAACCCATGCATGTATATATATAAATAAATTTTAGTTCCAATGTCTACAAAACAAAACTATCTAAGGATATATATATACATGTTATTAATTAGTTTCTAAAGTCTAACAAAAAAACTATTCATCTAAGTAGTGCGGAGGTATGTTGTCAATTCTTTTTTCAGCCGCATACTTGAAGAAGAATTCAGCGAAGCGCATCCTCAAGTCTCTTTACTCATCTTCTTCAATAGGCGATTGGTCGATAAATGCCTAGACACGTTCAAATAATAACAATAACATCAATGCAAGTCATCTTCAAAACTATAATGTATAATTTAACAAGTTGTTTAAATATTACCTTCTTCCATCCATCCGTAATAGATGCGGAGACTATGTTCAGCATATGAAGCATCACATAATAGCCGCACGACCACCCGTCATTTTGAAATCGAGACTACCAACAAAATTAATTTCAACGTCAGTTGAATATACATATAAATTAGTAATTATAATATTAATTATTTGATAAATAAACTACCAAACCTTAAGGATGTTCCATACAGGATTTGCTTTAGCCTTAGAAGTCCTACTTCTCCCGTTGGCGCAACTTATGCTACTCGCCTTCCGCGCGCTATCATAAACAAATAATCATGTCGATCAATTAACAAACTCATATATCATGTGTGTAATAAACTAAAAACAACTGATATTAAAACTTAAATTAAATTTAAGATTAGTTACATACATATTTACAGCTTCCACCACCTTCGGTGGCGGATCTTGGTGGAGAGAGCAGAAGAATATGACAGTATGCCTAGACGGGTGAAGTACGAACAACTGCCAATGGCGTTCCATACAGTAGGGAGCCAGATATAATTCTTTCGGAGTATATCCCAACAAGTTCCCTAAGTATTTACTCAATGCATCGCCAGCAAAGAATTCGGGCAGAAGGATTGACGGATCTAAGAAACCGTAAACTGATGCAACGCCCTTATCAAGCTGAAGACGATGGAGATACCTAAGATATGAAAAGGTGTGGATGTTAATTACATAATATATATATATTGAAATTAAAATAAATTATCAAATGGAAAAATACCAAAAATAAATAAGTAATAAAATTAAAATTAACTTACGTGCACTAGAGACTGATGACATTGCTGTTCATCCAGACGTTATTTCTGCAGGCGTTCCCGAGATCGTCACCAACGAAGGAAAATATCCTCTGTTGATCTGGGCGTGCCACCCATCCATCGTGATCCAATGGACAATCAAAAATATCAAACGCATAATCCTCACCAAGTGAGAACAAACGAGTGATAGGTGACAGCGATACCGACGTCGACTTGGCCTTCAGTTTAGGAAAAATAAAATAGATAAGTTTTTGATAATTAAAAAAAACACAAGTAATTATTTGACTAATTTGGACATTAATAATGAATAAATACCTTTGCTAACATTTCGAGCTCACGTCGTTTGGAGTCCAACTCAAGCTCACGCCTTTTCATTTCCAACTCATGCTCATGGCGCTGGACTTCCAACTCCCGCTCCCTAGCTGCCAACTCATCGTCCTCCACATGTGTCCTACTAAAACTCTATTTTGTGCTCACATGTGAAGGGTTGGCAAGCCCTGCGGTGTCCTGGGATGTACCGACGGAGGAAAGCTCTCTGGCAAGCGCCTGCTTGAATTCTGGGTTGGATATTAAGCCTTGCATCAGATGTGTTGTAATATCTGGGTTGGACATGAGGTACTGAGTAATGTCAGCCAAAATTGATGCTTCATTGACCACCCTCTTTCGTGAAGCAGACTTGCCATAATATTGTTTGATGGTCACGTTCCCAGGAACACCGAGAACCCGACCAGGATGGTCTTTCTTGCCTAGAGCAGTCATCAAGACGTCCTGCCGTCCAGAAGGGACGAATGCGCCCTGGGAGGATTTTGCTTTAAGATCCATCTACAATGAAAAAAAAATGAAAAAACGTGCAAGTGAAAAGTGTAGCAAATATCTATACGAATATCAATTGAAATCAAGTTAATTATTTACTTACAATCTTATCTGCCACTTCGCGAGTGGCATCAACTTTAAAAGATCCCGCCTTTGTCATGCGGCCGGCTAACCAGACATCCTCGCGGTCGATGTCCGACGGAGGACTTGATGGTGTGCCCTCAGGCACCTCTCCTCTTTCAATCCTAGCAGAGTGCTCTTCCTGCTTCGCCCTCAGCCTTTCCGCCATCATCTGCTGGACCCGAGTATGGTACCCACCCTGAGACATGGTGTGGCGGTGGACGTTCTTCGCCTGATTTTGCCGACCCTTATTTGCCTTAGCCTATTCAAACAAAAACACATAATTAAATACAGTTAAATGATCTATAATAAGCATACAAAATTAACTTAATCAACCAACCTGAAATTCTCCATCCTGTCGACTCCTGGCAAACATATCCCAAGTATCCTGATCAATCCAGGGATAATCCGAGAACATTTTATCAAGCCGCTCCCATTCCAACGCTTTGATGCCATTTTCATACATTTATGACGATGATCCTCGTCATTTGGCACAGTCCAAGCTACCTACACATTAGATACATATATAACAATTGGATGGATTATAACTCGGATAATTATCTAATAATGTAAATCAAACGAATGTAAAGGTAAAATACCGTGATAGCCTCCTAAATCTGATCCTTAACGTTCTGTGGAACGTCATTCCAGTGGTTGTAGTTGATGCTTACGTGCTGCTTCGCTTGTAGAAACACCCACTTATTAAATTCTTTAGCACGGGGTCCCTGGGCATTTAGATTAGCATCGAAGGACACCTCAAGCTTCTGTCCGCTCTGCCTGTCCTTCTCTAGTTTCTTCAACGAGGTGGCTCCTCTACCCCGTTTCCTATGAGCCTGTGATGTCTGTATGGACAAAAAAAATGATAAAATAGAGGGTTGTAACATTATAAACTTACATTAACAAGAAGGACTAAAGATAGTATATAACATGTAAACTTACACTAGAATCAGGCGTAGGTGTGATCGGGTCCTGCGAAACCCCCACAGTGTCCTCCCGTGCATGTGGACTATCCGACTGATCCATATGTATGCCTGTTCAGAAACAATATATATGTATTAACATATATAGGTTATAACTCAAAATAAATACAGAAGTATAAATAAAAATAACTAGATAGGTCCTGTAGATATACAAAACATCTATATATCCAATATAAGGACAATACGGGAGATTGAAAACTATAGTTTTTGAAGATTGCCAAGCACTGGTCACGGCCTGGCCGTGATGTCCATCACAGCCGTAACGTGCCAGCTGAACCCGGACCCTCATAGGCGAACTGATCACGTCCCAGGCGTGATGAGCATCACGGTCGTGACGGATCAACCAGCAGAGAGCAACATGCACTCAAAACCAAAAATAGAGACATTCCAAACAACTCAAACTCACGGTTTAAAGTTACAACCATCCGAGACTACAGTTTCAACATACACTCAAAACCAAAAATAGAGACATTCCAAACAACTCAAACTCACAGTTTCAAGTTTCAACTACTGAGACTACAGTTTCAAACCAGCAGAGCAACATGCATGCACTCAAAACCAAAAATAAAAAAATGTGCCCTAATTAAAGACTCACCAGAAATAGGCGCTCGCGTGGTGGTGGTGGGGAAGCTCGAGTGGTGGCCAACGTTCGATGTGGTTACTGAGAGCAGAGGGACAAGGAGAGTTAGTGCGCGGGAAGGGGAAAGAGAGATGTCAAGTTATTGCAAAAAATGAGCGGGAAAGACAGAGTTAGGGGTTAAGAGTGTACCTCACGGTGGTGGCGAAGAAGCCCTCGCGGTGGTTGCGGTGGAAATGAGCTCGCGATTAGGGCAGAGTGAGAGCGAGAGTGAGGGTTGAGCGTGATGAAAAGAGGAAAAGACGTACAGAGAAGTGGAGAAGGCGCGCGGGGGTAAACGTTATAATTAAAATAAAACAACATTTTACGTCAGTTTTTAGTAAAACCTGACGTTAAAGATCATATATTTAACGTCAGTTTCTTAAGACAACTGATGTTAAAAACTCTCACACTTATTACGTCAGTTGTTACTAAAAACTGACGTTAAAGGTCATATATTTAACGTAAGTTGTATTAAGAAACTGACGTTAAAAACACTCACAACTTCTTACGTCAGTTGTATTACACAACGGACGTTAAAGGTTTATTAGTTTCTGCAAAAACATTCATTCTCTTGACTACTGTGCTACTTACCCATTCACCTTTGTGCCTAATCCTCTTAATGAGCATTAAGTTTATAGATAAGTTTTCAAGAAAATCAGAATAACTTAGTAACTTCATCCACTGCTCCTATATGGAGTGATCTGCGTTAAGAGGGACAACAGGGACATGACATCCAAAGAAATGAGTTTCATAATTATTTACGTCAGTTATTTATAGAACTGACGCAAATAGTTTACAAACTGCCACCTTCTCATTTTTAACGTCAACTTAATTTATGACTGCCAATTTCCCGTATATTGATTACATTATTTCCAATATTCATTCTGCACGTTTATAATATATAGGATTATTTACGTCAGCTATTTATTTAACTGAAGTAAAAATAAAACTTTTAACGTCAGTTGTATAAAAAACTGACGTTAACAATAAATATTTTTTATTTAAAAACACTTTTAACGTCAGTTTTTAAAAAGCGGCGTTAAAAGTGTATAGATATCTGCAAAAACATTCATTCCTTTTGGTATCTTGTGCTACTTACCCATGCACCTTGTAACTCAATCCTCTTAATGAGCATTAAGTTTATAGGTAAGTTTTCAAGAAAATCAGAATAGCTTAGTAACTTCATCCCCTGCTCCTATAAATAGCTTCCTTCCATCCTTTTAATTTTCTCTGCTTCACAATATGGCTCTGCCGTGGAGATTAACTTCATCACTCTTTCTTCCTATTCCTAGACTCAAAGGTCTTTGTCTTAATGGTCAAACAACTTCTGAGTTTGAGTAAATTACATTACATGGGTGATAAGTTTGAGTAAATTACATTATGTGAGTTGCTCACCTTATCACCTTCCGGAGAATCAGCTGCTGGAGGGCTAATCAGGTGCTCGGGGGTCACAGTTCCAAAACCTCAGCTTTGGCAGCAAGTGACCGTCTTGGAAGTCTCTGGAACCACTGCCTTTTCTTGAAACAGATCCAGTGCACCTATTTTTGCCTCTCTCTTGAGCTCTCTCATGCCCCCCAGTTTTCTGAGGTCTTCGGAGTATAGTTTTCCCTTTGGCATATTTCATAAAACTCTCTGATGGGATGTAGCTTTAATGTTTAGGATTTTAAACCCTTTCAATGTAACTTTTTATAGGATTTTAAACCCTTTCAATGTAACTTTTTATAGGATTTTAAACCCTTTCAATCTTCTGTATCAGTCTGTATTACACTTCATGAATGAGATCCGGTTTGGGTTATTGATTCAACTTATAGTTTTCAAAACAGAAACACAAAACATCAAAGCAATTCATGTGAAACTGAAACTTTGAGGAAGGCAATGCGGAAGGGATCGTATACTAGATAAAAAAATTTATTAAAATAACCTTTAACGTCTGTTGATGTAAGGACTGGCGTTAAAAGTGAAGTGACTTACTTTTAACGTCAGTTCTTTATAGAACTGACGTTAAAATCTTCGTTGTTAACGTCAGTTTTTTATTGAACTGACGTTAAAAGTGAGTCACTTCACTTTTAACGTCAGTCATTAAAACAACTGACGTTAAAATTGAATTAATGAAGTCTGATATTTACAAAACTGCCACCGCCTCCTTTTTAACGTCTAGCTTTTGGTTAACTGACGTAAACCTTTACCATCTAATGTATATTTTCCACTAGTGAAGCACGATCAACAACTTGCTAATAAAATTGGGAAGTCTCAACGTGATATTTATTTGGATGAGTCAACTTTGGATTTTGGTGATGAAGAGTTGGGTGTATTAAAATAATGGAAAGATAATAGGAGTCGATTTTCAGATTGATCAGTAATGGCTCGTGACTTGTTGAGCATTCCTATTAATACTATGGCATTTGAGCCTACATCTAGCATTGGTTCTATTATCGTAAACAAGTATAGAAGTACTCTCTTGTCAAAAAATGTGGAAGCTTTGGTTGGTATATACTCGCAATTGGTTGCATGGTATTGTTAGTGATGGTAATTTGTTTAATCTGAACATAACCGTCCATTGTTGTTTTAACTTGAATTTTTATAATTGTTTGTTGATTTATCTATTTTCTTTTGGAATTGTGATAAGTAGATGTTGATGACAATGATAAGGATAATGCAAAACTGGCGACGAGTTTGTCCAAACAAGCATATAATGTTCTTAACTTGAAAGATGATGATGATTTATTCGTATACTTCCTATTATTTTTGTGTGGATGTGGTTTAAAACATTGAAACTAATTGCCTAAAAAAAACATTGAAACTAATTTGTGATTGTGTGGTTATGGAGTACTGGACTTCTAGTTAGCACTTGTTACAGAGTAGTTGGTTAACTTGGTTTCAGGTTTATAATTGATAAGCCTCTGGCTCATCTAGTTTTATAGCTAGTATGACCAGGGTTTTGTGCAAATTATATCGTATTTTTACCCAAATTAGATTAGATTGTCCTCAAGCAAGGTTTTGAGTCTCTAGAGTAGTTTTAAGTTAATTTAGCTAGTTTTAAGTCAAAATAATACACTTATGCTTATTTCCTTGTTTTCAGGTTAAGTAGAAGCTGAGAAAATAAAGAACAGAGGTCTCGCCCCGCGAAGGACACGCTCGCCACGCGACCCCGAAGCCTGACTGTTCCAAGAAATTGCTAAGTCTCTGGGTCGCCTCGCGAAGAAGGTCTCGCCCCGCGAGTCTTCCAAACCTGAAAAAGTCAGAGACGATCACGGCTTGCCCGTGTTGAAGGTCATGGCCGTGGCAGTTTTGAAGCTGAAGAGTCTCGCCTCGCGAGAATCCCTTCGCCTCGCGAATATGAAAGTCAGAGAGCATCACGGTTAGGCCCTGATGGCCATAACGGGCGTAAGGAGGAAAATGTTCATATCCTCGCCTCGCGAGAGACACTTCGCCTCGCGAGAATGCCAAGGGTTGCTGACTGTTTATGAAATTCGCCTCGCGAATGTTTGCTCGCCTCGCGAGCCATCTGAATTCTGAATTTGTATAAAAGGCTGTTCTGAACATTTTGTAAAGACTTTTGCTACTCCAACTTTCTGATATACATTTTTCTCTGCGATTTCGTTTTTGCCATGGAGCACTAAGTCCTAGGATTAGTCTACTGTTTGAGGATCCTATATACTTGAGGTTATGTAAATCCCTATTTTAATTGCTTTTCCCTCTTCAATACCATACTTTGTATTTCTGTTTGCTTAATTCAGGAGTATACTGTATTGTATTGATTCATCCCTGGTGATATCATGTTCCTATAATTAATCGCATCTGCTTAATTTGCGTGTGTACATTTCGTGTTCGCTTAGTTCACGAAGGACTTAATCCTATTTGCTTAATTCGGGAATAGGGACATGTATCTGTGGTAGTAGTTTCGCTTGTAAAGTGCTACTACAACCGGGAGAGGATAAGAATCCGCTTAGGGCTTGGGTTTACATTAACCAAGGATAGTTGGGAATTCTCGACAGTAGATTAATCGTTGTTTGATAATTGATAATCCCTTTTCAACTGCCTTGTTTTTGATTGCTCTGTTTTGTTTGTTACTTATTCGTACTCCAATCCAAACCCCCCCCCCCCCCCAAAACTGTTTTTTTGTGAAAGATAATATTCTCAGAGTCCTTGAGAGACGACATCCGAGTTGTCGCACTAGACTACAGTTTTAAACCCGCTCGTCCTTTTTGGCGCGTGCACATGTGTGACCAAAAATTGGCGCCCGTTCTGGGATTTCCGAGTTGTTATTTTTCTCAATTTGTTTTTATTTTATTTTCTTTTCTTTCTTTTATTTTCTGTTCTGTTTTGAATTGGTCTGGCTACTAGGTCTCATTGCCCTGAACTGTGTGATTTTGACCCGGAAATTGAAAGAACATTGCATACACTCCGTAGGGAATTTCGGGCTAGCACTAGTAGTAATTCCAATTTTAAAACTGCTTTTGAAAACATGGGAGACCAGAGGACATTAAGGCAGCTTGCTGCCCCTGATGTCAACTATAATGGATTATGTATTTCTTATCCTGGTCTCGACACCCCTTTTGAACCGAAATCTGGTTTTATTCACTGTTGCCCAAGTTTAATGGTCTTGCGGTGAGGATCCACACAAGCACTTGAAAGAATTCCAAGTTGTATGCTCCACAACCTCGAGAGCGAGAGGAGTCACCGGGGAGTATTAAGTGAAGGCTTTTCCATTTTCACTCCAAGGAGCTGCAAAGGATTGGCTATTGTACCTTGAGCCTAACTCCATCACAACTTGGAATGATTTGAAGAGGGTGTTTCTAGAAAGGTATTTTCCGCTTCAAGAGCTGCTTCAATAAGGAAAGAGATTTGTGGCATCAGGCAAGGGAACGAGTCACTAGCTGAATACTGGGAAAGGTTCAAACATTTGGTCTCTAGTTGCCCTCAGCATCAAATCTCTGAACAACTCTTGATCCAATACTTTTATGAAGGATTGTTGCCTATGGATAGGAATCATTGGATGCCGCTAGTGGGGAGCATTAGTTGATAAGACCCCATTCTGCTAACCAACTTATTGAGAACATGTCGTTGAATTCCCAGCGAGTTTTCTACAAGAAGGAATTCATTGAGCCAAGAAGGTGTGCATGAGATTCATAGTTCATCTTCTAACCAAGCCGCCCTTGAGAATAGATTGGATGAGATGACTTCCTTTGTAAGACAATTGGCAATAGACAAGGTTCAGCCGGCAAAGTTATGTAGCATGTGCAATACACCTGAGCATCCATTTGATCCATGCCCGATCCAGAGAGAAGAATTTGTCAGTGAAGTACCTCAGGCTTATGCAGTGAACCCCTATAATCAAGGAGGTAGTCGAATCGGCACAAGATTCCGCACCTCTCTACTAATAGGTACCATCCTAGCTGGAGAAATCACCCTAATCTGCGGTATGGGAACTCTTCCCAACAACAGCCGATGGCACCTCAGAATCATCCTCCAGTGTCCACTTCTACACCTTCTGGACCATCATTAGAAGACTTGGTAAAGCAAATGGCTGCATCTAGTGTACAGTTTCAGCAGAGGACAGATGCTAGTATTCAAGATTTGAGGACTCAGATTGGACAGTTGGCCACATCCATGAATAGCATACAACAAGGTCAAGGGACAAACCAGCCTACCTTGCACCGGTGATAAATCCTAATGCCTCCAACCCTAATGTGAGTGTCATCTCTCTGAGATCTGGAAAGGTTGTTGAGGCCACTTCTGGAAAGGATGAAGAAACTGTTAAGGCTACTCCTGAGCCTACTGTTGAGGCTACTCCTGAGCCTGTGGTTGAAGTTGAAATTGAGAGAGTATATAGACCACCCATTCCATTCCCACACAGAATTCAGAAAAATTTGAAGATGGGTGGTGAAAATAAAGAGAAGGAGATTCTTGAGGTTTTCAGAAAAGTAGTCATTAATATTCCACTGTTGGATGTGATCAAGCAAGTGCCCCGGATATGCTAAATTTACGAAGGACACGTGCACTAACAAGAGGAAGATGAAGACTAATGAGAGGGTTGACTTGGGAATGAATGTCTCAGGCGCTTATCCAGTCAAAGATAGAGAGAGTTGCTTTATTGCCCCTAATCAAGTCACGCCACAAAAGTGCAAGGATCCAGGCACCTTCACTATCCCATGCACTATTGGGGACAAGAAGTTTGAGAACTGCATGCTGGACTTGGGAGCATCCATCAATGTCATGCCTACCTCCATCTTTAATAACCTTGATCTGGGACCATTGCAGTACACAGGTCTTACCATTCAGTTGGCTAACAGGACCAGTGCCCGACCCATGGGGATGGTAGAGGATGTCCTAGTGCAAGTTGATGATTTGATATTCCCTGCGGACTTCTATATCCTAGACATGGCAGGAGAGACTCAGTCAAGTAGATCACCCATAATCTTGGGGAGACCGTTCATGATGACATCCAAGACCAAGATTGATGTTTATGATGGGACCATGTCGATGGAGTTTGGTGGTATTGTGGCCAAATTCAAGATTTTTGATGCTATGAAGCACCCAGTAGAGGAGCACTCTGTATTCCACTTAGAGTTGCTTTATCCGAGCTCATTGAGGACACTCATGATGACCTTATTTCTGATTTTCCTGTTATTTCTGGTTTTGATGATGTATATACTTGTACTAACTGCACTAACACTAACCCATGTTCTGTTTGTTACGAGTTTTTGGATTTAACCTTGCGGGTGAGGATGATAGTGAAAGTGATAATAAGAGTGAAGTTGTTTACTCAGAGAAATCCTTGACCCTATGGCTGCTCCCAATGCACCATCTGTTGAGCAGACCACCTCCTTTGGAACTCAAACCACTTCCCCGAGAACTTAAAGTATGCCTACTTGGGGAGGGATGCAACATTGCCGATCATCATTTCCTCCGGCCTCAACTCCGATCGGGAAGACAAGCTTTTAGAAGTTCCGAGGAAGAACAAGAAGGCCATTGGGTGGACATTGGCCGATATTCCGAGAATTAGCCCCTCCGGATGCATGCACGAGAATTTCTTTGGAGGATGGGGCTAAGCTTGATCAGACAGAGCCCAAAGGCGACTTAACCCACTGATTCTGGATGTGGTAAAGAAAGAGGTGACCAAGCTTCTACAGGCATGTATTATCTATCCCATTTCTGATAGTTCTTGGGTAAGTCCGGTTCAAGTTGTACCAAAGAAGTCTGGTCTAACAGTAGTTAGGAGTGAGAATAATGAACTTGTGCCTACTAGAGTCCAGAATAGCTGGAGAGTTTGTATAGACTATAGGAAGCTAAACCAGGCCACCCGAAAGGATCATTTTCCTTTGCCGTTCATAGATCAGATGCTAGATCGGCTGGCTGGTCAGTCCCATTATTGTTTTCTAGATGGCTTTTCCGGGTATTTCCAGATTCATATTGCCACTGAGGATCAGGAAAAGACCACCTTCACGTGCCCCTTGATGACGTTTGCTTATAGGAGGATGCCATTTGGCCTCTGTAATGCTCCTGGCACCTTTCAAAGATGCATGCTTAGTATTTTCTCTGATTTTATTGAAAACTGCATAGAGGTGTTTATGGATGATTTTACTGTGTATGGCTCCTCTTTTGATGCTTGTTTGCATAGTCTAGATCTAGTTCTCCAGAGATGCATTGATACTGATTTGATTCTGAATTATGAGAAATGTCATTTCATGGTAGAACAGGGGATAGTGTTGGGTCATGTAATTTCCAAAGAGGGTATTTCTGTGGATCCTGCAAAAATAAATGTAATTGCTTCATTGCCTTACCCATCTTGCGTACGCGAGATACGTTCCTTTCTTGGACATGCAGGTTTCTACAGGCGTTTTATAAAGGACTTCAGCAAGATAGCACTGCCATTGTCAAATCTGCTGAAAAATGATGCCCTGTTCCAGTTTGATGAAAAGTGCAAAGAGTCATTTGACCATCTGAAGAAGGCGTTGACTTCTACCCCTGTCATCCAGCCCCCAGACTGGACACTACCTTTTGAACTGATGTGTGATGCCTCAAATTTTCTTTGTAGGGGGCAGTTCGGCACAAAGGGTGGGCAAGGTTGCCCATGTAATTCACTATGCTTCTAGGACCCTAGATGCCGCTCAGGCAAATTACACAACCACTGAGAAAGAGCTGCTAGCTATTGTATTTGCACTTGACAAGTTTAGGTCTTATTTGCTAGGTTCTAGGGTGACTGTTTTTACTGACCATGCAGCTTTGAAATATCTGCTGAAGAAGCCAGAAGCTAAGCCAAGACTGATCCGGTGGATGCTTTTGCTTCAGGAATTCAATGTGGAGATAAAGGATAAAAGTGGAGCTGAAAATTTGGTAGCAGATCATTTGAGTAGGATAGCAAGGGATGAGGATATTTTTCCCATCCAAGATGATTTCCCTGATGAGATATTGTTACATATGTATGGGGTAACCCCCTGGTTTGCTGACATTGTAAATTTTCTAGTTGCTGGTGTTGTTCCTGCAGGTACAAGTAGACAAAAGTTCCACAAGCTGAAGAGCGATGCAAAATATTATGTGTGGGATGACCCCTGTCTGTGGAAGTTTTGCAGTGACCAAGTCATTCGGAGGTGTGTACCCGATCATGAGAAGGAGTCCATCCTGCATTTCTCACATGCATCTCCAGTTGGAGGACACTTTGGACCTCAAAGGACAGCAAGAAAAGTCCTGGACTCCGGGTTCTACTGGCCCACAATTTTCAGGGATTCATATGAGGTATACAAGAACTGTAAAGAATGTCAAATAACAGGCCCTGCAATCACTCGTAGGAGTGAGATGCCTCAGCAGCCAATGCTTTATTGTGAGGTCTTTGATGTGTGGGGGATGGACTTCATGGGTCCTTTTCCTCCTTCTTTTGGTTTTGTATATATTTTGTTGGCTGTAGATTATGTTTCAAAGTGGGTGGAAGCAATCCCCACTAGGACTAACGATGCTCAGATTGTTTCAAAATTTGTTAGGTCCAACATCTTTTGCAGGTTTGGCATACCCAAGGCCATCATCAGTGACCAGGGCACACATTTTTGCAATAGAACCTTGGAGGCCCTACTCAGAAAATATGGGGTTGTACATAGAGTGTCTACTGCTTACCATCCCCAAACCAATGGCCAGGCAGAAATATCAAACAGGGAGATTAAGCAAATTCTGGAGAAGATGGTGCAGCCAAACAAAAGGGAATGGAGCCGCCGTCTGGAAGACGCACTGTGGGCCCAAAGGACTGCTTTTAAGACACCTATAGGGATGTCCCCCTTCCGGCTAGTTTTTGGCAAGGCATGCCACCTCCCGGTGGAAGTTGAGCATAGAGCATATTGGGCAGTAAAGTGTTGCAACTTGGACATGAAGAAATCTGGTGTTGAGTGAAAAATGCAATTACAGCAACTTGAGGAGCTTAGGCTTGTAGCTTATGAGAGCTCCAGGATTTATAAAGAGAGTACAAAACTTTTTCATGATAGAATTATTGTTAGGTAAGAATTTTTGTGGGTCGAAAGTCTTATTGTTTAATTCCACTTTGAGATTGATGGTGGGAAGCTTAGGTCTAAATGGGATGGCCCTTTTGTTGTGACTAATGTGTTTCCTTATGGTGCAGTGGAGATTCAAAGTACAGGTACCAACAAGACTTTCAAGGTTAACGGGCAAAGGTTGAAGCCGTTCCATGGTGTGGATGCTGCTGACCCTGCGGATGCTAATGTTGAGGAGCTATCTTTGGATGCTCCACCTTACACTGATGCTTGATCAGGGAGTTTCTTTTCCTTTCCCTCACTCTGATTGTAAAGTCTGTTGTTGTTCATTGGGGACAATGCATGTTTTAAGTGTGGGGGAGGGAACTAGTTGTAGTTTTTTCTTTTCTTTGAATAAAGTTTTCTTTTCTTTGAATAAAGCTCCTGAATAATTTGAGAAGCTCAGGAGCATTTGTGTGTTAAGTTTTAGTTGGCAAGTTTGCTAGATTTTGATTGATGTTGCACAGATTGCTTGCATGATTGATATGTGATGATTCCCCCTAGGCTGAAAATTTTGAAAGATTTTGTGATTCCCATGTGAAAATTGAAAACTGAACTTTGGGATTTTGTTATGATAGCATGATGAATGATAAGTTTGGGGTGATAGGGAGCACACACTAGGGATAATATCTCTTTCAAACAATTTGCATGAATGTCCAGGTGAGGTTTTGAGCCTCCAACATGTTTCAAAC
The DNA here is from genome assembly GCA_030762895.1 of Sophora flavescens. NCBI lineage: Eukaryota > Viridiplantae > Streptophyta > Magnoliopsida > Fabales > Fabaceae > Sophora > Sophora flavescens. Next base: position 122,270,426 of record CM061065.1, read on the forward strand.
TGTGTGAAAATCACTTTCAAGTTGCACTTCCCTGGATTTGATTGAATCTCTTTTTGGTTTGCATGATTATATGTGTGTAGCAAATGATTTAGGCAGTTTCTTTGTAAATAGCTACTTGGCCTGAATAAACTAATTCCTATTGCATGTTCCCTAGTTAGCCCTTTTGAGCCTATTAGCCTATTAGTTCTTGATAACCTAATGTTATAAGCCCAAAAATCTGGAAAACCATGTTAACCCGATCTTAGGATTAGGAGAGCATGTAATCTTAGAATGGGTGCAAGAAACTAAAGTTTGGGGTGGCTGCAAGGTGTAATATGTTGTTGGGATTGAAAAAAAAAAAAAGAAAAGAAAAAAAAGAGTTGGAGCCAAAAGCTTGTGAAAGAAAAAGTGTACAAATGTTGAAAAAAATACAAAAATACAAAAATGCCAAAAAGAAATAAAAAGAGCTGTAGCCACCCAGAAGTGTAAAGAAAAAAATAAAGAAAGGAACTTGAGTGAAATTCAAAGTGTAAATATAGTTCATGCTCTCTTAGTTCCTAGGGTCTTCAGCTTAGTTCCTTTTGTATATCCTACCCTTAGCCAGGCCCCATTACAACCCAATAAAGCCCTTTTGATGTTGCTTGCATGTTTTCTGTGGGAGCCATTTTGAGGTGAAAAGCAAATTTTTGGGAAGTGTACTTGAAAAGTGAAACTGAGTGCAAATTGTTAGCCTGACATAAACCGAGTGAATGAGTGAACAAATAATGCCCTTGTGAGGAAGGCAGTTGTTTGGATTTGGTGATCTCCCTCTTGTGTGTGACTTAGATCCCCTGCTTAGATTTCTGATTGTTTTCATGATGAAACTCTCAAATGTTTAGAATAAATGAATTTGGGGATTGCTCTGTTTGAAAAGGGGGAAACAATGAAGAAAAACTGTTTTGATGTATTGCTTGAATGTGTGCAATGTTGATTGAATCTTTTGAGCTTGCCAGGTCTTGAGTCTTTTTGATTTTTTGAGTCTTAGTTTGCTTGGGGACAAGCAAAGTTTAAGTTTGGGGTATTTTGATAAGCCTCTGGCTCATCTAGTTTTATAGCTAGTATGACCAGGGGTTTTGTGCAAATTATATCGTATTTTTACCCAAATTAGATTAGATTGTCCTCAAGCAAGGTTTTGAGTCTCTAGAGTAGTTTTAAGTTAATTTAGCTAGTTTTAAGTCAAAATAATACACTTATGCTTATTTCCTTGTTTTCAGGTTAAGTAGAAGCTGAGAAAATAAAGAACAGAGGTCTCGCCCCCTGAAGGACACGCTTCGCCACGCGACCCCGGCTTGACTGTTCAAGAAATTGCTAAGTCTCCGGGTCGCCTCGCGAAGAAGGTCTCGCCCGCGAGTCTTCCAAACCTGAAAAAGTCGGAGACGATCACGGCTTGCCCGTGTTGAAGGTCATGGCCGTGGCGATTTTGAAGCTGAAGAGTCTCGCCTCGCGAGAACCCCTTCGCCTCGCGAATATGAAAGTCAGAGAGCATCACGGTTAGGCCCTGATGGCCATAACGGGCGTAAGGAGGAAACTGTTCATATCCTCGCCTCGCGAGAGACACTTCGCCTCGCGAGAATGCCAAGGGTTGCTGACTGTTTATGAAATTCGCCTCGCGAATGTTTGCTCGCCTCGCGAGCCATGTGAATTCTGAATTTGTATAAAAGGTCATTCTCGAACATTTTGTAAAGACTTTTGCTACTCCAACTTTCTGATATACATTTTTCTCTGCGATTTCGTTTTTGCCATGGAGCACTAAGTCCTAGGATTAGTCTACTGTTTGAGGATCCTATATACTTGAGGTTATGTAAATCCCTATTTTAATTGCTTTTCCCTCTTCAATACCATACTTTGTATTTCTGTTTGCTTAATTCAGGAGTATACTGTATTGTATTGATTCATCCCTGGTGATATCATGTTCCTATAATTAATCGCATCTGCTTAATTTGCGTGTGTACATTTCGTGTTCGCTTAGTTCACGAAGGGCTTAATCCCGTTTGCTTAATTCGGGAATAGGGACATGTATCTGTGGTAGTAGTTTCGCTTGTAAAGTGCTACTACAACCGGGAGGGGATAAGAATCCGCTTAGGGCTTGGGTTTACATTAACCAAGGATAGTTGGGAATTCTCGACAGTAGATTAATCGTTGTTTGATAATTGATAATCCCTTTTCAACTGCCTTGTTTTTGATTGCTCTGTTTTGTTTGTTACTTATTCGCACTCCAATCCAAACCCCCCCCCCCCCCAAAACTGTTTTTTTTGTGAAAGATACTATTCTCAGAGTCCTTGAGAGACGACATCCGAGTTGTCGCACTAGACTACAGTTTTAAACCCGCTCGTCCTTTTTGGCGCGTGCGCGACAGCGCGACCAATAATATTTTGCAAATTGGTGGACTCATTTGACAATGGACCTTGGTTGCCTAACTGGTTGGTTCTTGCTGGTTTAGAGTCTGTTTGGTTTGCCAAATCAGCTAGCGTATAGCGGATAGTTTATAGCGGATGGAAAAGTAGCCTCATTTAAAATTAACTTATAGCGTTTTTTCAATAGTGTATAGCGTTTTTTTTTTCCGGACGCTACTTGGAATAGCGTTTGAGCTTCTAGCATATAGCTTATCAATTTTTCTTCTAGTTTTATCCCTAGTATCTTAATTAAATTCCTCACTTATTCTTGGCTAATAAAATAAAATACTGACCATTTAACATCGTATATAAATAAGAATTAATTAGATTTAAATTTAAGATTAAAAATAGAAATCTATTTGTATCTATAAAAAATAAAATTTATATAAAAATCATATCAATATATAATTCCATATTTATTATTACATTTTACTTATTAAAAATAATTTAAACTAAATCAATACTAAAATTAAAAATTAATATTTCAATTTTTGAAAGGATAAATATTTTTAAAAAAAATAAAGTGTTAGAAGTGATAATTATTAAGATAAATAATATATATATATATATATATAATTTATATAAAAAAAATGCAAACATACCATTTTATGTCATTTTATATATATCAGCTAGTCCAACCGCGAGTTTTAACAAACACTTCAAATCCAATCCGTTAGCTAATCCACTATCAGCTAGCTTATCCGCTATCTACTAACTTATATGCTATCCGCTAGTTTCTCCCAAACAAAGCCTTAATGACTTCTAAGAGCATGCTTGAGAAAGCTGAATTTTTTCCATTTTAGCTGTTTTATTATCCTCAAAAAGTTGTTTTCAAAATAATCTAATATGTCTGGTACCTTACTTAAATTTATAAAAAAAAAAATTGTTGAGAAAAAAACTATTTTATGTCATCTAGTTTGTTTTAGCTTAAGATTGTTGTGATTTGATTATTTTTCATTCTCAAAACTCTCTTACTTGTTTACCTCTACAAAACTAACTTCTAAACAAATATTATTAAATTATACAAATAACTTCATACTATTTTTCATAATTTACAATATAAAAGTATTTTTTTTTTTGCACTCCCTAAACGAAATAGATTATCTTAAAATCACTTTTCATCAAATAAACCCAAACAAAAACAGATTCTGATTATAATTGATTATCACAAGAATCGATTATCAGCATAATCTTTTTTTTTTTCCAGTTTTTCCAAACACACTCTAATTGATGGGATTGTTGGATGAATCATTAATCCTTTGCAATGACACGTTGTTTAAGATGTTTACTTCTTTGAATGTTCTAAGAAATTTGAAATTACTTGACACCTTGTAAGCTTGATGATTTATGCGGCTTAGTGGCTCAAATAATGTAAGCTTTATTTTGCATTTTTAATGCATAATATTAATAGCCAATAAGTAATATTATTTTCGCTCCATTTTGTTACAGATTAGAAATAAAAAATTTTATTTAAGGTTTTTTGTACAATTTTTTTATATTTTTTATAATTTGTAGTGAATTTATCAATCAAATTTGCTTTTTTTATTTTTGGTGTGCCAACCTGCCATTCAATGTGGTGAAGTGTGATTTTCAACTTACTTTTAAAATTCAATCCGTTCCGCCTTGTTTTAGGTGATTGTCGGCGGGGAGGGACGAACCGAATTGCCCCATTGTGCCACCTCTAGTTTTTGATTTGGTCTTCTTTACTCCTTAGTTAAACTTTGGATAAATTTCGGTGGAATGCTATAAGGCGGGACAAAATGGGTTAGTCTAATCGACGGGGAGGGACGGACCGAATTGCCCCATTATGCCACCTATAGTTTTCGATTTGGTCTTCTTTACTCCTTAGTTAAACTTTGGATAAATTTCGGTGGAATGCTATAAGGGGTGACAAAATGGGTTAGTCCAATCCGTTTAAGTGCCTGTTTGTTTAAGATTTTGTGCATCCCAAACTTGATTCTAGTGGAAGTAAAAGTGATTTTGGGGATTTGAGGGTGTTTGTTTACCCAACTACGTTGAAAAAAATTGATTTTGGGTTACGTAGAATTGATTTTAGGAGAAACAATAATTTCTAGCCTTTTCGTTGAGAAGAATTGTTTCTAGGGGTGTGACCTACAAAATTCTTTATATTTACACCTCAAAAGTGATTTTACTTTATCATCCAAACAAAACCATTTCTTCTAAACCAACTTTTAAAATATAATTATCATATTTGTCTATCCGATTCGGCCTTGGGAGCTCATCTCTCACTCTTAGGCAAATTATGATCAGGCAACTAGTTTGGAGGGGTGGGTTCATCCTAGGGTTGTTCAATCGATCCAAGTCAGGTGGATTCTGCCTCGTGGAGGATGGATGTCGCTCAACTCAGATGGTGCGGCAAGATTTGATTCATCAGTGTCTGGTTGTGGTGGGCTCTTACGAGGAATGGATTTGTGTCTATTCTAAGAACCTGGGATCCTCGACTGCTTATGCGACGGAGCTATGAGGAGCTTGGGAAGGGATGAAAATTGCTAAGGCCAGAGGTTTTAGTTTGGTGGAATTGCAAATGAACTCTAAAGTGGTGGCTGATTGCTTAAATGGAGGAAAAGATGGAAGCATTAGTGACTGGAGTTTAGTAAGAAAGATAAGGCATCTCCTTCGATGATGGTGAGCATTCGAGCGAGGCATGTTTACAGAGAAGCAAATAGATGTGCTTGCCAATATGCTGGGGTGGGGGGTTCAGGTTCAGGTGTATGAGCATCCTCTTGTGCAGGCTTTGCAGGTGTTTCTAACTAATGTTTTGGGTGTTTGACTCCCTATTTAGTTTGGCTGTAGTTTTCTTTTGGGCTTAGGCCCCTTTTATAACAAAAAAAATATAAATCAAATTTTTTAAACTCGATTTTTTTAAAACTAATCCTTTTATAATCAATTTTTAAAAATCAATTCTATCAAAATCTAAAATAAACGAAGGCTAACTTGTTTTTTTGTGAGTTGGGTTGAAGTTTCCAACCCACCTACCGGTTATGACTCACCCCAAACTTTCCAAGAAAGCGGGTTCAAGAACGAGTTGATGGCCCAACCTGTATTTTGTATAAAAAAATACAATTTTAATTTTACATGTGTTTTTTTAATTAGTGAATAAAGGGGCTAAAGCCAAAAAAAAAAATGCTAACAAGTTTTTACACAGGGTACCCAAAAAAAAACCATCGCTTAAAAGCTACCCATCTCCCTTGTCCGGGAGATAAGATTATGACAATCAATAGGGTATTGGTCGAGTGGAAGCAACTTGCTCCTATATGGAAGATGATCTCGGGAACCTGGGTTCGAATCCTTGTGGAGTAACCCTATGGGTGTTCATACCCAAACCAATCCAAAAAAAAAAAAAAAACCGAAATCCAATTCAAAAAAACTGAAAACCGAATAAAACCGATGTCAGTTGGATTTTTGGATATTGTTTTGTGAAAACTGAATGGATCGGAACAGATTTTGAATCCCTTTTTTAAAAACCGAATCAATCCAAACCAAATCGCCTATATAAAATTTAATATATGTTTATTGTATTTTTTGCATTAGTAATTTTTTATTTGTTGGTTTTTTCCTAATAAATCTTAATAGTTTTATTTGCGTAATTTTTTATTATTTCTAATGTTCCAAACATAAGTAAAAGATGTCTTGAAACTTGATGATTATTATGATATTTATTTATTTTATACATATTTTATTAAATGTTATTTCCTGAATGTATCAACTAGTATATATATGTTTAAGATTTCGTTCAATTTAGCTTGTAATCTTGATTCTTTAATATAATATAAACATGAAATGATGTGCCATTAAAAATCAAATCAACCGATCCAATCCAAACCACATTTAATTGGATCCGATCAGATTTCTTTAAGGAAGCAATCTAAACCGAATCGAACCACATGTTCTTTTAATCTTTGGATCGGATGATTTTTTTTGCCTAAAATCCAATCCAATCTGATCCGTGAAAACCCCTAAGTCACCCTCATTGGAAGACTGAGAACCAAGGTTTCGAAAAAATATATATATATATTAAGAAAACCCACTCCTAATGATAACCTGCAATTACCATTCCCTTCCTATAGGTGTGGGTAAACATCAATAATCATTGATCTTCGGTCTTCCTGTAGAAGAAAGTATTCCTACTACCCCTAGAGGAGCCCTTGCGCAGGTGGTGGATTTATACATTTAACGTTTAATTAGTCATTCCTTTACCAGATATTAGAGCCGTCAAATAGGTCGGTCCTAGCCCATTTAACCCTAACCCGTATAGGTCAGGGTCAAATAGGCCACAGGATCAAAAGGCTCACATTAAAAAAAGCCCACGGGATCAAAAAGCCCTAAAATGCTCTAAGGGACAGGGCCAGCCCATGAGTCATAATTTTTTTGATAGACCTATTTTTTTTTTCTTTTATAAAAATTGATAAAAAGAACAACAACTATAATCACTCTAACATTATGTAATAATATCATTTAACCTATGAAATTATCTATTTAAATATGTATTACGTGCTATAATTTTTCCTTCACTAATCGCACAACTACTTAGGTAATCTAAGTGAATAGTTTTCCTTAGCTGGAATATTATCTATTACAATAATTTGATTCAGTTCTCTACTTTAACAATTCATTTCATATAAAGACAAGGATGAAAAGAGATAAAAAGAATGGTTTCTCTTCAATTTTTTTAGAGAAAACTATAGCACTTAATACATATTTGATAGTTAATTTCATAGGTTAAATGATATTATTACATAATATTAGAGTGATTATAATTGTTGTTCTTTTTGTCAAGTTTTATAAATAAAATAAAATAAATAGGACTATCAAAAAAAATATGGCCAATGGGCTGGCCCTGGCCCCTAGGGCTTTTTAGAGCTTTTTGGCCCTGTGAAATTTTTTTAATGTGAGCCCTGTGGCCATCTGGCCCTGACCCACATGGGCTAGGGTAAATGGGCTATGATGGCCCATTTGACAACTCTAATTATGGACTAAATGGACTGGACTATTATTATGGGCTAGATGGGCTGACCTTAGGATTTAGGGCCAAATTGACAGCTATACCATATATACAAGTCTAGAAATTGATAAAACCCTAACATCGTTTACCAGTCTTTTAGTTATCTGTCGTTTCTGAGCCCGCTCCCCCTGTTTCACTGCCCTCTGTTGTGCCACCCCCAGTCCCAGTACGCGTTATTGTCACCGGTGCTGCAGGTACTCTATTCCTTCCTTCTCTGCATTTACCCATTCACTGCTACATTTATTCTGCTTCTAATCAGGACACAAACTGAACCCCACGTTTCAAACACACTCTTGAAATGTTGCAGAACAATTGTTAGCATTGTTTAAAGAAATTGTTTATTTTTAATGCAACACTCATGATTTTAGTACCTCTTCTCTGGTTTTTTTTAAATAGTTTTGAGTTAAAGCATCTGGACAAAACTGACTTTCGTAGTTTTAATTTATATTAGTAACCAAATATGGGGAACTGCATCTTATGCAAGCCTAGGCACATTCTTTTAGCATTCAGAATATAAATTGCTTTTGTTAATTTTGGAGTTTAGATATAATGCTACATTATAAGGTATTGACTCATGAGAGGATGCAAAATACTATAGGAGATTTATGAATATTATCACTTTGAGTGTGTCTGTGTTTATTTATACATGATTGAATATGATCAGGGACGGACCCAGAAATTTTGATCAGTAGGGCAACATCATATATTATAAATATTTTTTTATAAAGAACTGCATAAGCGAAAAAATAATAGCATCAGGATCATTAAGCTATAAATTGAAAATTACAAAAATTATATCATTGTATACTCGTAAAATTGAAAACATCTCAACTTGTATAAATTATAATTGCTCTCTATGTCTTCATATTTTGATATTGTTGTATATTTTTTTCATTTTCAGTGCTATTAAAATATTTATGCGACTAAGTTATACTAAAAAAATAAAAGGTGTTATGTAAAGTAGAGTTGTAGAGCAATGAAGGCAACGTTCAACAAAATAATTTATCTAAAATTTAATTAAAAAAATTCACTTGGTGGGGGCTCTGCCCCCAATGCCATGAACCTAGTCCCGTCCATGAATATGATGCATGTAGTTGTTGTACTTTTATAATGTTGATCATAATATATATACTCTTTGCTTGAATTTTTAGCCTACTCATGTCTCGGGGCATACAAAAGGCTAATTGTGGTGTTCACATTGATCGAGTCAGTGAACTACCAAGTGATGTCATTGATGTCATCCTACAGCATTTGCCCATCCGAGATGCAGTTAGGACCGCTATTCTGTCAAGGGAATGGAGGTATAAGTGGACTTCAGTCTCACAACTTGAGTTTGAACAAGATTTTTTTTGAGAAGTGTAGGCATATTGGAGACCTTGAAATTCCTAGTATTATCACAGATGTTCTTCTCATCCACAATGGCCCTATCTCTAAGTTCTATCTTGGCATTCCTCGAGAATACCCAGTCAGAATCAAATGCCTCTATAAGTGGATTTTGTTTTTGTCAAAGAAAGGCATTGAAGAACTTGGGCTTTGGAATGAACAGTCAGAATTATATCAAATGCCGTCTCCTCTCTTCTCTTGTCAGGGATTGACTGGCTTGGGACTTCAGCAATTTGAATTGTCACTTCCACCCAATTTTGGTGGCTTTAAAAATCTGCTTAAGCTTCGATTGAATTATATTAGATTTGAGTCCAATGCACTTGAGAGTCTTATCTCTAGTTGTTCGTTACTTGAACAGCTCTCCCTTTCATTCTGTTCTGGTTTTGATTCAATTAATGTCTCTTCCCTTAGTCTGGAATACTTATGTATTGAAGATGATCGGGTTATCAAGTCAATTTGTTATGAGAAAGCAAAGAATTTGAATGAACTGTTACTGATGCTTTCGGAGAACTTGGATCAACTCGACGTCTCCGATTTTGTGGAAGGCTTGCTGAAAATTGAGAGGCTTTTTCTGGGAGAAGGTTACATCAAGGTTAGAATACAACAGCTTTGGTATGAGTTTATTTATTATAGTTCAGTGGGATGTGATTTGGTGGTCATATATATTATTACTTTTGTAGGTTTATATAGAACTATAGAACAACATAGCAATCCATTAACATATGGACTATCCTCACTAATTACACAATTGTACTTGGAGTGTTTTTTTCTACAAAGGGATAGCAGCTAGTAAGCTGTGTTTTGCACGATATGTCTTGTGTTTTGAATCTCTGATCTCATTTTGAAAGTTTTTCACATCCCTTTTAGCTAAGCTACCTTGGCCTCATGATTTGATTTTCTAAAGCCTTATAACTCATCTATTATTTGTCGAAAAGTGAAACAGATTTGCATTTAGATTTATGGTCGAGTCTCTATAATTGGTGCTTGCCTTATATGTAGAAAGTTGTGTTATTCTAGTTGAATGTGTACAAATACATCTCTCAGTTTTGCTGTTTGGATGCATAGAGTCTGTCTGCAGGTATCACACAGCATACATTGCTAAAGAAAATCAACTCCTTAGAAATTCTGGAATTGGATGGTGTGGATTTCAATCTATCAAAAGAACTTCTGTTTTTTGTTTGTTTACTTAAAAGTGCTCCCAACCTGAAGCAACTCTGTATAAAGGTGAGCAAGAAGACCTATACTTTTTTTTTTTTTTAATTAGATTTTGATTCTATATATATAATATATAATTTTTTATAGAGCTATAGTAAGGCTGCGGCACCAGAGCCAGACCATCTGAAGGCATTAGACTGCAATAGTTGTTGCCTTAGTCAGCTTCGGGAAGTGATTATCAATGTTGAAACTGACTATGAGCCTGCAATGGACTTGACACGGTTTCTCCTTGCAAATTCCTCATCATTGAAGAACCTTACATTCAAGGTCGGCTTTGGTCTAAAAAAATCAGATATGCCTACACTGTTAAGAATTTCGCGGGGTTTGTTACAGATTGAACGAGCATCACAAAGAGCGCAAGTGCGGTTCCTTTATGAAGGCCTCAATGAATAGCGATTGTATTTGATTTTAGCCTTCATCGCCACAATATTTGCAAGTGTCTTGATTTTCTTTTATTTTTTTTACAATATTATAGTTTGTACATCCAGTTTCGTATTGTCCAAGTATTAGATATGGATGTTCAAATATTATATTTTATTTACCGAAGTTGCTTCTATTGGGTTTTATATCCATTTCAAAGTCGAAGCTGTTTTATTTATTTTGGTGGTAAAAAAGGAATGCTTTAGGAAGGATAAATATGCTGAATTTATAGTAATTTATGTTCCAAGATGAGACTTATGTTGGTGAAACACATCTTATGTTCCAAGTGCTTTGAATCACATTAGCAAGGCTCTTTGTGCAGTTGCAAACTTTAACTCACACCAGTGCAGAGGTTACAATTGTTGATTTGAGTACGTATTTTGAGCTGCATATAAACTCAGTGACCACCCCATCTATATAAGTGGGAACTAATGGGAGTGTAATAACTGGTAGTTGTCTCCTAATAAATAAAAATAAGCTATCTAAACCACTCTGAATAAAAGAAAGTTTGATTTTGTGCATTTGTTCTGCTATTTTATCTTTGATTTATTTTCCATTAACTTTGCATGATGATTGGTCTTTGGGTGTTGATTGGTCCGTTTGGGTGGGCGATTGAATTTACTGATTTAGGTTTATGGTTACTTTCCCAGTGGTGTGCTGGTGGTACTCACATCATTCTCATCTAATTTCCCGATGATAATATGATGTTAGAGTTGAAATTGAACTCTAGTCCTTGCTAAAATGTACCCAGGAAACAACCTGAAGCTATTAACCGAGCTGTGTATTTTCCTTGATTGATCTCACTATGTCTAAATAGTAAAAATATTTTTGCAAAGATGTATTACTCTCTAAATGTAATCAACTGAATCATATGTTAAGCAGCACTCCCTGGAAGCAAACAACGAGGACAAGGAATGTAGAAGCACATAAATATGAACTAAATTGATCTCTTTTTATTTGGAGCCTTTGGTTCAATTGACTTTTTTAAAGCCTTTAGTTCTTCCTCATTTTAAAAAAGAATGGTTGAATGTTTTGTAGTCTTTATTAGTTCTTGTATAAGACCATTATATTGGAGTACATTGATTGATTAAGATAAATAAAAAAAAAAAAAACTTAAATATATAATGCCAATTGAAAGTTACATAGATTTTACTAAGGAGTAATATTGAGTACCCAAGCGTGGATCTCAGTTAATAGATTGCCACAATTAGGAATGTAGACATTCCATGTTGTATGATGATATCGCTAGCTGAAGCAAACTTTACATGGATTTCACTTTGAGTATTACAATGCAATTCTCTTCTAACTTTCTTGTTAATAATTACCTTCAAAGATTCATAACTATAAAAATATACAAAAATATTCTTATCACTGCATAAATATTGGATACCTTTAATAAAATCTGTTATCAAGGAAGAGTATTTTAAGACTTGGGATAGACCACTAGCTCCCCCTTTTATTAAGGAAGAGTATTCTAAAGAAACGATAACCACTTCTCTTTGTGTTGGACATAGGTGCAACAGGGAGCACCATTTTAAAAAAAGAAAAATAAAAGATTAGCACCATTGACATGGATCAAGTAACTTTACACAGACTTCCTTTCTTTTTTTCCTAGATCTCTACTTGGCAACCTCAGTAGCTTGAAATCTCTTTATCTATCAAACGGTGATTATCTTTCAGAAGGTAATATGCTTTCAAATGTGATGCAATTTCTTATATGTTGTATTATATAAGACTACTTTTTTTTTTTACTTGAATGAAGTATACAATACAAAATTAAGTCAGAATATATTATAACCTGTCACGTTCTTTTATTGCATATGCACTCAACTTTGTTTAAAACATATCCCAAAGGCATAATTTAATTATTTTTATTGCTTAGCTGAAGTTAAAAACAATGTAAAAGATGTGATACTATTGCTTATTGACATGTGCAACATTTTATGATTACTATAATTTTGGTAAAACCAACTTACTGGCCCTCTAAAGCAACTCATGAAAACCAAATAGGATTGTTTTTATGTTGCACTTGCCTCCTGTACTATCTAGAAATTTTACCTGCACAGAGGAAGTTTCTTCGTTTATTATTTTCATACAAATCAATGACGCCACTCATTTATTTATAGATAGTGTGTTTTCATTGAGATCATAAATGAGTTTCTAGTTGTAATAGATGGTTGAAATATTATGAAAATGAGTTTCATGTTACTTGATAAAAGTAGAATATATATACAAGATTTTGAAGGTCTCTGCCAGGCAACACATTGTTGTTGCTAACACAGGTGTAATATACATTGTTGGCATTTCCACAACCCAAGGAACTCATTTGTTTCTCATCAATGAAGCCCGAATATTTAGTATGATACAGGTAGGATACAACACAAACGAGATGATCAAAATTTGCAAAGAAATAGACATTGATCATTTCTTATACAACTATGATGATCAAAATTTACAAAAAGAAACTTTTGATTATAACAAAAAACACAGCTTCTATCAATGTCATTATATATTCTTTCTCCTATGTCAAAACAAGTCTCGACTCTGTACAACAGCCAACAATTCAAAAACATCTTAACTAAATTGTTGTCTAATGTTAGTTGATTTCGTCTCATCCTCCCCATTATTGTCATCTAGAAAAGACAATGACTTCTAAGTCTACTTCATCAAGAGATAACTCTGTCAAATAATACTTCTTTAATAGTATCCAGAAATATTATACGAGTATCGGATAAAATAAAATTAAAAAATAGGAAATACTTATTCGGAAGTACCCTACAAATATCAATATCGAATATAGGTACAACACGGATACGTTTCTATTTTTGAAGTATTCGGGCTTAATAGTTTCTCATGCAACATGCATCTTTAACCACAATGTTTTATTTACATTATATACATTTATTTGTTTTTAATCATTTTTGTCTTTTGATTTTTGTTATTTGTATTATTTGCTCTTCATGCCGGATGTTTTGTCTCATTTTAGTTGGCATGGTAAAGCAAGAAGTTTAAGCATACTTCTTTAAGTACATATATTTTAGACAAAATTGTATTTTTTGTCCCTTAAGTTATTTGCTTTGTTCAAATTAGTTCTTTAAGTTTTTTTTGTGACAAATTGGTCCCATAAGTTAGGTTCGGGTAATAATATTTTCCTTTTCACTCCATTCCTTCAATTCATATCCTACATGGCATTTCCGAACCTAGTTGGTTTCTCGACGTGTCATTTAAAATAATAAATTAATATTTGAAAAATAAAAAAATTAATAAATAAATATATTTTTTCATTATTCTCTACCTTCTTCAAGAACCCCCCGCCCCCACCACTGGAATGTCTTCTATTCCTCCCTGTAAAATCAAGAATCCTCCCATTCTCAAACTCATCAAGAAACGAAAAGAACCCTATCATTAGGGCATCATCATTCTTATCTATAAACATCTTAGCCTTCCTACAGTTTTTCCTCAACAACTCAACATGTTCCCTAACATCATCGCTCAATTCAACTTCCTTAACTGGAAAAACACTCAAAAGGGTCGAAATCTCTTGGTTCAAATCGTGGAAGTGACTTGAAATCGAATGGTTCTGAAGCAAAACGGTGGAATCCCTCAAATAGTGGAAGAGGGAACACTTTATCTTTGGGAATCCCTCTAACACTCCAACAAGAGTTGAAAAACCTTGATTCTTTGTATGAGGGACCTCGAATTCTTGCACCGGAAGGGCTTAGGTGATCGGAGAAGCACGAGACGAGTCGGCGACCGTGACGAGGGTCTGGACTAGTGCGACGTCGGTGAAGTTAAATAGAGCGAGGAACACCTCCAAAGATGGCGACCGGCGTCGCTGCAACGACGAGAATATAGCATCCAAAGACATGTAGATTTTCTAGGGTTTTCTGAAATCCGAAGAATCCGTGAAGGGGATCACAAAATCTTCGACACCCCAGATGGTTATTTTAATAATCGAGTAATTCCCCCAAAAAAAGCAAGGAATTTGGAGACTTTCTAAACTAAAAAACTTTGAAAATTTCTCGAAAAACGTTTAATTTTCTGGGTGTCCAAACAGCAAAAGCATGAAAATAAATAATGAAAAAGATGGACTTGGAGAGAATAATTAAAAAAATATTTATTTATTTATTTATTGAATTTTTAATATTAAAAATATTAATTTATTATTTTATATGACACATGAACAAACCTACTAGATTTGGAAATGTCACATAAGAAGGGAATTGAAGGGATGGAGTGAAAAGGAAAATGTATCACCCGAACTTAACTTATGAGATTTATTTGTCACAAAATAAACTTATGGGACCAATTTGAATAAAACAAATAATTTAAGGGAGCAAAAGTACAATTTTACCTATATTTTAATAATTGGCCTACACAACACTAAAAGTTTCAAAACGCATTGCTAAAGCATAATTTTGAGAACATGTTAAGACTAAGTTTTTTATATCTTTAATTATGATAAATTTAAATAAAGAATGATTTTAATTCAACCTTTTGAAATCTGCTAATTTGTGTATGGCTTAATGAACTTTTTGGTTCCTGTAAAATATGAGTCTTTTGATTTTAGTCCCTATCTTTATTCCTGTAAAATAGGAGTCTTTTGATTTTAATCTCAATCCTTTTTTTTTTCTGCATTGTATCCTCATATCTTTTCAAATTTTGTTATTAGTCCCTGTCATCCGTTAACTGCCTACATGCCTAACAGTAGGCGTGGCAAAAACTAATAGTTTTTTATTGCCATGTAAATTTTTTTTTACAAAATTTCATTTTTAAAAATCTGATATTATTAGTCCCTATGCTAGTTTTTTTTTTAATACTTTTTTTTTATTTTACATTTTTTTCTTCTCCCCCTTTCTCTTCGCCGCCGCCGCCGCCGTCATCATCACCCAGCAAACCAAAGTCAGATGCAGTAAAAACACTAGTTCCTTGGGACATGTTCCCAACAAATTTGACAAAAACAATTTGATCCTCAAACCCCATTACAGAAGTACTACAAACAATTCATCATCCATAGAAAACAATGGTCCTGCCTTCATCCATCACACTCCCTCAACCAGTAATTCACCCTTTTTGCGATTTGAGCAGAGGTCCTGACTTGGGCGACAGTGGAGACGTCGTCTGGCTCGTGGTGGTGCTCGTGTTTCAGACTGTCCATTTCCTCCCCAAGACCAAGTCATCCCCTTCCCCAAGCAGTAGATCTGCAACCATTTGACATCACAAATCACTGAAACCAGATTAAAGAGCCATCAAAGATTCAATGGATTGAGGGCGAAGAGGGTGGGTGGTGGAGTGGAGGTTGAGGAAGAAAGGGGTGGTGTGGAGGTGGTGGAAGAGTTGCGGCTGTGAACAATTGGTGGAGGGAGAGGGTTACATAAACCCTATAATTTTTTTAAAAAAAAATAGATTTTTAAAAATTTAAACATTTTGTCAAAAAAAAAACAAAAACAAAAATTCATGTGGCATTAAAATTAAAATATATAATTATGAATATTTTGCATGAGATTTGATGTATGTATATTTTTTTGGAAGAATTTTAATTTTATTAGTTGACCCGTCCTAACATTTAAGTTTGGGTCCATCCCTCGACTCGTCGTTAGACATGTTAGCATTAGGGGTGTTCATCAACCGATCCAATCCAATGCCAACCGAACCGAAAAATCGAAAACCGAAAAAACCGCAAACCGAAAAAAACCGAAATTTTTCATTGGATTGGATCGGATTTCGGATCCTATATGTAAAACCGATCCAATCCAAACCGAACCGAAATTATTTAGTTCAATAAAAATAATTTGATCTTTATATTATAAAAGTAATTATTAGTCTTTATATTTTTATAAGTTATCATTCAGTCCATATATTAGAGAGTGTAATTGGTATGTAAATGTAATGTTAGTGTAAAAACTTTTGCATTGTTAACCAATTATAAATCATGTTATGAGTGACTTTTAATATATTTAGGACAATAATCAAACATTTAGAATGATTTAACAATTTATAATTAGGTGATGGTGTAAAATATCTTTACACATGAGAGTGCATATCAATTCATGTATATCCCGTTAAAATACTTATTAGAAATTGTCAATATAATATTTTAAAATTAATTTTTATTTTAAATAAGTAACAAATTTATATGACTCTTTAAATACTCGATCAAATCCAAATCGAACCGAAATATTAGATGTTCTTTGATGTAAACAACTAAGTAAATATGTATCGATAAAAACCGAATTATCCAATCCAAACCGCATTTGATTGGATCGGATTGGATTGGATTTTTTGAATGAAGCAAACCGATCCAATCCAAACCGCATGTTGTTTTTATCATTGAATCGGATGACTTTTTTATTCAAAACCGATCCAATCCAATCCGCGAACACCCCTAGTTAACATACAACGACCAACTTGACGGCAGGGCAAAACTTTAAAAGTTAAAACGACTGAATGTAAAAAAAAAAAAATAGGGATTATAGTCAAAAGACCCTTTTTACACTGATAAAAAGTTCATTAAGCTTAGTGTATTTAGGGATGACAATTTTATCCGCATCCGTGAGAAACCTGCAAGAGGCATGTGCGGGAAGGTTAAACGGATATCCGCAGGTTAAATAAACGGATTTTTTATATTACCCATTTATTCACGGGTGGGGACGGGTACCGAGATGCCCGTACCCGCATATACCTGTACCCGTTAGGAAAAGTTACCTAAATACCCTTATTAACCCTGGCTTACTCATATGATTACACAAACATATTATCAGGTGAGATGGGTCTTCCTCTATTTGCCTTTACCGTCCATCTTCCCTCTGCATTTTAAACATTAGACTCACCAAGATGGTAGTTGGGATTCTTTGTTTGTTAAGATGATTCAATGAATATTGTTGGTTCTGTAAAAGTAGGAGGCTGGATTGAGTAGGCTGGTGTTGGAGTTGGGTTGCTGGACTTTCTTCTGGGATGAAGATGCTTATGATGTGATATTGGAGAATCCACGAAACTATGTGTCCGTTTCTCTGTAGAAGTTTTGGGGATTGACTAGGAAGGTGGAAGTGCAATACTTGCAGGAACATTGAAGATGACTTTGATGGTGGGAATGCAATACTGAAATGGCTTCTTTAACTGATCATCCATTAAATCTATTGCATTAATTTTCTAGACTTTATTCATGATCTTCAACATGTTCTGAGGGTATTAGCTAGTTACTTGGAAAAATAAAGTACTCAGTTTAACTGCTCAGATTAATTTATCTGAAACTTTTTCTATTCTCATGGAGTTTGTACTACAGCCGTGGCTAGTTGGGATTTCATTTGGACCTTGTTACAGAAGTAATCAGGTATTTTTTTTTAAAATTTGACCACATAACAAAACATTTATTTTAAGTTGATACTATAACTGAATCTCCAGACTATGGCTCAAGCAGCAGTTCATGTCAGTAGGCATTCAAAAATCAAAGCAGTAAGAACATTTGTTGTAGCCTTATTAGGCATTCAATTTGGATGTGGTTTGATTTTTATGGTTTGTTGAATACTAATGTATATGAAGTATTGTTGATCTTTATTTTATTTGACATTTTATATTTTTTTTAACAACTTTTTTATAATTGTTTAAGGAATTAGTGCATTTAAAAAAAAAAAACAAAATTGCTATCAAATATCCATGGGTACCCATCGTACCCGCGGGTATCCACGAAACCCGCTAAATACCCGTCCAACGGGTACCCGCGCTGGTAGAGGGCGGGGACGAGCACAGATTTATCCGCCGCAGGCGGGGGTGGTGCTACCTGTGCCTGCCCATGCCCATTGTCATTCCTATGTGTATTAAGTGTGCATATCATAAAGGTAAAAGCATTTTAGTAAAACAATATGTCCGAAAGATATGTCTGTGGTGACTTATAGATTGCGTCTGATGTAACATCCCAAAAATTAGTCATTAGGTAATCTAATAGGAATTGAATTATTATAATGATTATAATTCAAGTTTAGAAATGGTTAAAATCTCATAAGTGATTTAAAAGAAGTTAAATAAAAAATATTTTGAGTGTTTTGGCTCAATTTCACACAAGAGACCTCCTATGACCCGATACTAAACTTCAGATGGATATTTAATACCCTAAACGAACTTTTTAGACTCGATGTCTTCATAAGAAATTTAGATTTGTCTCTTAGCTTTCCATAGACACTAAATTCGTCTGAATTGTATTTTTGTAGCTCAAGTTATGACCAGATTCGTACACACTTGTTTGGGTTCCAACGCCAGAACCGTTTTTCTAACTTCTATCCCAGTTTTGACCATATAAACGTCCATTTCAGATTTTACGGTCTTCATGAAAGTTGTATATATTTCTTTTATCTTTCTAACTATATAAAATTTATAATTTTTGTATATCTACAACTCAATATATATGCGAAATAAAGAGCTGTATGCTAGGTAAGTAGGGTCGACACGTTTTTACACGTTTTGAGCTATTGGGGACTCTATAAATAGAATCTTAACACTCTTAGAGTGCGTTTTAAACCCTAATTTCACCTATAAACTCAAACGGCTAAGAAGAGAAGAAATTTAAGGATTGGGAAGAAAGAGTTGTGGAAGAGGGAGTCTAGGAAGAGGAAGATGAGAACTCTTGGCAAATGTTAGGATTCGCCGTAAGAAACGCTTGGAGCTACTTGGAGGTCTTCAAGAGGTGAGCAACAATACTATTTCGAACCCTTTCCATGGTATATGTGTTTGTTGTGTTAACAAGGGTTTACCTATGATTTTGTTAGATTTTAATAGAGATGCATGTTGTAAATAACCTAAATTCTAAAATTGGGGGTTTTGTTAAAAAGATTATTAAATTGATTAATTGATGTTGTAATGTGCTTATTCATGTATGATGTGTTGTGATATTCATGATTGTTTGTTATTGGTGGAAATTTATATGTTTAAATTGTGGAAAATATTTTGTTACGTACATGAGACATGACATATGTGAATTATAATATGTTGTATGATGTTTGCCACAATACCACCTATGATAGGGGTATCGAAAAGTAATATCACCGTAATGGGGTATCGAAAGTAACATCGTCATATAATTGGGATGTCGAAAAAGAGCAATACCGCCTATAAAGGGGTATCGAAAGTAACACCGCCACATGTTGGGGTGTCAAAAAGGGAGAAATACCGCCATGTGCACATGGGATGTATCGAAATGGAAATGTCCCCGACAGGAGGGTGACATTGAAACACTCCTCATGAGTAGGTGTGGGCAATGGAACGCCATTGTAGTGTGATGTGTGAGATTTATGGCATGCCGATAAGAGACCAATTTAAGATTGAGGTCTCCGAGCCACTTGGATTATTTTCGAGATTATTTGGTATGTGGAATGTGATGCATTGAAGTGATTTGTCCTTATGCTATATGTTTTTTAGTTGTTGATATTACTTTGTTATTAAGTGTATTTTAATATATATTATTTTTCACAAATTAGCGGATACCATGGACAGTTTTTCCGGTTACCGTGCCGGGTGAGAACAACACTATTTTAGAAACATTTTATAAACGTATTGTTGTTCACTAGGATTTTATATCTTATTAAAAAGTGTTGTTTTCAAATCCCGAGGACATCGTCATTGAGGATGCAAAGACTTGAGGAATATATCTTTTAGCTTTTAGTTTGGTTAGTATTGTGGGATGGATTATGGGGACCATGTAGACATCGTTATTATTATTTTTTCTCGGATTGTAGTAGACACTCGGTTTTGAGTTTTCAATTTATTTCGTTGTATTGGATTTTTTTATCTCTACTTTGATAATTATTTTATTATTATGAGATTATTTTCAGACTCAAATAAATTTACGAAATTTGTATGTTTATGAATTTTACCTTTATTAAATAATTTTAAAGGATTTTACTATTTTTATGAATGGGTTACTAATGTAACGAAGGGCGTTACATCTGAAGTAAGACTTAGGAACAACAAGCAAAGAACATGCGCCTATCGCTTCAACATGACTAAAAGTATTTAACGAATATTCTTATTCGAATGTCAAACATATTCCTTAGCATTTTCATGTCAAAGAAAATGTTTCCGAAACACCAAGCATAAAGTACAAAGCCATGCTGGAAATTCCTTTTGTTGCAACAAGCAAAGAAGCCTTTATGCGGTCACAGACCCGTGTTGCACAAATAACAAAAGTCGCGCCACCCAAGTCAGAAAAGCAACTACAACTGCTCTAATTCATGCTACACTCTCATAAAGCAATGCTAAGATATACGTTCAACTTGTCTTGAAGCTCTCCAACGACCATAAACATTAAATACATATTCAGAACGACTCTTTGGCATTAATGAATGAAGAACAAAATTTTCACTCATCTAAAGAATGCAACTCAACATATTTATTAACGATGAGTATAAATAGAAGACTTTGAAGACTGCTGAGTATACACCTGAACTTAATCTTTCAAGCATTCAATACTTTCTTCGCATTCAAAGCTCTCTAAGTTCTTCTCTTAAAGAAAATTTCTAAGTTCAATCATTCGTATTTATTGAGAAGTCATTTTTTGCAATTATACAAACCTTAAACTCTTATTCACTCATTAAGTGTTATTTGGTTGACTTGCACAGTTGTAAACCTTGAAGCTGCTGCTTCATTTAATTACTACTCTCTGTAGAGCCTGAAGAGTAGGGGTGGAAGTAGGCCAGGCCACCCGACAGGGGCCTATGGCCTGGCCTGTTTATGACCTGGCCTGGCCTGGCCTGTTTAATAAAAAGGTCGGGTAAAGGCTTTTTCAAAAGCCTTTTTAGATAAATAGGCCAGGCTTGAGCTTCAGAAAAGCCTACGAAGCCTGATAGGCCGGCCTGATTAACATTACTTTTAAATAAATATTAAATATATATAATATAATATATAATATATAATAATAATCAAATTAGACTAAACATATAGTAGAAAGATAGAAAAAACCTAATCAGACTAAACCCTAAGTTAGAAAGTCTGCTTCACTAGTTCACTCTTTCTTCTTCATTCCTCACTCCTGACGACGTCGAGCTCTGCCTCACCGGTCGTCGGCCGTGCTCTGCCTCACCGGTCACCGGCCGTTCTCGATCGTTCGCCTCGTTCGCCTTGCCTCGTTCGTTCGCCTCGCCTCGTTGGTTCGTTCGCCTCGCATCAACAGGCGGCCTCGCCTCCTTCGTTCGCCTCCTTCGTTGCCACACTCCTCATTCGGTCATCGCTTCGCCGTCCCTCGTCAGGTAAACCTCTGTACCTTTGATCTCAAATTCTCAATGAAGTTGGTTATGATAATATGGATGTTTCTGTAAATGCTATGTCTACTACACCAATTCCTGTTGTCTCTGTTTCAAAGCCTGCACAGACTTCTGGGTTGCTAACGACCCCTTTACAGTTTGAGGGGACACTTGGATGGAAAGGATCAGCTGCCACCAGTGCCTTTCGCCCAGTATCACCTCTTAAAAATTTTGATACTGAGAAGAATGTTTCTGTTTGTGGGAGCTCTGATAATTCCAAGCAGAGGCAGGGTTGCCTTGATATTGATCTGAATGGGGATGATGGATTTATTGGAGGTGTGGAGAAGAGCATGCTAGATACATTCTCTTTTAACATCATTTGTTTCTTTAGTCCAATGGCTTGATCAGACATGTTTAATCTGTAGTTTATAAGCATCTTATTGAAGCACACACCCGTTAATCTTCAATCACCATGACAGTCATTCATACATAAAAATGTGGTGCAAATTTTATAACTGTTAACTGAGGTGGTTTGATGTTGCCTTTTGCTAAATATTTCAAGAGTAAATGCTAGTTTCTGATTACTTGAGGTTAAAGAACACATTGGTATGGAATATGCTTAATGCCGATGGTATGCATTATTATTTTTTAGGCCAATGGTACAATCTGATGTCTGCATTCTGTTTTACAAGTCCACAAAATGTCTTCTCCATTTGGGGGCAGCAATGAAACAATTTCATCTACTCCTGCTTGTACTAATGAGGTGAGTGAACGTGCAACAACAAATTCAAGTCAACCAGAAGATAACACTCAAGGATATGAAAAAGACAAAGATCAAGTAGCTGAAGAGGTTGTCATTAAAAGGAAGAGGCAGAAAACGTCAGTTGTATGGAAAGATTTTGATGAGGTTGAAATTGCTAGAGGTGCAAGGAAAGCTGTTTGCAAATTTTGTAAAGATAAATTCGCTACTGGTGGGAAAGGGTCTAGCACTAGCCATCTTAAGAGACACTCCGAGAATTGCTTGCAAAGGAGGTTGCAAATGACTCAAGAAAAGAAGCAAACAGTCATTCCATTTCAGCCTTCTAATCCAGGTAATCCATTTGTGAGTTATAGTGTTAGATACTCTAATGAGAAGATGAGAGAAATAATTGCCACTGCTATTATGGTTCATGAACATCCTTTTAGTATTGTTGAGGATGAGGTTTGGATGTGGGCTTTCCAATATGCAAACCCGGATTTTCAAAAAGTTGGTCGTAAAACTGCTAGAAATGATTGTTTAGCAATATATGAGGCGAAGAAGAAAAATTTGAAGTCGTCGTTGAAAAGTGAGTAAGATTAGTTTAACAACAGATATGTGGGAATCAAGCCATCAAGTAGCAGAATATATGGTTATCACTGGCCATTTCATTGACGCAGTGTGGAAACTTCAAAAGAGAGTGTCGAGTTTTGTGAAAGTGCCTGCTCCAAGACGTGGAATTGATGTAGCTGATGCAATTTTTAAATGTTTAAAAGCTTGGGGAATTGAAAATAAAGTTTTTTCGGTATCTGTTGATAATGCTGCGTATAACGATTCATGCCTGAGAAATCTTAAGGAGAACTTGTCTCTTAGTAATAAGTTATTCCTTGGTGGTGCCTTGTTTCATGTTAGATGTTGTGCACACATACTAAATTTGCTAGTGCAAGATGGACTTAGTAAGATCAAGGATATCATTTTCAACATTTGTGAAAGTGTGAAGTATATTAACTATGATGATGCAAGGCTGAAGTCTTTTTGTGATGTTGTTGAGCAGAAATGGTTGAAAGATAGGAAGCTTATCGTTGATTATCCAACAAGATGGAATTCAACATTTCATATGTTATCAACTGCTTTAAAATTTAAGATTGTTTTTGCTTCTTATAAGGAAAGAGAGCCGCACTATGATTATGCACCTTCACTTGAAAATTGGGACAAAGTTGATAAAGTTTGTAAACTTCTTGAGGTGTTTGATCTAGCTACTCATGTGATCTCAGGTAGTGAGTATCCTACTGCTAATTTGTATCTTCTTTGAAGTTTGGAGGGTGAAACAAGTGATTGACAATGCGGTGAGGATCGAGATCTCTTCATGAGAGAATTGGCATCTCCAATGAAAATAAAGTTTGACAAGTATTGGGGGGAATGTAATTTGCTTATGGAGATTGCTAGTGTTTTGGATCCCAGGTGCAAATTTCACATTGTTGACATATGTTTTCCCTTGATATATAAGCTTGACAAAGTAGCAAAAGAGAATATAAAGAAGGTACGAAGTTCATTGGAAGAGTTATATGATGAGTATGTGTGTCTAAGTCCTGGAAGAGTCATCCTCAATGAAGGAAATAGTGGTGGCAACAATCCAACATCTTCCATTGAGCCTAAATCTTCAGTCATAACTGGATTTGACCAAATTATGAGCATTGTGCATGAGAAGGAAGCAGTTCCTCCAATGAAATCATAATTACAAGCTTACTTTGATGAAGGCGTTTATATTCCTGATGGTAATAACCCTTTTAGTGCCTTGGAGTGGTGGAGGAGTAAATGACCTAAAATACAAGATTTTGTTAATGATGGCTGCTGATATACTAGCCATTCCAATCTCAACTTCAGAGTCTACATTTAGTGTTGAAGGTAGAGTTATTGATGAATATCGCTCTAAATTAAATGAGGAATCTATTGAGGCACTCATTTGTGGTGGGGATTGGCTTCGTCATAAGTTTAATTTGAATAGAAAGTTAAAGGTTAGAACTTTTGCATTGTGACATGTGTTATTTCTTATATTTGTTAACATAATTATTTTAGTCTAATGACATGAATTGTTTTATTATTTTGAAGGTGAATGAAAGACGTGAAGAGATTACCTTGAAGATTTGATGTGTTTGCTACTTGTTGCATTTGTTATTGTTTTGTGTTTTTGTTATAGACCTTGAATATCTATTGGTTGTATTTTGTATTTTATGGCCTGAGGCCTATTTGACTATGGTTGTATTTTGATTTTATGGCCTGAGGCCTATTTGTTATGGTAGTATTTTGTATTTTATGGCCCGGGGCCTATTTGCTACAATTTTGTGTTTTTGTCATACATCTTGAATATCTAGTGGTTGAATTTTGTATTTTATGACCTGAGGCCTATTTAATCATTGCCCCTATTTGCTTCGGCCTATTTAGCACCAAGCTTGTGGCCTTATTAAGGCCTTCACAAGAAATAGGCCTTTAAAAAGGCTTTCAGGTCAGGCTAGGCTTTTAAAAAGGTCAGGCCAGGCCTTAAAAAAAGCCTATGCCAGGTAATAGGTCAGGCTTAGGCTTGATATTTTTGAAACAGGCCAGGCCTATTTAGCTAAAACCTGGTCTGACCTGGCCTACTTCCACCCCTACTGAAGAGGCCTGCTGAAATAATACATTTTTTGAGCTTGGAGAGGCTAAGTGTGCAAACAATACTTGTCAGTTGAGTCTGAGGAGGCTAGATGTGCAAACAATACCTGTCTGTAACCTTATGAGTTATAGTGATAATACTTAGTGAAACCAAGGACTGGACGTAGCCCAGGGATTGGGGTGAACCAGTATAAATCTCAGTGTCTAATCTTTTCCTTTATCTCTTTAAGTTTGCTTTATATTTATTGTACTAACTGGATTGAAAGTGCTAAGTTTTCAGTTAACCTGTTTTATATCAGACGCATCTAAGTGTCTGATTCTGTTTTTTGGAGAAAACTTTCTTGTTTGTCAAAAGTTAACTAAAACACAATTCAATCCTTTTCTCAGGTTTTAATATGTTCATTTCAGAACATTCAACCTTTATTGTTTATCCAACAAAGTTCTCATAGAGATGTCTAAAGCTACATGGTATCTGTGTCTTCAAGGGTGTCTGTTAGAACAGAGCGAGGAATTTTGTTGTATTAAATTCTTGTTCGTTTCAAGTGTTCCATTTGCAACATGGCTATGTATGAAAAGAACTTGTTGATGACAACCAAAGATAATATAGATCAGCTCAGAACAAAAAGGAACTAAAAGCAGTAATTTCCACATTTCTGAAATAGCAGGCCGCGGCCCTCCCCCTTTGCTATGTGGCTCACTTAATTTTTGAAGTCTTTCACTGTTAAGATTCACTTACTTGTAAATGCTTTTATTATTCAAAGAAAAATAATATTTTTCAATTTAATATAAAATTTTATTTTTTTATTTATATTTATCCAGTACCAAAGAAAACTTTTCAACGACAAGAAAAATATAAAATAAAAAACTTATACATAAATAGTAGAAATGAGTGATTTGCTTTATTCCTCCACCCCAAAGGCGGATTTAAGGGGTCCTTTTTTGTTGCTATAACCGGGGGTCCTTCTGTTGCTACAACCCCCTCCCTCTCAAGTTTCAAAATTCAATTTTGAGGTTCAATGATTAACTCAGTAATTTTTAAGAAGAAGCTATTGACTCATTTTTTAAGAGAATAAATGATGAAACACATTCTAGTGCACTAAAATTAATTTCAGATAGTAATGCTAAAAATGTTATTGAGTAACCTATTTCGTCACCTCTTTCTAATGAATAAAAAAAAATAATAATATTGGTACTTTGCTATGTGATTCGAAAGAGTCTACAAATTTGTGAAATCCTATCTATCAACCTAGATTTGGTTGAATAATTTATATAATATTAAGACGTTATTCAGATACGAAATTTATTTCACAAAGTTTGCTTCAATTAATTCATCTTTCTTATTGCTATTTCATGATATGCCTATTTCCCTTTTAGCCATTTTGTTGGAGGCCCTTTTATTTTCAGTTTAAAGATTTGGTCTTTACCACTTCGTGTGTTAAATTTTGTATAAATTCCACCTGAATTCTATGAGCGTTGACAAAATGAGTTATTCCTACCGATCAATCGGTTTAATCGACACATTTTTTATTGGGTTGACGTCTTCAATTCACCAACCTATTTTGATCATTCCCGCTCATCCCACCAAGAAAGCAAGTTGGGTACATTGTGGGATGTCAACCCGATTTTTTTTTCCAGGAAAAATATGGCCTCTTTAATTTCTAAAAATATTTTCAATTTTCATTTTCTAAAATCTATGTTGATTTTTAATTGCTAACAAGATGATGGAATGCTCATGCTATAAACAATTGTGGCAAAGAGAATATGGAATGTTAGTTATGGAGAATGTATTTTCGAAAACAATTATTTGACATTTTCTGAATTTTTGAAAATACTAGATCTGTTTTCAAAAATTGAAAAAAAATGGTGAGAGAAATACTAAAATGAATACAAATTTTTGAAAATGGCAATTGAAAATGTTTTGAGAAAGTAAACAAGCCCTTATTTTTGTTTAAAATAAGGCTCATTTTGGTCCCTGATAAAACACTGGGGTCCGTTTTAGTCCTTGGCAAAACTAAAGTACCAATTTAGTGTCTCATAATTTCAAACTAGGGACACGTTAGTCTCTTCGTTTGACCTAGGGAAGTCAATGGGACGGGGACGGGGCAGGGGCGGGGAGTATCCTCCCGCTTCCCGTCCCCGTCCCCTGTTCCCCGTCTCGAGGAGTATTTCTCCCCGTCCCCTTTCCCCGCCTCCCCACGGGTCCCCACAGATCCCCACGGGGACCCCGAAAGGGCGATCGGTCCACACTCAAATCATAAATTCATCGTTGTCAATACCTATCTTTCTTCACTACAACCCCTTTGGATTTCAAGTTAATTAAATTCACTCAACCCCATCAAGACGTTTAGTTCCTTTTTTCTACACCCGCTCTTGGATTTCGTAACCCTCACCCGCTTTTTCTTTCAGAATTAATTTACGTAAAATCCGTAAAAGTATTTAATTTAATAAAGTAACAGTTTGATCGTTGTATTCGAGGTCATGACTTCGATTTTTTAAATTAAATGAGATATACTTTAAATTTCTTTTATTAATTTAATAAATTTATATATATATATATATATATATATATATATATATATATATATATATATGGACCCACTTACTCCAAGAGTAAGTTTAAAACATTTACTCCAAATCCTCATCATTTAGGGGGATTTTCCCCCATCCTCGTCCCCGGGGCCCCAAACAGGACAGTCCCCGCTTGATCCCCTTTTTCCAGGTGAAAATTGTCATCCCTAGTTTGATCCCATCAAGCACCATTCGTTATCTCTGTGGATTAGGATTCCACAATTACTAATTTGGGGTAAAAATTGGAGTGACATTAATTAAATCTCATTTTACACATTTAAATGGGGTTTTTGGCTTCTTAAGGGGCCAATTTCTTTGTATCGTGTATTCAAAATAGTAATGTTTTGGATATTTTTGGTATTTAAGTAAATGTTTAATAACCAATTTACACAGTGAAAATTGTAAATCATATAATAGTACATCTAAGCAAGAAAACAGAACACATCATCAACTTAACGGAACCAAACTAACTGGGGTTAACGAATGGACTAACATATCCCTAATTTAAAATTAAGAGAGACTAATTTGATACTTTAATTTTATTGACTAAAGCAATAACCCCGGTATTTTTTTTCGGGGACTAAAATGAGCCTTTATTCTTTTATTTTTATAGATGTTTAATTATTTTTTGAATTTGTTTATATATTTAACGCTTAATTAGTCCTTTACCAAATACACCAGTCAAGAAATTCAGGAAACCCAAATGGCTCGTTTGGTGGTCAGGATAAGGGAGACAAGATATGATAAGATATCATATCATATCTGAAACTATTATTTGATGAGGCAGCAGGATAAGATAAATCAATCATGTCACCTATCATATCCTGTCAATCTAGTTAAAATTCTATTCTGAGGGGGAGCTGGGTTAGAAGTCAACATGATAGAATAAGGTGATTTAAAGTATAATAAATTATAAAAATATTTTATATATAAAATAATTAAAGTAAAATAAAATATGATAAAATAATTAAAGTAAAATAAAATATAATATGGTTACAAAAAAGGTATAATAAAACATAAAATAATAAAAATATTAATAATTATTTTTGTTTTGTCACAAGGCTAATGTTGTTATTTTATATTATTTTAAAAACTAAAAAATAAATAAAAATTATTCTAATAATTGAACTATATGTAAAGTAAAAACTAAAAATGAATATTTAAAATTATAAAAAAATTAATTTAAGTTAAACAATATTTTAACAATATAAAATATTATATGTAATTTTATCAGAAGGACAATCTTGTCTTTTTATATAATCTTAAAAAATGAAGATTATAAAAAACTAAAATCTAATAAAATATGAAAGCATTTATAACAAAAACGAAAAATTTAAAATTAATACTAAAATTATAATGCTTGCTATCTAATTGATTATTTAATAGACAGCAAATATCAGATAAGATAACAGCTTACCCTATCCTATCCTCTTATCCAATTAATTTCTATCCTATAAACACCAAAGGAACCAGCCGTATCATCATTTACCAGTCCTATAGCTCTCTCATTTATCTGTGTAACCAAGAAAAAAAAAAAGTCGTATAGGCTATAGCGCTCTCTTTTCTGAGCATGCTCTGCTCCTGCCCGTTTATATGCCCTCTGTTCTCTCACCGTCAGCGATCACAAGTTCAAGATACGCTTTCTTCTTACCGGTGCTGCAGGTGCTCTATTCCTTCTCTGCATCACCCAGTCACCGGTACAGGTATTCTGCTTCTAATCATTTCAAGCAGAACCCCACGTTTCAAAAAATACACTCTTCTAACGTTGCAGAACAATTGTTAGCATTGTTTAGGAACCAAATATGGGGAACTGCATCTTATGCTATCCTAAGAACATTCTTTTAGCATTCATAATGTAAATTGCTTTTGTTAGTTTTAGAGTTTAGATGTAATGCTACATTATAAGCTCTTGACTCATGAGACTAAGTAAAATACTAGAGAGCTCTTGGAAGAAATATAAGTACCAACTACCAAGCTTTCGAAGATCCATGAATTTATCACTTTGGGTGTGTCTGTGTGTAATTATATATGATTGAATATGATGCATGTAGTTGTTGTTTTTTATAATGTTGATCATAATATATATACTCTTTGCTTGAATTTTTAGTTTACTCATGTCTCGGGCCATACAAAAGGCTAATTGTGGTGTTCACATTGATCGAGTCAGTGAACTCCCAAGTAATGTCATTGATGTCATCCGAGATGCAGTTAGGACCGGTATTCTGTCCAGGAAATGGAGGTATAAGTGAACTTCAGTCCCACAACTTGAGTTTGGACAAGATTTTTTTAAGAAGTGTAGGCATATTGGACACCTTGAAATTCCTAGTATTATCACAGATGTTCTTTTCATCCACAATGGCCCTATATCTAAGTTCGCTCTTGTGATTCCTCTAGACTACCCGGTCATAATCAAATGCCTCTATAAGTGGATTTTATTTTTGTCAAAGAATGGCATTGAAGAACTTGTGCTTTTGAATGTACAAACAAAATCCTATCAGATGCCGTCTCATCTCTTCTGTTGTCAGGGATTGACTTGCTTGAGACTTCACCAATTTGAATTGTCACTTCCACCCAATTTTGGTGGCTTTAAAAATCTGCTTGAGCTTCGATTGAATTGTATTAGATTTGAGTCCAGTGCACTTGAGAGTCTTATCTCTAGTTGTCCATTACTTGACGAGCTCGTCATTTCATTCTGTTCTGGTTTTGATTCAATTAATGTCTTTGCCCCTAGTCTGGAATTCTTATATATAGAAGATGATCGGGTTATCAAGTCAATTTCTTATGAGAAAGCAAAGAATTTGAATGAACTGTTACTGATGCTTTCGGAGAACTTGGATCAACTCGACATCTCCGATTTCGTGGAAGGCTTGCTGAAAATTGAGAGGCTTTCTCTGGGAGAAGGTTCCATCAAGGTTAGAATACAACAACTCTGGTATGAGTTTATTTATTATAGTTCAATGGGACGTGATTTGTTGGTCCATATATTATTACCTTTGTAGGTTTATATAGAACTATAGAACAACATAGCAATCCGTTAACATATGGACCATCCTCTCTAATTACTCAATTGTACATGGAGTGTTTTTTCTACAAAGGGATAGCAGCTAGTAAGCTATGTTTTGCATGATATGTCTTATGTTTTAAATCTCTGATCTCATTTTTGAAAGTTTTTCACATCCCTTTTAGCTACAGGCCTCATGATTTGATTTTTTAAAAGCCTTATAACTCATCTATTGTTTGTCGAAAAGTGAAAGAGTTGCATTTAGATTGATGGTCGAGTCTTTATAATTTGGTGCTTGCCTTAGATTGATGCATTTGGAAAGTTGTGTTATTCTAGTTGAATGTGTACAAATACATCTCTCAGTTTTGCTGTTTGGATGCACAGAGTCTGTCTGTCTACAGGTATCACACCACATACATTGTCTACAGGTGTTGATTTCAATCTATCAAGAGAACTTCTTTTTCTTGTTTGTTTACTTAGAAGTTCTCCTAACCTGGTGAAACTTCGTATAAAGGTAAGTAACAAGACCTATGCTTATTTGTTTTTTTTACTTTTAAATAGATTTTGATTCTATATATATATATATATAATATATATATATATAATATATATATATATATAATTTTTTATAGAGCTATAGTGTGGCTGCGGCACCAAAGCCAGACCATCTGAAAGCATTAGACTGCAATAGTTGTTGCCTTAGTCAGCTTCGGAAAGTGACTACCGAAGTTAAAACTGACTATGAGCGTGCAATGGACTTGACACAGTTTCTCCTTTCAAATTCCTCATCATTGAAGAAACTTAAATTCAAGGTTGGATTTGGTCTAAAAAAATTAGATATGCCTACACTGTTAAGAATTTCGAGGGATTTGTTACAGATTGAACGAGCATCACAAAGAGCGCAAGTGCAGTTCCTTTATGAAGGCCTCAATGAATAGCGATTGTATTTGATTTTAGCCTTCATCGCCACAATATTTGCATGTGTCTTGATTTGTTTTATTTTGTTTTACAATATTATATTTTGTACATCCAGTTTTGCATTGTCCAAGTATTAGATATGGATTTTCAAATAATTGAGCTATGTTTTATTTACCGAAGTTGCTTCTATTGGGTTTTACATCAATTTCAAAGTCGAAGCTATGTTATTTATTTTTTGTGTTAAAAATGGAATGCTTTAGGAAGGGTAAATATGCTTAATCTCTAGTAATTTTTGTTCCAAGACGAGACTTAGCTTGGTGAAACTCATCTTATATTCTCCCAAGTTCTTTGAGTCACATTAGCAAGGCTCTTTGTGCAGTTGCAAACTTTAATTCACACCAGTGCAGGTTACAATTGTTGATTTGAAAACGTATTCTGGGCTGCATATCAACTCAGTGACCAGTCCACCTATAAAAGTGGGAACTAATGTGAGTGTAATAACTGGTAGTTGTCACTTGATAAATTAAAGGAAGAGAAACTAAAGAAAGGCCGTGGAAGGTGAGAGGAGGGAATTGATGTTTTGCTTTGAAATCTTCAATACAGTGTGATATTTTTTTAGAAAAAGTAAGAAATTATATGCGCACGAAAATAATTAATAAGCTAATTTTTTGCACTAAAGAGAAACTAATTAACACGCTCAAATACAAAATAAGCTAATAAAATAGTCATGTTCTATCATCCACTTTTCGTGCCTATAAGTAGCATTTAATTTTCCAAAAGCTTTCTTAGTGATATGATCATGGATTCACAAAGTCAACGAGTCCCAAGAATATAAGACATTCATGGACCAATGACAAGATCAAGGCAAACAAGAGACCAAGATACATCGAAGTAAGTAGTGGTCAACCATATGACTCACAAGCAAGCATTAAAAGAGCATTAGAAGAGGGAATCACTTTGAACCTCTATTATATTGAAGTCATTGACCACTTAGCATATGAGACTTTTGTAACAAAGTAGAGTAGGACCTATGTAAAATAGAATAGGACTATGTAATAAAAGTGCTTCTTCAATAAGCACTTAGGATAGTTTAGCTTTTGGGCTTAGGAAGATTTGGCCTCTTGGACCAATTAGCCCAACATGTAGATAAGACTTACACATTAGGTCAAAAGCCAAGCAAAGTGGATGCCTCCAAGGGGTGGGGGCACAACTTGTACATGGATCATGAGCTCTGTTCCTGCCAAGATCCGTTTTGTCGGAATCTCGCCATAGAACGTTAAACCAAGGGGATTATTTTATGATTTGGGCTTGACAGAATTCAGTGATTCTGGTCCTACGTATCCCAGTGGGAATCAAAGCCAGACGTAGTTCTAGGTTCATCCCTTGGCGGGGCGGTGATCTCGATCCCTTAATTTTGTATCGGACGAGTACCAGGGAGCAAGGACTGTTTGATAGTCTCTTGGTCGATGCTAGTTCCTCTAACACGCTTAAGGGAGAGTCACCGGTGTTCAGTCAAAAGTGTCTTTCTTATGAGGGGTACTCCTCCTTTTATAATGGGATTCTCCTATCTCTTAGAGATCTGATTTATCTCTTAATATCTTTCAGAGATTTGATTTATCTCTTAATATCTCTTTCGAGATATGATTTGTCTCTTGATATCTCTTTTGAAATATGATTCCTTAATTTAAGGGATATTATCTCTTTTTAACCAGATAAGGTTATTTTAGATAATATCAGGATTTAATATCAATATCTTATTTCTTTAATTAAATGATCTTTGATTTATTATCCTTAATTTCCGGACTGGGCCGGGTACTTGAGCTCGGTGGCCGGGTTAATAACCTCGACCAGTACACAAGCCCCCCAAGCTTTGAGCTGATTAGGCGTAGAAGCTTTCATGATGTTTTAGCCGAGCTCTGTATCTCGGCCCATACACAAGCCCCCCAAGCTTCGAGCTGATCACGTGGAAGCTTTTTCGAAGGAGCCGAGGCTAGGAACTTGGTTTCACCTTTTGATCTTTTGTCTCGGCGAGGTGAGTGACCGAGCTTCATACCTTATATATGTGTTCACATCCTCCAACTCGGTGGGCATCTCGGGTGACTCGAGGTACCGAGCCGAGGTGGGGATGGTTACTCGTTTCCTGTTGAGGCCATACTTTCTCGGTTCCTGAGATGGAAAAGAGACGTTACTGTGTGTGACGCGTGGCCTTCACGGCATCATTTCTGAGGCTTGCGCTGTAGTTGCGTGCTCAACGGTAAGTCAAGAGCCGGAGCTCAACCG
This sequence comes from Sophora flavescens, assembly GCA_030762895.1. Lineage (NCBI taxonomy): Eukaryota > Viridiplantae > Streptophyta > Magnoliopsida > Fabales > Fabaceae > Sophora > Sophora flavescens. The sequence goes on from CM061065.1 coordinate 122,304,255, forward strand.
AGTGGTCGGGAGCCGGAGCTCAACCCATTAGGGAACCTGAGCTACACGCTTCAGGTTGTCGAGCTTTACATTTCGGTCAATTCTTAAGTTCAGCGGTCTCGATGGGCGAGCCTAGTAATCATTTCCCTTTGATTGTTTGGGTTTGGAGGTCTAGCTTCATTTCTTATCCAATATTTTAGTTTGGTGGGCTCAGTGGACGAGTTTAACATCTCGATCAGTATATAAGCCCTCCAAGCTTTGAGCTCAGAATAAGCGAAAGAGTTTTATGAATGAAGCTGAGCTTGTCCTTGGTGTTGATAAGGTACGGGATTTGCATAGATCCTCTTACTTCGGTTAATATCTCTCGGGCAGCACTCGAGTTTAGTGGTTGAGGTTCACATCTCGGCCAGCAACATGCTCTGAACATAAGATACTTCAATCTTACCTTTGTTTGAGACAAGTTTAGAAGCTGGTAGCTGAGATTCGACTTACCAGTGGTTCAGGTTTGAACCGATCTTTTGAAGAGTCAAGTTCAAACTTGGTCATTTAGGAATTTACCTCGGTGCTTGTATTTCATCCTTTAACTTTTGATGCTTATCTTGAGAGTTTGAAGTTGACTTGCCCTTTGCCGAATGTAGCTTGGTCTTTGAAGTTCTTGGGAGCTCTTAACATTTTCTTCGAGTAGATCATAACCCTTTCATTTGGTGGATTTTGAAATACCTACTAACTTTGCAACTTGACCTCGAATTATTTTTCCCGATCTTGAAGGTGTGTCGCAGAATAAAACCTTCCTAATATCTTCTCCAATTTGTATGATAAAATAGTTTTTATACAAGTTCTTTGAGCTGTAGGCTAAGGGATATCATTTCTCTGTAATTTCCGAGAATGTCCTTCCTTTATCCCTACTAGCCCCGAAAGAGCTTAAATGTCAACCCGCATGTCTTAACACGCTTTTTGGTGCCGAGGACTTCGGACTACGATTGTCGGGAGCATTGCTCGGAAATCTGTTTTTTGTAGAACCAAGCCTTTCTTGGGTTATCGTCTTGCTTGGCCGAGCACTGCTCGGACCCTTGTGCGGAGCCCAGTCGTATTTGGGATTCCGGCTTATTTGGTTGACAACTACCAGGATTTCCCTCGAATCCTGGGTCTCTAACATGCATGATCTACTGTGGACTTTATCTTGGTGTGGAGATGCTATGCTTGATCTAGGATTTTTATTGCGAGGATGGAAACATTGCTCGACTTTGAGTTTTTCCGGGGCGTAGTGCGAGGGAGCATAGCTCGACCTCGGCTTTTTGGTGTGAGGGGGCAATGCTCGACCTCGGCTTTCTGGGCTTCTGCCCTTTGTTCTTAGCTAAACAATTTTAACTATGGCCCTATAGTGGGTTCTCTAGTTGTTGAGCCAGCATATGCTCGGCTTTTACTAGAATTGGTCTATGATGCGAGCAGGAAAGCTGCGGTCGCTTACACTCTTCCGAGTCTCCTCCATTACCCGTTTTTCGAGCCGCGAGCTTTCTAATAATGAAAAGTATGAAGGCGGATGCCGCCCGAACTTTGCGCACTGGGGACGAGCTTGAAAAAGTCATGGCAAAGTGTGAAGAGCAGGCTCGGCTAATTGGGCAATTGAAAGCCCAAAAGGTAGAGTTGAAAAAAGGCGATACTACCCTTATGGCCGAGCTGGAAATGGAAAGAATCGACCGGTTCAACCTTCCGAAGGTCGTGGAAGGACTTTAAGCCGAGAAGGAAGCCAGTCTTGAGTTGCGGAAGTTGCTGGAATCCGAGAAGGAGGAGAATCTGAGGCTCCGTTCTGATCTGGTTGAAGCCGAGGCTTCTATCATGAGGGAGCATGTTAATGGCTTTTCCTGAGCCGTGAAGAACCTTCGCCACTTCAATCCGAATGCTGACTTCACCTGTGCTGACGTGGACAAGGATTTTAACCGAGATGGAGTCCTGGTTCTGTTGTCCGAGCTGGAGGATGAGGAGGTCGTATCTCAAAGGGAAGAGGTCGACGGGAAAGCGGCCGAGGAGGGGCCCGAAGGTGAAGGTGGAGTGGGCCCACCTGGACAGATTGACATCACTGCTCCTAATGCCGAGGTGGACCTCGAGTCCCGAAGTTGTGATAGTAGTTTAGGTGATATTGTTTTTTGCGCAATCTTTTATGTATTTGGGGACTTGCCCCTTTTATCTTAATGAAATTTCTTATTTTAGCTGTGAATCTCTTTGTTTTTTGTGAATTTTCGAACGTTTTTACGGATTCGGTATGTTAACCTGGATTGATTAATGTTAACCTGTAGAGGCTTCGGTTGGCCTCCTCAGGGTTTAGCACCTGCTTAGGTTTTTACCTCCTGCTTAGGAGTCAAGTACCTGTAGAGGCTTCGGTTGGCCTCTTCAGGGTTTAGCTCCTGCTTATGTTTTATCTCCTGCTTAGGAGTCAAGTGCCTGCTTAGGCTTTATCTCCTGCTTTAGGAGTCAAGTAGTTTTTCCTCTTGCTTAGTAGTCAAGTGTAAGTAGTTTTTCCTCTTACTTAGGAGTCGAGTGTAAGTAGTTTTTCCTCTTACTTAGGAGTCGAGTATAAGTAGTTTTTCCTCTTACTTAGGAGTCGAGTGTAAGTAGTTTTTCCTCTTACTTAGGAGTCGAGTGTAAGTAGTTTTTCCTCTTACTTAGGAGTCGAGTGTAAGTAGTTTTTTCTCTTACTTAGGAGCCGAGTAGTTTTTTATCTTACTTAGGAGCCGAGTAGTTTTTTCTCTTACTTAGGAGCCGAGTAGTTTTTTCTCTTACTTAGGAGCCGAGTAGTTTTTTCTCTTACTTAGGAGCCGAGTAGTGGTGTCTGAGTACTGAAGCCGATGGAATTTTATTTTCCAAGGGAGAGCTTGATCTTTCGGGAGCCGGAACTCAATCACTTTGTAGCTGCAAATCTTGTGACCCTGGGAGTGGTATCAGCCGAGCATCACTTTGCTCAAATAAATAACATGATATGATGCTACATAACACAACATTAAAGGCGTGGAGCAAAACATAACAAATCATATTAGATTTAAACTAGATTTAGAGAACAATATCACCTGAGCATTTTGCGGCCTCTGATTTAGGCATTTCCTCAAGCCCATATGGTCGAGCTCTCCTAGACCGAGCTGGGCTGGACGAGCTCTTTGAGACGTCTTCTTCAGCTCTTCGAGGCCGAGCTGTGCTGGCCGAGCTCCGAGGCCGAGCTGTGCTGGCCGAGCTCTCTATCACAAAAACTTCTAACAAATTGTTACAACAAACTTAAGCTTTGAAAAGTCAAAGCCTATTCAAATACTTGAAGTTGAAATTCTTGGCAATATCATATCAAGATAAAGTAGTAATCTGATGTATCCCAGGAACCAAGAATCAAGATCAAGCCTTTCTGGGTCGACGCGGTAGGATTCTCATCTCCAGTGCCTCCCTGTTGCAGGGAACTTTGCTAGTTTGAGCATCCCAACATTTTCTGGGGTGATGAAGTAATCGTTGTCCATAAGTTCCACACCCTGTTGCCTAGCGGAGTCTTCAGCGCCAGAGAACACAAGGTAAGAATGCAGTGACCAATCCATGACTAAACGGGCCAGTGAGATCGGGTTTTTCACCGTGGTGAGATCCGAAACGGCACCGCATCGTCTCTTGGATCCATCCATTATGCTAGCTTCCATCTCCATAGTCCCCTTCTCTGTCAGGGCAGATCCACGCCCTGAGTTGAACAATGGATCTGTTTCCAATTCCCTTACCACAAGTTTGACAACATCGATGGCAGAGGCATTAGAACGAAGAGCGGAGATGCCAAGATTGAGATAGCGCGTGAGGAGTTGTTTGGCTTGTTCTTGACGCTGAAGTGGGAGATGAGGGTCAACACCAGCGCCCACCGAGCCCGCTATAGCCCAACCTCCCATTATTGTCTCTCTTTCTCTCCACTCGAACCACCCTCGTGTTGAACCGGGTCAACTCGCAGATCCCGAACTCGCTCGCGAACCCATCGAGAAAACAGAGCACCTCGTCGTGACCCGGGAAGGTTCTCGCGTCGGTTTGAGTTCTTAGAAAAGGGTAGTCGAGGAAACTCATTGTTGCTCTCGAGAGGTTGGTGCGGAGGGAGTGGTAGAGGCTGCTGTGGATGGTTTCTTGGTTCGGGTCAGTGCAGAGAGGGTCCGATTCGGTTCTCGGGTCGTAAACCCAGTTTCCTCTGATACGGTCGTTTCGCTTGAAAACGACGACGCTGTGGCGTTCGAGTTGAAGCTCGCGTGCAGCGACGAGGCCTGAAACACCTGCTCCTATTATTGCGACTTTCACAGCACAGGGGGAGGCGGTGGATTGGGTTTGGGTTTGAATCATTGTCAGACATTTACTGTGTGATAGTTTTGATAGCTCATCTAATCAATCGTTCGACAGATGTCGATGGATGTGCGGCCAGGGAAAGTTTGCCTCGGCCCCACGGTGGGCGCCAAATGTTCCTGCCAAGATCCGTTTTGTCGGAATCTTGCCATAGAACGTTAAACCAAGGCGATTATTTTATGATTTGGGCTTGACAGAATTCAGTGATTCTGGTCCTACGTATCCCAGTGGGAATCAAAGCCAGACGTAGTTCTAGGTTCATCCCTTGGCGGGGCGGTGATCTCGATCCCTTAATTTTGTATCGGACGAGTACTAGGGAGCAAGGACTGTTTGATAGTCTCTTGGTCGATGCTAGTTCCTCTAACACGCTTAATGGAGAGTCACCGGTGTTCAGTCAAAAGTGTCTTTCTTATGAGGGGTACTCCTCCTTTTATAATGGGATTCCCCTATCTCTTAGAGATCTGAGTTATCTCTTAATATCTTTCAGAGATTTGATTTATCTCTTAATATCTCTTTTGAGATATGGTTTGTCTCTTGATATCTCTTTTGAGATATGATTCCTTAATTTAAGGGATATTATCTCTTTTTAACCAGATAAGGTTATTTTAGATAATATCAGGATTTAATATCAATATCTTATTTCTTTAATTAAATGATCTTTGATTTATTATCCTTAATTTCCGGACTGGGCCGGGTACTTGAGCTCGGTGGCCGGGTTAATAACCTCGGCCAGTACAAGCTCTAAGGCTCATCATCTATAAATAGGCCACTTGTACTCAAAATTCAATCAATGAAATCATTTGTGCAGTTTCTCATACTTGAGAATTAGAGAGTTGAGAGAATTTCATCTCCTAAGAGGTTCTTTAATTTAGATGAACCTTGATTCTTATCTTGAGTTTCCTAACTCAAGTGGTGAATCTTCCCTTGGCTTATCATTCATTCTTGATTCATCAAGATGAAAGTGGCACCTTCTTCCCATCTTCTATCTCTTCCATTTTCTATTTCAATTCTAGTTTCAATTCTTGCAATTTCAATTCATAGTTCTTAGTTTAATTTCATAGTTTTTGCAATTTCAATTCATATACTATTGTGCTTCTTCTACTCCTTTTATTTTCCTTGATTCTCACTTGAGAATCAAGTTCAATTCTCTTGTTCTTGTTCAATTGTGATTGATCTTGTATTTTCAACAATCTAAATCAAAGAAAGATCCTAAGAACTTAATGATCTATGTTAGATCACATCATATGGTATCATGAGCAAGTTCTTTGATTTTGAATTGTTGATTTTTTTTTATTATCAAAATTCAAATTCTATGATCAAACTTGAAATTGACGTCATAATGATCATGAAAATGCTTTGAATTTTGCGCCACCTATTTGTTGAATTTGGATCATGAAATGAAAATTGAATCCAAATGATGATCATAGATCTAGAATTTGAATTGTTGATCATTCTTGAATTTTGGTGAAAAAAATTTTCCCTCCACTTTTTGAATCAAAGTTGGTGCCACCTTTGCATGTAATCAGAGATTGCATGCGAATTTGGTTGCATTCTTGAAATTCAATCATTGATCCAAATACCTTACATTGTGAATTTGATCAAATTCAAATTCAAAAATCACAAAGTAAGATTATTATTCATGTTTTAAACAAAATTTTGTTTTTGATGATCTCATATTATTAGAACCTAATATATCTTGATGAAATTAAAATTGTGGATTTGATGTGTTTATCAACCACTTGAATGAAAGATCTAGGTGTCTAATATTTGAATTTATGCTTTTTTTACTTGCAAATTCAATTACACTAAATGAATTGTTCATTATTGAAGGTTGCTTTTGTAATTTCAAAATTGTTGTAATTGCTGTGAAATATCGTAATTAGTAAAACTCAAGTGCTAAAATTTTAAAAATATGTAAAAAGAAAAAATGGCTAAAACCTCAAATTTTCAAAAGTTTTGGGGCAAAAGTGCAAATTACGAAAATTCCAGAGAAGGTAAAAGACTTGCCACTATTTTCACATGCTTGATTTGTATTGAACCTTCAAATGTTGGTGTGAAGCACAATTGAGATTGATCACTACTTGTCACTACACTTTGATTACACTTGAAATTGTGAAATTGTTGTTCATTGATTCACTTCCATATTGTCTTCTTCAAATCTTTTTGAGTAGTATTTCTTCTTGTGAAACATTTCTAGTTTGTCTCTTGAAAACTCCATTGGTTTTGTATTAGTTGTTTTCACCTTCTTGACCTCTTTGAATGTTTTTTTTTGTGGTTTTCAGAGACTAACATGTGAGAATCTTGTTTCATCTTGTAGATCCTCGAAGGAGGAAACTCTTGAGTGGAAAGAGACAAGAGTGAAATCATCATTGTAAAAGTCTAAAGAGTGTCAAACATGAGTGGCCATTATTTGAGTGAAAGGTGAGCAAGTGGGTGTTGGTTGTGGGTTCTTAATACTCAAGAAGAGGGGTTGAATAGAGTATAACAACTTTTAAAAACTTTTTCCCTTTTTGCAAAAACTGATTGTTTCTATGAAAAAGATTTTGTCGACCAACAAACCAAAATGTGTTTTGTTAAGATGTAATTCAATCAAGACTTGAAACTTATAAAAGAAAGATTAACAATTATATTGATTTCAGGTATGAACAAGATTGTAAACTAATCAAATCATGCAAGTATCCCTAACATATTGCTTAAATCATACATTCAACAGTAAAGCAAATAAGGAGTTAAGGGATAGAGAAAATGCAAACCAAGTTTTATCCTGGTTCAGCTACCTCCTATAGTAACCTACATCCAGTCCCCACATTACTGTGAGTTTCGTCCACTAATCAAAAATCAATTTATAAGATTCTTTACACAACCTTTACTTCTAAGTTCCTTCTACCCAAATGAAACCTTTTCCAGACAAAGCAATCTTGCAATTCCCACAAGAGTTCCTTCTACTCTTGTAAACCACCAAGAGTCCCTTCTTCTCTTGATTTAACCAGCGAGAGAACATTTTCTCTAATCTCTCTTCTTACAATTTGAAAAGATATGAATCAGATTCTAGAAAATCAGATTTTACAAATTGAAGTTCTATAGAAAAGTACTCAGTTTTTCTCAATGAAAAGCTCTCTTAGAATATTTCAGACTGATCTCGAATATTGAATGAATTGTTATGAAAAAGTGTTTGCCAATGTCCTTATATAGGTATATTTCAAAATAGATCCATTGGACACACGTTACAAGTCAGTTAAGATCAAAACAGACTTATCTGAAAATTCTATTATCAGTCAATCGATTAGTACATCGATGTATTAACAAAATCACTTTTATAACATTTGTACATAGATTGCCTAATCGATTGTGTTCTTCGATGTTCTTGATCTTGAGTGATACAAACATTAGTACATCGATGTTGTTCTTGAGAAACACTTGTATTTTTAGCCTAGAATTGCATACATCGATTACCTAATCGATTGTATGGCTATTTCAAAAACTCTTTCCTTATGTTTTGGCTTATACATAGATGTACTAATCGATGTACAGATGCAAAAATGCATTCTGATCAAGCAAGTCCAGAATCAATCGATGTATACATAGATGTATAACACTTATACATAGATGTACACCGAGGTTTTCATTAAAAGTTAGTTAATTAACTCAAAGTACATCGATGTACACATAGATGTACAAACTCATTAATTAACCTTTTTCATTCTAAGTTCATTTTTACTTTTGAAAACCATTTTTACTTATTTTTAGAGAGCTTAATCAAAGAGTTATTCTAAGCCTTTTCTTTACATAAAGTTCCTAATGATCTTCTTTGAATTCCTTCTTCATGATGCTCATTCTTCAAGCTTTTCTTCATGATCCTTGCAGTGAAATGTTTTGCTCCATGGTCCTTTGCATCCACTCTCCTTGCTCTAGTAAATCTCATTGAAAACTTTAAGCTTTGCAATTTGTTAGTGAATCAAAGTAATAATCAAATCATGCTTAACTTTAGTCATTAATCAAAACATATTAGGGTCATTTATCCACAAACTCTCCTTTTTTGATTGATGACAAACTTACCATACTAAACATGTTTAAAATTCAATATATCTTAGGAAGTAATTAGAAATATCAGAGTTATAAAATGCAGCAGTGGTTCATCATTACTCCCCCTGTCTAATTTGTTAAGTATCTAAAATGTCTGATGTGCATTTCCCTGAGTTTTGATGAAAAATAAACATTGGTTAATGATTTATTTAACCTTTGTATTGGTTGCTAACCTGTCTACCCAATGTGCATATCACAATAGTAAGAAGTCACCTTCTCACCTGTCTGCCCATATAGATGATCACCTGTCTGGAAAAACAAAAGTCAACCTGTCTGTTGACTAGGATTATTGACTTTCTACATTAATGTTTCAGCATGTCTTCTGATAAGTTCCTGTACTTGTCTGTGGTTCTTTGATGAAGAACCCAAGTACAAATAGCTTTTGGAAGCTGTCCCCTCATACGGAAGACTCGGAAGCTCTCTCTTTCTTAATCTCACGCTTATCAAGGAAAGTCAGAAGCATTCTCACAAGCAACCTAGGAAATCAGAGATGAAGTCCAGTTAAAGAATGTTTCCAACATACTTTATTCTCTAGTACTCTTGGTTATTACACGAAAAGGGAAATGTGCTCTGTAAAGTACAAAAACATTCTGCACAACTCTAATTTAGCTATTGTATGATGCATAAAGCCATGATCCTTCATGATAGAGTACAACCAACGTTCCTATTGCATTAATGGATGCCCAGAACGACTCTATTGTATTTAACAAAGTTATGCTTGAAGCCAACATTTGAAGGAATGTCTCTAGCGGATCTTAAATGCTTGGAGGCTATAAATACAGAAGTCATTGAAGATGAAGAGATAGAGAACACACAGTTTTAAAAGAACCATTACTCTGTGCATTTATTCCTTCATTCTTTCAATCTGTATTCTTCAATCATTTGAAGTTATTACGCGGTCTTTCCTAAGCTTACATTTAATTCACTCTCTGAGTGTTAGTGAAAGAACTGTCTGTCTGATTGTATTTATTACAAACAAACTTTTCAAACCAACCTAAGTGAGCCTGAAGAGGCTAGGTGTGCAAAGAATACTTGTCTTGGAGCCTGAAGAGGCTAGGTGTGCAAACAATACTTGGAGTCTGTAACCTGATCAGTTATAGTGGATAAAACTTGGTGCTGCCAAGGACTGGACGTAGCTCTTTGTGTTGAAGAGTGAACCAGGATAAATAGTTGTGTTAATCTCTCTTCCCTTAAATTCTTTAGTTGAATCGATTATATTATCTGCTTTCTAACTAAAGGGGTCAAAAGCATGAATATCAAACTTGTTTTCTAGTTGTATGCTTGTGTGTGTTTCTGTTGAATCTCAACAGACAGGTCATTTGTTTGTGTAGTGTTGTCTTACTTGTCTGAACTTAGCTTTTGTGTGCGAAAAGATTTCAAGTTTATTTTAAATTCTGATAAACACAATTCAACCCCCCTTCTCGTGTTTATAGTTGTCTATTTCAGTTGGTATCAGAGCTCAGCCTCTAGGTTGAGCATCTAACAGTGTAGAGGTAAAGGTCCTGAAGAACAGACATGACTGCTTGAGCTAGTTCAAGTGGAAGTCACCAGACTGAAGGAGCTTCCCTAACCAGACCTCCATTCTTCAATGGAGATAACTACAACTATTGGAAAGATAGATTTCAATGGTTCATTCTATCTACAAACTCTGACCTCTGGGATGTCATCATTGATGGTCCATTCATTCCTAAAAATGATGACAACACTGACAAGCCAAAAGCTCGGTGGACCCCTGTAGAAAAGACAAAACGAGAGCAACCACAAAGCCAGATACAATATCATTTGTGCTCTCAATCCTGAAGAATTTGAACAGGTGTGTGCCTGTGATTCTGCAAAAGAAATATGGGATACTTTAGCTGTCACACATGAAGGAACAACCAAAGTTAAAGAATCAAAGATTGTCATACTTGTCAGAAAGTATGAACAATTTCTCATGGAGGAATGAGAATCTGTTGCTCAGATGATAGGAAGATTCCAAATATCATCAATGGCCTAAAATCTCTTGGTAAAACTTATACTAATGCTGAGAAGGTTGGAAAGATACTAAGGAGTCTACTTATGCAGTAGAGACCTTTGGTCATTGCTATTTCCCAAGCCAAGGATCTTACTACCTTGACTATGGATGAACTTCTTGGTACACTCACTGTTCATGAGCAAGAACTTGGAGATGAAATTGCTACAAATAAAGGCAAGTCAATTTCTCTAAAGGCCGATCAAAAGTCAGCAAAAGCTTTCAAGGCTCTAAAGACAGACAAGTCATCTAGTGACGCTGACCTGTCTGAACCTGAGGATTCTAAAATTGAGGAAGAGCTGTCTCTCCTAACTAGGAAGATAAAGCTTCCCTTACAGAAAAAGAAGTTCAGAAAGGATAAGCCATTTAGAAGGTTCAACAAGGACAAGAACTTCAAAGAATCCACTTCAACAGACAAGAGTTCAATTGTCTGCTATGAGTGCAAGAAGCCTGGTCACATCAAAGCTGAATGTCCTCAACTTAAGAAAGCCCTTTTAAGAAGTTCTTCAAAAAGAAGAAGAAAAGAATGATGGCTACTTGGGAGGATCTGGAGTCAACATCTTCTGATGAAGAGACAAAGGAAGAAGCTAATCTCTGTCTGATGGCCAACACTGACTCAGATTCAGATAATGAGGTACATTATGACTATAAGGAATTACTTGATACCTATGAGGAGTTGCTGGAGGAATCCAACTGCTTATCTAAGACCTTCAAATCCCTCAATATAGAGTATGTAAAGCTCATCAGTGAGCATACGCAGAAATCTCAAAAGTGTGAGAAGCTGGCCAAAGAGAACAGTAAGCTGAAGACTGAAAAGTCTGATGTTTCTAAGATCTCAAGTGAAACATCACAATCTGAAGAAGTTGAAAAACTTCAACAGAATGTGGAAGAGCTCACTTCTAATCTTTCCAAATTTGTTAATGGCGGAGACAATCTGACTAAGCTACTTGGCTGTCAGAGACACTCCCTTAACAAAGAAGGTAGTGAATATATCCATCAGACACGTCATAAAGTATCAACTAAATCTTCTAAAGCGTCTGTTAAGTCAACAACAATTAAATCCATACATGTCTGTAACTTATGTGGAAAAACTGGACATGTTATGTCTAAGTGTGTCCTTAAGAAGAGAAGGAAGTCTTCATAGACTCCTAGAACTAATAGAAAAGGACCCAAAAAACTATGGGTACCTAAAGACCAAATAATTTTTGTTGCATATGTCCTTAATAGGACAAAGAAAACACAACTACTGGTACCTGGACAGTGGTTGCTCGTGACACATGTCAGGAGAAAAGTCTATGTTCCTAGACCTCCAACTTAAGAAAGGAGGATATGTTGCCTTTGGAGGTAATCAGAAAGGGGAGGTTATAGGCATTGGTACTATTGGTGGTAAACCCCCTCTTCCCTCTATATCTAATGTTCTTATGGTTGAAGGATTAAGACACAATTTGATTAGCATAAGTCAATTATGTGACATTGGATTTTATGTCTCCTTTACCTAGGATTTATGCATAGTTAAAGACTGTAGTGGCAAAACCCTCTTTTCAGCTAAAAGGCAACAAAATCTGTATAAGATTGAACTGACTGATCTCTCAGATCAAAGTGTAACCTATCTAATGAGACACCCCGTTGTGCCCCATTGTATTATTAAATTAGAGCCTCATTATTTATTTACTTAATCGCGCGCTTATCGTTGAAAATACGTAAAAATTAAAACTTAATTAATAATCATATAACTTCTTCAAATTTAAAACACATCAACGTTAATATATATAAATATACATACATGTTTATTTATTACATTACCAAAACACTGCTGAGGGTATCCTCTTAGTAGGATCCCTCACAGGCATAAACTTCACTACAGACATACTTAGCGGAATATAAATACTCCTTAGACACACTGGCCAATTGTCTATACTCTAATCACCATGAATCACAGCTCGACCTCCAGCATCTGGTTTGTAAGGAGTTCCATCTAACTCCTCGGCAATTGGTTCCTCCATCGGGTCTTCTCGTACGATCACATCAGAAATAAAATACAACACGCAGAAAGATATAGGGAATAAGAAACAGTTATATCATCAAAAAGCGGAAAAGAGTAATAGTAAATTATACAATAACTGTCATAGACAATCAACATACATAACTAACAAATCATCCTCAAAATAATGTATCATCCTCTACCCCAATCTAATATAACTAAACTTTTATACTGATATGACCATCTCTATTCCTATCACGTTAGTCAGTAGTCCAGAACGGTCCAGTACCAATAACTGTCGAACGCATCAAATACTAAACAAGTATTAGTCTAAAATGGTCCAGTGCCAATAACATACGAACGCGTCAAGGAGTATCAATCCAGAATAGTCCAGTGCCAAGAACATGCGAACTCGTCAAGGAATATCATTCCATAATGGTCCAGTGCAAGGAATATCATTCCATAACGATCCAGTGCCAAGAACATTTGAACGCGTCAAGAACTAAAGAGTATTACGGTAGTCTACCTCGACATCCACATCCGTAGGGCATTCACCCGCAATATCCGATATCCCAAAATAGGATATCCTGACCTCATGTGTTCCACTCACACGGCCATGAATAACAATACATCTATAAATGAATCTCCCTAAATTACATCAATAACAACCTAGTGACTCAACCTTCCATCAAAGCCTCAACACCTTTTTCCTCATAGATAAAACCACTTAATTAGGCTAGGCACCTCTAAATCACCTTTATTCTCTCACCCAAACAATTATACCTCCGAGCAATATATATCTTTCCTTAACATCATCTAAGCACAATATTAAACCCAGGCAGATCATGCAAAACACATTAATCAACATAATATTCAAATATCTCAATATCATATAAGGCAATTTATCACAACCAACTCATAATAATCAAACCAAATAAATAAAAAAGTCAGATTCTGTCACGGCCGTGACAGACAATAAACATCCTCAATATCATAAATATTCAAACACCGAAATAATACGTCACATGCAGATGGAATACCTCAACCAGCGTATCACAGTAAATTTGACAACATAAAATCAAACATCCTCAAATACTTAAAATCAACTTAATGTCAATAAACCTATAATCCCCGAATCACCATTGGTTTTACAGAAAAGGTTTCCAATAGGATTTTGGTCTTGTCGATTACTCGACTACTAGTAGGGTTTAGGTCGCCCTACACAATTATCATATAATCTACTACTTATCGATTCCGACGTTAGGTTGATTCTTTTCCCCACCTGAGCTAGCACCGAAATCTCGAACTCGACGTTCCTCGCTATCACACCACAGCTTAATAGTTTCACCTTGAACCAAACAACATAACTATAATTAATCAAATGACAACCATCTATGACACTTTAGGGCTAGGTTCGGCCAAGACTTAGAAAATAGGTTTAGGGTTATCTTCTTAATGCCATATTTTGGATCCTAGTTACTAGAGTCTTAACTAACATAGATTACTTATTACAAGACTAAAATTTGAAACAAAATCCTCTAACCTTTAGGGTTAGGGTTTCGGCCAAGGGCTGACTATTAGGGTTCAAAGTCCTTAAAATTTCTAATCATGATTAAGTCATGGATTAATGGTCCTTAATCAACCAAGATCATGGATTAGTGGCTAAACAACTAGATTTTAAACTCAAAACTTCCTAACTCTCATATACTTAGATTCGGCCTTAACATGTTCATGGGGATAGGGTTTTTAGTTTGATAAACCAACTTGGATTTATTAAGAATACATACTAATAGCTTGATTACCAAGATCATTTATGAAAACTTTGAACAAAACTCATCAAATCTCATCCACCTAGGGTTCGGCCAACATAGAGATTTTAGGGTAAGGATTTTCATTTTAATAAACTAATCATGGATTAGAGTGTGTAGGCATACATGTCATATGAAATACATGATCATACATGACAACACATGAACAAAACCCTATCAAACCCATCCTCCTAGGTTCGGCCCAGTCCAGAAATCAAGGAAGGAAATTTCTCATGATCATATGCTTCTAGATGATGAAAATAGAGATGATTATAAGATCATAGCAATTGATTTCATGTCAAAAGGATTTTTCTAGAATTAGTTATGAATTTTCAAAGTTCTAGATCTGGAAACTTAAAAGTGATGAACATAGATGAAATAGACTTTGAATCATGAAAATTATTGAAGAACATAGACATGATTAGGGAAGAAGAATAGGATTCACCTCTTGAAGATCAAAAACAAGTGAAGATCCAAGGACTTGCTTCACAAAGTGATGCTAAAAGGCTTATGAACTTAAGAGTTTTTGAAAGAAAGGCAATAGGAAGAAAATGAAATGTGAGGGAGGGTATTTATAGAAGTGTGGTGCGCCACTTTTGGAAGGATCTAGTAGGAATGAGTTGGCTTGTTTAAAGGATTAAAGTGCAAATAATTCCTAGGGACCATTTTGCAAAGATTCCAAAAGTATAAGGACTATTTTGCAAATTGCCAATAAATTGAAATGATGACCATGTGCCACATTAAATGTGGTCTCATCTTGACTTATCTTGGCTGATTTTTCATGAGATATTTTGAGACGAACCTAGAATGTTGGAGAACATGTTAGAAAAGTGTAGAACATGATGGAACATGGTAGAATGGTGTGGAACTTTGGAGAAAAGTGGAGAACTTTGTAGAAAATTCTAGAATAAAACTTGGCTCATCCAAATCAAGGCAGACCCCCACTCCTTATTGGGCTTGCGCATGGCCTTGAAAACTTGGGCTTGAATTCATCTTTGTGGGGCCCACCAAAAAGGCTTAAAGCTTAAACATGACATAGGAAACTTATATGATTTCTAATGGGCTTTATGAAATTTAATTCATGGACAAGGAATTTGGGCTTCATGGCCACGTCCACTAATGGTCTTGGAACAAAGATTTTGGCCCGGTTCACTTAGAAAAACATAGAAACTAACTTAGGGACCAAAGTGTAATTAATAGAAATTTCAGGGACTTAAGCGTAAATTCATAAATTTTCACTTTAACCTTGTAGAACCTTCTAGACTTAAAAGTGTGATTCATCCCCATGAATCATCTCAAAATCCTAAGATAACCTCTTTATCTGCTCTTGGAAACTCCGAAATCCCTTCTGTCGTTTACCCGATTACGTATTCCGCCCGAAAAACGTAAATTATTTTATTCTTTTCTGAAATAATTCTAAAAATACAGAATTTTAGGAAATAAAATAAAAACCTTAAGTCTTTCGTTCACGAATTAAAATTAGGTCTTTTGAGCAGTATAAATATACTGCCAGTGAAAATAGCGGGCCGGGATTCGCCCGTCGTTTCAACTTAAATTTTAATTGTAGCTTCCTACATTCAAGTAGGATTGAGTGATGAAATCTGTTTATTTAAAATAATTTTCTAATACTCATATAAATATATACAAATAATCGTTCGCATTTCGATTATTTTGAAACAGTGAAAATCGGAGTGTTACATCTAATGTCTAAAGAGGATGAAATATGATTATGGCATAAGAAACTAGGACATGCTAGTATGAAACTAATTTCTAAACTGAAAAAAGATAACTTTGTGAGGGGATTACCTGATATTAGTTTTAAGAAAGATGTCTTATGTGATGCATTTCAGAGAGGTAAACAGATAAAAGCAAGTTTCAAATCTAAAAACCAAGTATCAACCTCTAGACCTCTTCAGTTGCTACACATGGATCTGTTTGGACCAGTTAGTGTTGCTAGCCTGGCTGAAAGAAAATATGGATTTGTTATAGTTGATGACTACTCTAGATTTACATGGGTACTCTTCTTAACCCTGAGTCTTTTAAGGATTTCTCAATATTCCGCAAAAGAGTACAAAGTGAACAAGGTTTATGTATCTCTACCCTTAGAAGTGACCATAGGGGAGAATTTGAAAATGAGCAGTTTAGACAGTTCTGTGAGGAGAATGGGATCTCTCACAGTTTCTCTGCACCTAGAACTCCACAACAAAATGGAGTGGTTGAGAGAAAGAACAGATCTCTGCAAGAGATGGCTAGATCTATGCTCATTGAGAATAATCTCCCTAAATACTTCAGGGTAGAAGCAGTAAACATTGCATGTTATGTACAAAACACAATACTTATTAGGCCTTTTATAAAGAAGACCTTATGAATTGTGGAAAGGTAAAAGTCCCAACATATATTTTTTTCATGCATTTGGTTGTGAATGCTTCATTCTGAATACCAAGGATCAACTTGGAAAGTTTGACTCCAAAGTAGATAAATGTATTTTTGTAGGATATTCTGAAATGTCTAAAGTCTTTAGAATTTACAATTCCATAACTTTTGTTACTGAAGAATCTGTTTATGTTAAGTTCATTGATGGTTTAAAGACTGATAAGGAACTATCAGATCTAGAAGATGATCTTGCAGGTCTTGATATAAACAAATCAGAAAGTCATCAACCTGGTCTAACCAAGACAAAACCTGTGATTGAGCCAGACAGACAAGTGGAGCAGATAAGTCAGCAGACGAGTCAGCAGACAAGTCAAGATCTTCATGATGATCTAAAAAGGGACTGGAAGTTCAAAACTCATCATCCTAAGGATCTTATTATTGGAAATCTCTCAGAAGGAGTCAGAACCAGATCCACTTTGAGAGAAGCAAGCAATGTGGCCTTTATGTCAGAAATAGAGCCAAAATGCATTGAAAAAGTTCTTGAGGATGAAAGCTGGATTCTTGCTATGCAAGAAGAACTCAACCAAATTACCAGAAATGATGTCTGGACACTTGTCTCCAAACCCAAAAACAAATTTTTTATTGGAACAAGATGGGTCTTCAGAAACAAATTGGATGAGGATGGCAAGGTTGTCAGAAATAAGGCAAGGTTATTAGCTCAAGGCTATAACCAACAAGTAGGTATTGATTATACCGAAACCTTTGCACCTGTAGCTAGAATAGAAGCTATCCGCATATCAATGTCATATGCTACACAACACCAGACCACTCTTTTTCAAATGGATGTAAAAAGTGATTTTCTAAATGGTATAATTGAAGAAGAAGTGTATGTTAAACAACCCCCTGGTTTTGAAGATACTGATAAACCAGATCATGTTTTCAAACTTAAAAAGGCATTATATGGTTTGAAACAAGCACCTAGAGCAGGGTATGACAGACTTAGTTCTTTTCTCATGCATAATGGATTTACCAGAGGACAAGTAGATACTACTCTGTTTAAGAAAAGTTCTAAAGACAATTTTATTATAGTCCAAATATATGTTGATGATATTATTTTTGGAGCAACTAATGAAAATCTGTGCAAGGAATTTTCCAAGCTAATACAAGCAGAATTTGAGATGAGCATGATGGGAGAATTGAAGTTCTTCCTTGGATTACAAATCAAACAGACGAGTGATGGAATCTACATCCATCAACAAAAGTATACCAAGGAGATACTCAAAATGTACAAAATGGAAAGTTCCAAACTCATGAAAACCCCTATGCAACCCAATGAAAAACTAAGAAAAGATGATGAAGGTAAAAAGGTAGACTAAACTGTCTACAGAGGTATGATTGACTCTCTACTATACTTAACTTCAAGCAGACATGACATTCAGTTTAGTGTCTGTATGTGTGCTAGATTCCAATCTGACCCAAGAGAATCTCATCTAAAAGTTGTTAAATGAATATTTTAATATTCGCTTGGGACTGCTAATCTTGGTTTGCTGTATCTAAGATCAAAAGAATACAGATTAGGGGAGTTCTGTGATGCTGATTTTGCTGTAGACAAAATAGAAAGAAAAAACACTAGTGGAGGATGTCACTTCATTGGAGCAAGCTTAGTCTCCTGTCAAGTAAGAGGTAGACAACTATTGCCTTGTCTATTGCTGAGGCAAAATACATCTCAGATGCCAGTTGCTGTTCTCAACTCTTATGGGTAAAACATCAACTTGAGGATTACTCTATTTATGAGCATAACATATCTGTGTGGTGTGATAATTCTAGTGCCATATGCTTAACCAAAAATCCAATTCAGCATTCTAAGACAAAGTATATTGAAATTAAACATCACTTTATAAGGGATTATGTTCAGAAATGTATCTTTGATATTAAGTTTGTTAAAACTGAAAATCAATGGACTGATATTTTCACTAAAACATTAGCAGAAGAAAGGTTTTTATTTATTATAGATAATCTAAACATGCATTGCATTGTTGAATGACATGCATAATAATTAACCTGTATATGCTACCTGTCTTATGTTTTTATATCACCAGTCTATAATACCTGTCTAACCATGCCGAGTCATAATGCTAAAACTCAACAGTATTTGATAAAATGGTTATTAGTTATTTAATGCCATTTACTAATCTGAAGCTAATCATGTGCACGACAATTTTTATCTTGAAACCATGTTTTAATTATGTCTAAAGTGGGCACTATAGTTCCCCACGTAAATCGTGCTGTTTTAAATTAAAAATGTTTTTATTTCTCTCTCCTGCCTTAATGACTATAAAAGGCATAAAATCAAAAAGGTTTAATCTTTACGATTCCAAACTCTAAAACACTCTCATTCTTCGTCTTCTCTCTTCCAAAACCCTAGAAATTCCTTTTCTCTGAAATGGCACCATCAAAGCATCTTTCCTAGAAAGAAATCACTGAGAAGTACAATATGAGGATCTCTGATGTAGAGAAGATCTTGGCTGGGAAGATTGTGGACCTCCAACAGATAAAGAAATTGTTGTTTTGGCTTCAACGACTCGGGGGGTTGAATTGAGTTTTCAATAAATTATTTCCCTCTTAAAACTTTTTCACAAAGCTTTTCAAAACAGAGTTGTGGATTTGTGGCCTCAGGATCTTTTACAAGATCAATTAAAGGTTTATATAAAATCTTGAATAGAAGGTGATGAGGATAAGAAAGATTGATTCAGAATTAATAGAGAATAGATTCAGGTTCAATAACTCAGTAATAACAAAATACAGAAACCGATTAAACCTTTAAAGATTAAGAACAAGTTATGCAAGTTTCAGATACAAGCATTAACAATCAAGAACAAACTTGTAGGTTTCAGTTTCAGTAATAGTTCAGTTTTAGTAATCAAGAATGGTTTTGATCAACTCAGTTTTGAACGCAGATAACACAGACTTGATTACAATTGAACTCAGGTTTCAATACAGTTTATACATATCAAGAACAGAAATTATATTGAACTTTAAACATCAAAATCACAGGTTCTTGATCATAAACAGAAATTAAAGAGTCTGATTTTAGAGATACCACACAACCATATTTATCCTGGTTCAGTCACCTCCACTGTGACCTACATCCAGTCCCCACTCCACCTGTGAGATTTCACACACTAACACATAAGGTTTGCCAGGTAGCTTGAAAAACCTTTACACCACAGAGCACTCATTCACCTCGAGATACCACACTCTTGTGAAGAGCCTCAATGTTCAACCTTAGGGATACCTCACCCTAATCACTTAGAGAGACTCCCTCTCTCTTTACAATCGAAATGTAAAACAAAAATTGATTCCTAACTCTCAATAGTCAGATAAACAAATTGAAGCACTTATGAGAACGAAACACTCTTTTCACAGTAAGCTCAAGAAAGATGATGAATGATATGTTATGATATTATGATGTATTGTTATTCGTTATATGTAATACGTAAAAAGTGTTCATTTGATCCCTCTTTATATAGAAAACAAGTTATAGTCATCGGGATCAATCAAAACAGATTTGGATATGATTTAACAGAATCTGTTTTCTTGATTCTGGTTCTTGAAATAAGATTCTGATAGTTCTTATAGAATTCGCGTCTATCTTGAAAATAACCGCGTCCATCTAGACATTAAGATTTTACATTCGGATGGGCTAGTAGACGAGCTCCATATGCCACGTCAGCAGACGGGAGTACTAAAACACAAAGTAATTGGACGTGCTCCAACTAGTAGACAAGCTCCATTTACTAAACGAGCTCCATATGCCACGTCATTGGAAGTTGCTTCTCATTAGGAATTTATAAGGTCCAAAGACTTTTGTGGACGAGTGCTTCAGTCACCTTAGTGGACGAGCGCTTGTATCACTTTAGTGGACGGGCACTTGTATCACTTTAGTAGACGAGCACTTCTGTCACTTTAGTGGACAAGCGCTTGTGTCACTTTAGTGGACGGGCACTTGTATCACTTGTTTTGGACGAGCGCTTGTATTACTTCAGTGTTGGACGAGCGCTTGTATTACTTCATTGTTGGACGAGCGTTTCTATTACTTCAGCGTTGGATGAGCGCTAGGATTAAAAAATCTTATTTCCAAAAATCATTTTCATTAACGAAAAATGATTTTCTTCATGCATCTTTTCAATTGAGCTATTTGTGAATAAGAAATTTCATCTCTTACAAATCATCTAAGACTTAAATCTAATTTCTCCTTTAAGCTCTTGTCTTGATGATTCCTTAATCTTCGTCTTTGCTCTTTGATTCCTCCAAGTTCTTCCTTGAATATTCTCATTTGGTTGCTCACTGAACTTGTTAATCACTGCTTGATACCTGTCTTTGCTATTTGATACTAAAACACTTGCATACACATTAAGTTGTATTTGTCATATATCAAAATCTCTAAATCATTGAGTCTAACATAAATGGGGAATGGATGTCACGGAGGAGTTGGAATACTCCAAGTTGACCTCCTTCTTTGATCTTAAGGAGCTGGTTCATCCCATGCTTGTCAGAGACTTCTGGACAAGTGCTGTGGTTATCATCAGCAAGTTTGATGGAACCAAGAGCTTCCGTGCTCATGTGATGGACACCACTCCTCTCTTCCCCATCAGATCTCTGGAGCTTGTCACCAAATGCCCTAGAATTGGCGCTGGCTTCAGACCCGAGTGGGAGGATGAGGTGGGAATAGAGAATGTTAACATTGCTCTGTATGGTGTTCCCAACCCTGAGAACATGAAGCCTGTGAGCATGGTGATGAAGTGCAGATTCATGCACAAGCTGCTGCCAAAATGTGTGATGCTAAGGAAAGGATCACGAGATAGTGTGACCAAGATGGATAGGTTTGCCCTGTACCACTTGATTCACAAGATCAAGGTAGACATCAATGACATCATCTACATATACCTTGAATCACTTATCAAGAGGACCAACATGCAGACCTATCCCTATGGAATGTTGTTGATAAGACTCTTCAGGAACAAGCTATTTGTTCCCAGTGATGCTCACTTCATAGACATGTCCTTTCCTATTGACTGGAAGAATTTGTCTATGATGAACATAGAGGGTATCCCTCTAGAAGATG
The DNA here is from genome assembly GCA_030762895.1 of Sophora flavescens. Lineage (NCBI taxonomy): Eukaryota > Viridiplantae > Streptophyta > Magnoliopsida > Fabales > Fabaceae > Sophora > Sophora flavescens. Next base: position 122,325,953 of record CM061065.1, read on the forward strand.
AGGAAGAGGACAAGAAGGAAAAGAAGAAAAAGAAGAAGAAGCCTGCTGCTGAGCAGAAGCTGAAGGAGGAACCAGTGGTCTCCACTGATGAGTCAGAGATGCCAATCTCTGAAAGAATCTGGAAGCCTGCTGGAAAGGTGGCTAGACAGGACCATGTGCCTTCTATGGAGAAGCCATCAGTCTCTGCTGAAACAGTTGAGCCTCTAAGGTTCAAACTGAAGAAGTCCTTTCCCAAGAGGAAGACAAGAGATGCTGATGCATCAGAAGCCGTGTCTGCACATCCTAGCAAAAAAAGAAGGCTGGTGAAGACCTTTGCCAAGGTCAGACAAGTGGAGTCTGCACCTAGCAAAGAGGAAGTATCTGCTAAGGGGGAGCAGACATCAAGACCCCTGGAGAAGCCCAAGGAGAAGAAGACTCTTAAATTGGGACTCATTCGCAGAAAAAGAAGGTCTGGCTACCCAGTGCCTCTGTGGCATCTTCTGAAATGATAGAAATTCCTACAGAAGATCAAGCTGCAGAGGTTGAAGTTGATGCTGCAACTGCTGCAAACATGTCTATTGGGACACAGACAGTTGTCCACTCTGAGGTTCACACTCTGTCCCCTTCTCTGTCAAGGAAGAAGTTAAAGTTGTCTGAAGATCAGCTGATTCTCTCATCCATCCCTTATGCACCATCTTCTCCCTCTCACCAAGGTATTCCAACCCCTTCTGTTTCTTCTCCACTTGCCTTGTCTGTCCAACCCTTATCTATAGTGTCTCCATTCTCTTCACCTGTCTCTTCTCATCAAACCCAAACATCATCCTATGATGTTGTGTCTGATATATGTCAGTACACAGTTGTTCACAGGGACTCAACTCCTAAAGAACAAGCCGGCATACCATCTAGTCTTTTTGTGTCTGACCTGCAATCTCTTATGACTCCAAGTGTCTCAAATCTATCTGTCATTCCCTCTCCTCCATCTCATATCCTTAATCCATGTATGGAGATTTTCTTTTATCCCGCTATTGTTTTGTTAATTAGAACATTGGCAAGGACTCACTATCCTGCTTCTGTTATGATGTTACCTAATAGGTCTAGGTACTTCTTTTTTTAGTAATAGGATCAAACTCCTTCTTCTGTCATATTGTGTCCTTGGTACCCCTACCTCCCTCTGTCTTAGACCAACAACCTATTCCCCCACCTTTATAGATAAGTATCACCCGTCTGCCTCTGTCCGAGAGACTTTCTTGTGTCTTTTCTTCACCTGATACTAACCTTGTCAGAATTAGACCTTTTGTTTAAGTTAGTTTTTCTTCCCTTCTTTAATTTTAGAATCCTTCACCAACGCATCTTCCCTCGCATTTCATCACCCTTCTCTATGCCCAAGGCACCCCTAGTCTTAGCTTTGCCCTGGTACTCAGACCAGTCTGTTGCTTCAATTATTCTGACAATAGAAGCCTCCACTCCTCCGACAGTGGATTTGCATAGCTTCAATCCGCTTTAGGCTCAGCTAGCAGAAACCAGAAGACAACTGGATGAAGAAAGGCATGCTAGACTGCTGCTACAACAGAGATTTGAAGCTCTGTTTTTATTATTTAGTCAGCCTAGATAGTTTGTGTTTGTAAAATTTTCCTTGTACTTAAAAAGCTTATGATGAATGAAATGAATTTTGTTGTTATATGTTCTTTACTTTTCTATGTCTTTTTTTTTATTCCTTTTTGTTGTTGACTAAAAGGGGAGAAAGTAAAGATTAAGGTGATTGGAGTAAGAAAGATTAAGATGATTAGATCTATCTTCGTATAAAGTAAATTGCATAACTCTGATACCGTGCTAAGTAAACTTAAGTTCACTTGTCTGTATAACCCTTCTATCTAAGAAAACTTCAACTTGTCTGAATCTTAGTATTTCTCGTGTTGATATTTTCTAAGGTTCATTAAACCATATAAATGTTTGTCATCATCAAAAAGGTGGAGATTGTTAAGTCTCTAAAATGTCTGATGTGCATTTCCCTGAGTTTTGACGAAAACTAAACATTGGTTAATAATTTAATTAACCTTTGTATTGGTTACTAACCTCTCTACCCAGTGTGCAGATCACAATAGTAAGAAGTCACCTTCTCACCTGTCTGCCCACATAGATGATCACCTGTCTGGAGAAGCAAAAGTCAACCTGTCTGCTGACTAGGATTATTGACTTTCTACATTGATGTTTCAACGTGTCTTCTGATAAGTTCCTATACTTTTCTGTGGTTCTTTGATGAAGAACCCAAGTACAAATAGCTTTTGGAAGCTGTCCCCTCATACAGAAGACTCTGAAGTTCTCTCTTTCTTAATCTCACGCTTATTAAGAAAGTCAGAAGCATTCTCACAAGCAACCTAGGAAATCAGAGATGACGTCCAGTTAAAGAATGTTTCCAACATACTTTATTCCCTAGTACTCTTGGTTATTACATGAAAAGAAAATGTGCTCTGTAAAGTACAAAAGCATTTTGCACAACTCTGATTTAGCTACTGCACGATGCATAAAGCCAGGATCCTTCATGATAGAGTACAACCAACGTTCCTATTGTATTAATGGCTGCCCAGAACGAATCTATTGCATTTAATTTAGTTCTGCTTGAAGCCAACATTTGAAGGAATGTCTCTAATGGATCTTAAATTCTTGAAGGCTATAAATACACAAGTCATTGTAGATGAAGAGATAGAGAACACACAGCATTAAAAGAACCATTACTCTGTGCATTTATTCCTTCATTCTTTCAATCTATATTCTTCAATCATTTGAAGTTATTACGCAATCTTTCCTAAGCTTACACTTAATTCACTGAGTGTTAGTGAAAGAACTGTTTGTCTGATTGTATTTATTACAAACAAACTTTTCAAACCAACCTAAGTGAGCCTGAAGAGGCTAGGTATGCAAAGAATACTTGTCTTGGAGCCTGAAGAGGCTAGGTATGCAAACAATACTTGGAGTTTGTAACCTGATCAGTTATAGTGGATAAAACTTGGTACTGCCAAGGACTGGACGTAACTCTTTGTGTTGAAGAATGAACCGGGATAAATAGCCGTGTTAATTCCTCTTCCCTTAAATTCTTTAGTTGTATTGATTATATTATCTGCTTTCTAACTAAAGGGGTCAAAAGTGTGAATATCAAACTTGTTTTCAAGTTGTATGCTTGTGTGTCTTTTTGTTGAATCTCAACAGATAGGTCACCTGTCTGTGTAGTGTTGTCTTACTTGTCTGAACTTAGCTTCTGTGTGCGAAAAGATTTCAAATTTATTTTAAATTCTGATAAACACAATTCAACCCCCTTCTCGTGTTTATAGTTGTCTATTTCATAATTGACAGTTCCAAACATCTAAACATGTATAGGATCATAGCATCATTGTCAATATTAAGCATTAGATCATTAGTTCATTTTGTTTAAATAGTATGGTACCCTTTCTCCCCCTTTGTCATTATCAAAAAGAATATATGTGGGAGATTAAAATTATAAAAGCATGTAAAACTAATGTACATACTAGAAAATCAACCATTCATTGATCTCAAGCATTGTTCAAAGAGAAAAAACAGAAATTGAAATAGCTAAACAACAAAAATAGTCATGCAAACATCATTACAGACACACTTAAGACACCCTAAGATCTAAATATCTTCATTGGTCCTTTGTTCTTCGATGTGCCTTGAAGCTTGGGCTGCTTGTTCTTCAGGATTTCCTTCCTCTTCAGCAGCACCGACAATTTCTCTAGCCATGTTCACAACATCTTCAGAAGTGATGAACTTCTGGAGGTGCAATGATGGAAATGCCTAGATGTTGATGCACAGTTGTCATTTGGCCTTTCAAAGCATTGAGTCTTAAACTCATGTTGTCTATTGGTTGCTTCAGCATCAAATGATGTTTGTATTGCCTAGACTCAAAACTCTCAATCATCTTGATCAGCTTGTCCATTTTGTTGTTTAGTTTAGTGTTGTCCATTGTTGCTCTTGGCTCATCTCCAGCTATCCTAATCCACTCTCCATTCACCTTTGCAAGCTTTATCTTGCTAATAGTCCCTTCACCAAACTTGTGAGTTACTTGCCTAGCCTGAAACCTCTCTTCATTATCCAGAGAGACTCCAAAGTGCTCAAGCAATCTCACCACTAATCCAGGATAGGGTAGGGTAGCTCCATTGATTTTGCAATCCAGCATGTGCCTGGCAATGATGAAGCTCCAACTCAGTTGTTTCTTCTGGATCATTGCTCAAAGCATTAATATGTCAGTGTTCTACAAAATGGCATGTTTGCCAAACCTTGGCAAAAACATCCTGCTTAGGACATATTGCAGGAGCCTATGCTGAATATGCATAGAGCCGATGTTGATCATCTTTCCGTCAGGTGCATTCTCAACTAGCAGCACCTTTATTGCCTCTTACTTATCAAAACTCTTAATCCAAGCACTCTCAGGTCCAACTCCAGCAAGATTACTTCCATGATAATCTAGCCCAGTGAATTGAGAGAATTCATCAAAAGTCATCTCAATCCATTTATTCTTCACCTCAGCAGAAAAACCTTCATTATCTATCTCAAAAGTGCAAAAAAAAGCCTTAATCAAAGTGGGGTAGATGTCACTTTTTGGTTTGCAGAAAGTCACTCAACTTATACTCCTCTAGAATCTTATGGAATGTAAATTCATTGGCCTCAAAATAGTTGAAATCTACAATCCTTCCCTCATGAGTATCTCTATGTATATATGAAATCATTCTTGTACAACATGATATACTCTTCATCAGAGAAATACCTTTTGAGAAATTCAATCTCAATTACTCCTTCATCATTATCCTCTTCTTCTTCTGTCCTATTTATCTTCTTTTGAGCAGGTTTCTTATTTGATGTTTCCTTCACAACCTTCTTCTTCTTTTCTTGTTTCTTGGGTGCTATCTTTGAAGACTCAGCTACCTTCTTGCCCATATCTTGCTTCTTTTTAGCAAATTGTTTGATTGGAATCTTGTCTAACCATTGAGAAGACTGGGATTTCTCAATTTCTTCCCTTTTGGGGCGTGTAGGGGTTGCAATGGGTGAAACTTGTTGAGGAGAGGAAGATTGAGTGGAGGAGGAAGATGTGGAGTTTGATGGAACATGAGTAGAGGGTCCAGTTTGCTTCACACGAGCCATGAGAGACGATTTTGAGCTCCGCTAGGGTTTGGGTCTTTGGAATTTGGATTTGAAAAGTGGAAGATTTAGAGGGAGAAGCTAGAATTTATACACGTATGTCAGTCAATCAATTGCCCAATCGATGTATTAAAGGGTTTTGCCTCCTGTTCACAAGTGTTAATCGATGTACATAACATCAGGATTGAAATTTTGAACCAGATATATCGATGTCCCAATCGATGTATGAGCGAAGTCAGAGAGTACCAAGTTTTGAAAACATGAACTTAATCGATGTCCTAATCGATGTATAGGCAATGTCAGAGAGTCCAACAATTGCAATATACACCTAGTCAATGTACAAATCGATGTATAGGGTAAGTCAGTGAGTCCCAAGTTTTGGAACCATCAATCAATCGATGTATACACAGGGTTAGTGTTTTAACCCATTGTCAATCGATGTATCAATCAATGCATAGGCACTTATAGAGAGTAGTGCATCAGAGGTCAGAGTGCTAATCGATGTATAGCAAATTAGATGAAAACTTGAAAGTTTTCATAGCAGGTTAATCGATTTACAAATTGATGTACATGATATCCTATACCTATTTCATCAAAATAACTGATTGTCTAATTGATGTATAATGACTTCCAGAGAGTTGTGTTTTGATTTTGAAAACAATCGATGTACAATCTCGATGTTCTAATCATTTTCATCCTAATTTGCTTGTATCAATCGATTGTGTAATCGATGTAAGGGCACTTTATTCAGATTTCTAGGTTTGTACATAGATTATCTGATATGTGTACTAGCTTTGAGATTTGGGATTTTTGCCTAGTCTAATCGATTGTCTAATCGATGTACAGACAAGAAACATCAAACTATCATGCATTCATCATTCAAAACATCAAGCATAGGTAGGATCAATCATTCCCAACTTTCTTATTATGAAGAAAAAGCTTTCTTTAGCTAATGGTTTAGTGAAAATATCAACCAATTGCTTAGATGTATCAACATATTCAATGATTATATCTCCACTTTGAATGTGATCCCATATGAAATAATGTCTTATCTCAATGTGTTTGGTTCTTGAATGCATTATTGGATTCTTAGTGAGATTTATAGCACTAGTATTATCACATTTGATTAACACTTTCTCTAAGAAAACACCATAGTCATTGAGGTATTATTTCATCCAAAGAATTTGTGCACAACAACTTCCTGTTGAAACATATTCTGCTTTAGCAGTTGATAAGGCCACACTAGTTTGTTTCTTACTAAACCAAGAAACTAATGAGTTTACTAGAATGTGGCAAGGTCCATTAGTACTTTTCCTATCCAACTTGTATCCAGTAAAGTCAGAGTCAGAATATCCTATACACATGATTAGGAAATTCATTTATTTCAAAACCATGGGGTTGACCAACATACACTTCTTCTTGTATATGACCATTTAGGAATGTACTCTTAACTCCCATTTGATACAATTTGAAATCCATGATACATGCATATGCTATCAATATTCTAATAGCTTCTAATCTAGCCACATGTGCATATGTCTCATCATAGTCAATTCCTTCTTCTTGATTATATCCTTTGGATACTAAACACCCATTTTTTACCAATTATTTGTTTATCCTTGGGCTTTGGAACAAGTTCCCACTTTCAAACTGATTAAGTTCTTCTTGCATTGCCATAATCCATTTTTCATCAATAATTTCATCATCTATAGTTTTAGGTTCAACTTGTGATACAAAAGCCATATTATTGCATGCATTTCTTAAGGAATGTCTAGTAGTTACTGTTAAGTCACAAAGCGTTTGACTCATCATGCGTCAGACTCACACTTTTGTGGCCCTTGTGTGTTTTGATGAACCCAAACATTAAGCAATCAATTTTACATTGAACCATATGAATATTTCTAACCATCTACTTGAGTTGTGTAGCCAAAGAATTCTATATTAGCATATAAAGTCAACAAAAGTTTATGAAAGGATCAAAAGCTTAAATACACTCATCTGACTCAAAGCTGTCAAAGTACAATGCGTCTGAAGTTTGATTCACACTGAAGCCTATATCAACATCTCTCAGACCTATCAACTATGAAGAAGAACAACTAGAAGAACTAAAGCAAAGTATTCAACTACTGTCATCTTCACTGGAAACTAAAGAAAAAGGACCTATCCATCCAACAAGTTAATGGAAGGAAGGAAGCATCAAACAATACTCTATTAGAAGACTGTCTGTGCTTATTGAAGATAAAGAAGCCTGAAGTAGTTCACAGTCAAATTCATGATCAATTGTTCGAACAATACAAATAATATCTTCTAAAGGAAGTTGAAAGAAGAAGAATGAAGATTACAGACATGAACAAGATCAAGAAGTCACACTTCAAGAAGCATCTAGTTTCTGGATTCGGTCAGATATCTGTCGCTTTGTGTAGGATGTTGCCTACAAAGTTAAAACGAGTTGGATGACTTGATTCAACTGGAAGATCGGTGGTCTGAAACGTTTGTTAGACGAGTGTTTTCCTTGTGAAGCACCAATGTTGTGTGAAGGCTCGTGTCACCGTGTGGATTTCTGACAACTAAGTAAAAGGACAAATTATGAACAAGTATTCTCTGACTTGCGTAGTTGATTTGGTAAATCAATTGTGATGAGTTGTCGTCTACTCAAATATTGACTTGAATACGAGTTATTACCAGATTGGAGTGATGACCTATCTAAGATTTTGCGTCGTCAACTCAGTTTATGAAGAAAGATCAACCTTTTGTATGTTTGATCGATTGATTAAGTTGTCCGGGATCGTACCCAATTCAAGGTGGTCACACTAAGCATGGCTAGAAAGACTTGTATGTTGGTTGGAACCAAGACAAATCGAGTGGATTTTCGATCTTGGGTGAGTGTCTCATGATTAAAGAACTCTTCACTGTACTCTTAGATTCTCTTGTATGTGTCAGTTGACATTTATTTCTATAATCCTATGATTGTATTAGATAATCACAATGGTGAAGTTTGTATGTGTCAGACAACTTTTCTGATTTTAATTTGAAATCTGTCAAGACTCATGAATTAGTTATGCTAATTCATAAATTTCCAGTTATTCATTTCTTTGTTTGTGAGAAGTCGTATTCACACTTCTAAATAATCCTCGATGTATTAGACATTTGAGTGAATTGATTTAACGGAATCCATTGGTCTGGATACTTTCACATTTTGTTGAGAGAAGTGGTTATGACTATTTCTTGAGTTATAACACAGATAATTTCGTGATAGCAGAAGTTTCTTGGTGAAACTTAGTTTTGTCGCTTCTATTTTTGGTAGAGGTGAAAGACGTCATTTTGTAAATTCTTTGTACTAAGAATAAGAATTAATCCTCTTTGGATTAGAAATTATTCACCCTTTGATTCCTTAAATCCACTGGAAGATTTTTGTGGAAGAATGAACTTTATTAAATTCATGTTTGTAAATGTGTATTGATCATGCATTTTTACATCCACGAACCTGATGGAAGGAACTTTTTCCATACTGGATGTTCTTATATCCTTCAAATTAATTAAATTCTTTTCTATGCATATGTGAAAGTGAAATCAAGAAAAATTTCTTTTCTTGAGAAATTCTTTTATGATCACCAAGGTCATGTCTTATTGCGGTTCGAAAGTACTTGTCGTTGTTGATCATCTCAGTTCTACGTATTCTCCAAATGTCGTCGATGTGTGACCTATCTCATCAGTCATGAGTTGGGTATCTCCACATCAAGATGTCAAAATTAGTCGAGTACAGTGAAAAAGGGATAGTTTAACAATTGAGACCTTCCTTGTTAAGATATTGGCATTCCTTGAATCTTTGTTCCGAGTTTGCTGAAGACCTACATGAGTCTTGTTTGAATTCAAGTGTTCGTGGATCAACTGGTGAAGTCTACACCCTTCTTACAAGTTAAGATCCACTATGCAGTGGAGGAGTAAACCGCATAATGTATCAGAGGATTGTTCAGACTTCATGGAGTATCTTCAAGTGTTGTTTCAGATGAAAAATGGAAGTTTATCAACGTGTGTCAGTTAAGTTTACTTTAAGTGTTGAGGACCCAGGTTATTCCACCTAAGACATTAGGGTTTAATTTGGGGTTTTAGGCTCATTGCACCTAAGACATTAGGCTTGAGTATTTTAGAAAAGGCTTGATTGTCATTATTGAATTAGGACTTGTGTTAGAAGCCATTTCATTGCAATTAAGGGAGGATTAGTGTAGTCTAACCCTGACAATCTTAATCGCATTTCTTTTGCCTTCCAAGTGTTCGATAAAATTCCAAAAAGACCAAAAATATTGTATTGCTTTGTTTTCTGTTTTAATCTCTCATACTTTAGTTTAGTCTAGATAGTTGTTGAGTTTGTGAATTGGTAATTGACAACCGATCCCTGTGGATACGATAACCGGTCTCATCACCGTATTACTTGTTTGCGACGAGGTGCACTTGCCTTTATCTTAAAATACGCATCAGACACATAGCTTGAACATTTCGATCCAAACGCCCTTGGCGAAGTGCTACACGTGCCAGCTGCCCAGTAACTTCATTGAGGCCTGTCTCTACATGTCCCAGTCTGTCCAAAAAATCAGTTTGTTGCTGCTGCCCCTGTGGTGGATCTTGCTGCTGCGGTGGATTCTCAGGATCAGGCTGCTGTCCAATTGGCCCATTTCCAGCTTCTGAATATAGCTCCCTGTAACAGCAAGCATAGGCTTTATTAGTATCTCTTCCTTAGAAACCTCGACACCTACGTTCTCACAGAGCATGGCAATCAGAGAGGCATGTCCAAGAGCTACAACAGTGGATTGTGCAATCTCATAGATATCCCGAGCAAGTATTTCACCCACATCAATTTTCTTCCCTTCTACTATGCAATACACCAACTGTGCCCTAGAGACAATTACATCAGAGACATTGGCACATGTTTGCAGTGTGTGATGCACAAAAGTACACCAAGCTCTTGGAGTAGTCTTGAAATGTGATGCTTTGAGCTTTCTCGGAACCCCACTTCTAGTATAAATCCATGTTGCTCCGAGTCGGCACAATGTGGTTATCAATGCATTAGCATCCACCTCTTGCTCTTGAAGTTCTTCATATTTGCATTCCTTTGGTGCAGGAGTCCGGAGGATGGAATTGATGATGCTAGCATTATAACAAACTTCCTTTCCTCGGACAAAGCTCACATACTTATTCCCCTTCGGTGGTTCATTTACAAAAGCATTGGCATAGAATTCTTTCACCAACAGCTGAGATACTGGTTTCGGAAATCTCACCAAGGTATTCCACATTCTATTCAGAATCTGCTCAACCATTGTAGGACACTCAGCCCTCCCCACCTTGATTGCTTTCTCACTCTGGATACTCCTAGTTTTCACATAATCATTGTATGTTTGCTCATGTTCCTCAGAGTGAAATAAGTTTGCATTGTAGGATGGGGATGCTGCAGCCTTCTTTCTTTTCTTTTCCGGTGCAGTAGGGGCCATGGTAACCTATTAAAAACATATCAACATACAAAGCATAAACAGGTTGTTTCATAGTTCAAATTCTTTAATTTTTCTCAAGAAAATACAATATTCAGCATGAGCATGTCAGCCATAGGCCACTTATGTAGAGAAGAACTCTTGTTTATGCACAAAATCATTCAGCCATATCAGAGTATCACAGGGACATCAATTTAGAAGTGGCAAGGCATCATACAAATTCTAAAACCAGAGAGACATAATGTCATACATTTTCACTTCACTAAACGAATTCAAAAATAGCAACTAGCCATGTATGATATTTAAGTAACACAAAGTAAGCACACATTCAGTTATTGCTGTCCAAGTCCTATGCATTCAGTTCCCACGATCTTTTTTTTTCATTCAACATGGATTCAAAGTCCCAACATAAGGCAATCACAATGATGATTTAGTTTCAATTTATACAACAATCATGTGACTAACCATAAGACATACAACTTGTGATTTATAATGAACTTAAGCATCAATCTTGCAATTTCTGAAGTATAACCCATAAAACACCTTTTATCAAACACGTGAAGTTCATAGGTGTGTAATTCTCAAAAATCATGATGGTTCCATTATTCATGCCACTTTATCCACACAAAAAAAATCAACAAACACAACTTGTTCACTCTTAGAGGCATTTTATCAAACATGTGGTGTGTGGGTGTGTTCATGCTTAGGAAAACTTCAAAATACCCAACACCTAGTAACTCACTTAGAATTGGTTCCAAAAACACTTCATCAAGCAAGTGAGTGATCATAGAACCTACACACTGTGATCAAATGTGAATTCAAGTGCCACTTTTTGCAATTTTTCAAGTGGAACCCATAGGGACATTTTATCAAACACATAGGGTACATGGTTTTGTAGTTGCAAAAATTACATCATTTGAAACATCTCCTGCCTTTAAAAAAAATCAATTAAGCAAACAACTCAATCCAAACCAATTCCCAATCAGTGATTAAACTTGGATATGTGAATGCAAACATGAATGTGAAGTGGGTGGTTGTGAGTTGGTGCTCTACGTGACACACATTATGGAGGGGAACCCATAAAAAAAATATAATAGCTATGACTTACCAATGATTAATGCACGACAAGAGGATAAAGGAGTAGAAATAAAACCTAATCTTAACCAAAATCTAGATAATCAAAAAATAGAAAGCAAGAGGAAAAGAAGAATTGATCAAGACATGATTCCTAATGGTGAAACAGAGGGAGAACAAGAATTCATATTTGTTTGAGGAGACTAGAAGCACAATGAAGTCCTTACCCAACTTGGTGACGCTCAGAGCCGCAAGGGAGAAGAGGGGCTAGGGCTCATTTATGCAAGTGTTGAGGTTGGGTGTCAAAACCCGTGACACCCCTGGGTTTATAGCAAACCAGCGCACGGCGCTACCAAGGGAAGCTCAGCGCAGGAACTTCAGATTTTTCTGGAGCTTACAGCACTCATCCTTTTTACGTGAGGCCCAGCGCTGGGATTCCTGGTGAGCTGAGCGCTATCAGTAGCCCTGCACATTCTCCCACTTCCTCTGCTACTAATTCTTTGGCCTTTTTCAATAACTCAGATATGCATCAAATGTCAGAGTAAACTTTACACAATAAAGTGCATCTTGATATGTACTGAAAGATCACAATATTCTTTTCTTCTCTCTTTTTTTTTAGATAAAAAAATAGAAATGAATGAATCTAATCTACTCTTGGGTTGCCTCCCAAGAAGCGCTTCTTTAACGTCACTAGCTTGACGCCGACTTTACGATCAATTCAAACTCAAGGCAGCTTTTGCTCTCTCAAAATCACCTCCAAAGTATAGTTTCAACCTTTGTCCATTCACTTTAAACCTCCTTATAGATTCCGGTTCTTCCACTTCAACCGCACCATGAGCCATAGCTTCTTTAACAATCAAAGGTCCTGACCATTTGGACTTCAACTTTCCAGGGAATAACTTCAAACACGAGTTGAATAAAAGTACTTGTTGCCCCGGATAGAAGACTCTATGCATTATATGCTTGTCATGGTATGCCTTCACTCTTTGCTTGTAAATTACAGTATTTTCATAAGCCATTAGCCTCATCTCCTCCAATTTGTTTAGCTGATCCAATCTCTTCTCACCGGCTAGAGTAGAATCAAAATTCAGAAATTTGATAGCCCAATATGCTTTGTGTTCTAGCTCTACCGGAAGATGACATGACTTTCCATAAACCATTTGATAAGGAGAAAGACCAATTGGAGCCTTAAATGCTGTCCTATGAGCCACAATGCATCATCTAGCTTCTTTGACCAATCTTTTCTTGAATTTGCAACAGTTTTTTCCAAGATCTTCTTGATTTCTCTATTGGATACCTCAACTTGACCACTTGTTTGTGGATGATAAGGAGTGGCCACCTTGTGTTTCACATTGTACTTGGTCAAAACACTTTGCAAATGATTGTTGCAAAAGTGTTTCCCTCCATACATAATCAACACACGAGGTACTCCAAATCTTGAAAATATGTTCTTCTTGTGGAATCTCACAACCGTGGCTCCATCATTTGCCGGTGAAGCAATTGCCTCCACCCACTTAGAAACATAATCTACAGCCACAAGTATGTATTGATTGGAGTATGACAATGGGAAAGGTCCCATAAAATCTATCCCCCAACAATCAAACAACTCAACTTCAAGAATGTTTTGCAATGGCATTTCATTCCTCTTCCAGATGCTTCATATTCTTTGGCATTTGTCACATTGCTTGGCATATTGGTGTGCATCTTTGAAAAGTGTTGGCCAATAGAAACCACATTGCAACACCTTTACTACTGTCCGGTCCCCATTATAATGCCCTCCATATGGGGAACCATGGCAATGCCAAAGAATTCCTTGAGCTTCTTCTTGATCAATGCACCTTTGAAGGATGCCATCCGGGAAACTCTTAAACAGAAACGGATCATCCCAAATGTAAAAATTAGCATCCCGGAAGAACTTTTTCTGCTGCTGCCATGTGAGGCCTTCCGGAATATTGTTTGCGGCCTTAAAGTTCGCCATATCAGCAGACCAAGGCTTCTCTTTGACCATAAACAGTTTTTCATCCAGAAATTCCTCTCTCACTTCATTTTCTTGTATTGTTACAGCTGCATTCTCTAATCTTGACAAGTGGTCAGCAACCACATTCTCACTCCCTTTCTTGTCCTTTATCTCTAGATCAAATTCCTGCATGAGAAGAATCCAATGGATCAATCTAGGCTTTGATTCCACTTTAGTCAAGAGATATTTAAGGACGGAATGATCACTAAACACAATGACTTTGGAACCAATCAAATAGACCTAAATTTTTCCAATGTGAAGACTATGGCAAGCAATTCTTTTTCGGTTGTTGCATAATGAACTTGATTCTCATTCAAGACCTTGCTTGCATAATATATTGCATAATCACTAGCATCGCACATTAATTCAAAAGGTACGTCCCAATTTGGTGCAACAATGATAGGTGCAGTGACTAATTTTTCTTTCAAAACAGTAAAAGCATGCAAACATTCAGCATTAAACTCAAAAGGACTATCCTTATTTAATAAGACACACAAGGGTTTAGAAATTTTAGAAAAGTCTTTAATAAAACGTCTATAAAACCCGGCATGTCCTAAGAAACTTTGGACTCCTTTGACATTCGCGAGTGGTGGAAGCTTCTCTATGACTTCTATCTTGACTTTATCTACCTAAATTCCCTTAGCTGAAATTTTGTGACCAAGCATAATGCCTTCATGCACCATGAAATGACACTTTTCCCAATTCAAGACCTAGTTGGTCTCTACACATCTTTGCAAAGCAACAGCTAGGTTAGTGAGGCATAAATCAAAAGTAGAGCCAAAAACAGAAAAGTCATCCATAAAAACCTTAATAGATTTTTCAATCACATCAGAAAAAATGGATAGCATACACCTTTGAAATGTGGCTGGTGCGTTGCACAAGCCGAATGGCATCCGGCGATATGCAAAGATCCCAAATGGACATGTAAAAACTGTCTTTTCTTGATCCTCCGGATTAACCACAATTTGGTTGTATCCGGAATATCCATCTAGGAAGCAATAGAATGCTTGACCGGCCAATCTCTCTAGCATTTGATCCATGAATGGCAATGGGAAATGGTCCTTCCGAGTAGTTTGGTTGAGCTTGCTGTAATCAATGCACATGCGCCAACCCGTTACCGTTCTTGTGGGAATGAGCTCATTCTTTTCATTCTTGATAACCGTCATCCCCCCTTACTTAGGCACCACTTGAACTGGACTAACCCATGCACTATCCGATATAGGGTAAATCATGCCCGCTTCTAGAAGTTTCAGCACTTCCTTTCTTATAACCTCCTTTATAGTTGGATTCAATCTCCTTTGGGGTTGCACAACCGGCTTAAAATCACCCTCTAACATAATTTTATGCATGAAAAATGATGGGCTAATGCCTTTCAAATCAGATATGGACCATCTTATGGCTGTTTTATGCTCTTTAAGTACCCTCACAAGCTTTTCTTCCTCTAACTTTGATAATGTGCTGCTCACAATAACAGGATTTTCAGCATCTTCACTAAGAAACACATATTTCAACTGTGCAGGCAACGGTTTGAGCTCAAGTTTAGGCTTCTCTTGCACTTCATCTTTCTTGAGCTTTTCCTTCTTAGTGTGGACAGCAACTTGCCTTTGTTGGGCTTCCAAACTGTGCAAGCATTCTTCTATTTCTTTTTCCTCTTCTTCATCAAGATTTTCAATGGAATGCACTAATATCTTCTCAAGAGGAGTAGAAGGGTGCTGTTGTCCCAAGACTTCTCTAGCTATTTCATCCACTTTATCCATGCGAAAGCAACTCTCTTTATCACTTGGATGGTGCATGTCCTCAAAGACATGAAAAATGACTTCTTCATCTTGCACTCTAAGTCGGAGTTGACCTTGTTGGACATCTATTAAAGCACAGCTAGTTGCTAGGAAAGGTCTCCCCAATATAAGGGGTATCTCAACATCCTCTTCCATGTCCAATATCACAAAATCAGCCGGAAAGATAAATTTATCTAATTTTACCAACACATCTTCTAGAATTCCGTATGGATATTTGATGGACGGATCCGTCAATTGGAGTGACATTCTTGTAGGCTTAACCTCTCCTTCTCCTAGCTTCTTCAAGATGGACAATGGCATGAGATTAATGCTTGCTCCTAAATCACAAAGGGCCTTGCCAATAGTCATATTCCCTATAGTACAAGGGATGGTAAAACTATCGGGATCCTTGAGTTTTGGAGGTAACTTCCTCTGTAAAATGGCACTACATTCTTCCGTTAAAGCGTCCGTCTCATCTTCCCTAAACTTCATCTTCTTTGTAAGCAACTCTTTCATGAATTTTGCATAAGTAGGCATTTGTTCAAATGCTTTGGCAAATGGTATGTTGATTTGAAACCTCTTGAAGATGTCAAGGAATCTAGCAAATTGTTCTTCCTTCTCCTTCTTCTTACTCACATGAGGATAAGGTAATTTCACATAAGGGGGAATTTCTTGAGGCTTGCCATTCTCTCTCAACAATTGACTCTTAGTTCTTCTCAAGTGCGACTCCTCATCAACTAGCTTTCTCTTCTTTTCATTATTATTTTCTTGATCACTCACCTCATCTTCTTTTGCTTCTTCCAACTCACTCTTATCAATTTCAACTTCTTTATCAACAATTTTCTGTTCAACAGGGGATGTAATGACTTTACCACTCCTCAAAGTCACTGCCTTGCATTGTTCCTTCGGGTTAACCACTGTATTGCCAGAGAAATTGCTGTTTAACTGCTTTGCTAGCTGCCCAATCTAATTTTCCAGATTTTTGATTGATGATTCGGTGTTTTTGAAGTTGGATTGAGTTACTTGAATGAATTGAGAAAGAGCATCCTCCAAGTTGATTTTCTTCTCTTGAACTTGCTTTTGTGATGCAGGATTGTTTGCTTGAGGAACTTCTTGTTTCCAAGTGACATTAGGATGCTTCCTCCAACCTTGATTGTACGGATTAGAGTAAGAATTATGCCCTTGTCTTGAATAATTTCCTATATAGTTTGCTTCCTCTTGAGGATCATTAGATGCTTCACAATTACCGTTCTCATGATCTCCTCCACAAAAATCACAGCTCATTACTTGTTGTGCTTGTGTTGGCCCCACCTTCATGGCATGAAGTTGCTTTGTGATTGCATCCAATTGATTTGTGATGATTTTGTTTTGAGCCAATATTGCATTTTGAGACTCAAGCTCCAATATCCCTTTCTTTGATGTGTTCCCTCTATCATGGTTCATAAGATAATCATTGGATGCCATAGCTTCAATCAACCTTAAGGCCTCTTCTGCTGTTTTGGAATTCATAGAACCTCCCGCCGAAGCGTCCAACATAAGCTTTGTTGATGGCCTCAATCCATTACAAAAAATCTGCATTTGTTGAAGATCATCAAAGCCATGATTGGGACACTTTCTTAGAAACTCCTTGAATCTTTCCCAAGCATCATATAAGGTTTCACCATCACGTTGCATAAAGCTTGAGATTTTACCTCTCATCTTCACAAACTTTGACGGTGGGAAATACCTTGCTAAGAACTTCTCTTCCAAATCATCCCAAGTTGTGATACTTCCTTGAGGTTGAGATTGGAGCCATGCTTTGGCTCTATCTCGCAGTGAAAAAGTAAACAACCGCAACCTTATCACATCATCGGTAGCTCCATTAATCTTGAGAGTCTCACTTATCTCTATGAAATTCGAGACATGATTATTCGGATCTTCTTCACCTCCTCCAAACTGATTTTGATTTTGCTGCATAATATTGAGTAAAGCCGATTTGATCTCAAAGTTATTCGCAGCTACCGGTGGTTTAACAATGCTTGAGTGATTTCGGTTGGTTGGACCATTGGAATACTCTCCCAATGTTCTCCGGTTCCTATCCACATTTTCAGCCATGATTACCTCTTGTTGGACTTGTGATGAAGAAAGATTTCCTTTTGCCAAATTCTTATTCCTCTGTTTTTGCTCTTTTATTTTCTTTCGATTCTTCTTTGATGTTTTCTCAACTTCTAGATCAAATAACAACTCACTTGTTGCTTTACCTCGCATACACTGCACAAGATTCTCTAGAAAATTTCAAAGTATGCACTACATCAAAGTTTTCACAGAAAAACAGAAAAATAACAACAGAAAAAAATAATGTTCAAATTGACAAATGCTTTTGTTTTTGTTGATATTGATCAACAATCCCCGGCAATGGCGCCAAAAATTTGATAAGGAATTGGCAAGTGCACCAAATCGTATCAAGTAATAATAATGAGAGTAGAGTATCGTCCCACGAGGATTGAGATTCAAGTAACAACGACAACTAAGCAATCGATATTTGAACGAATAAAGCTCATATTTCCAAACAAGTAACTAAAATGTTGAACTAAGTGTTGTCACAAAGGTAATTGAATGAGATTTTCTTTTATCGAACAATCAATGAAATGGAAAAAATGAACAATTAGGAAGAATCAAGTATTTAAGACGGTTAGGAATCGGAATCACCCAATCTTCACTTAATGTAGCTCATAGAACCCTAACACTCAATTCAATTCATTCAATTGACATTCAAGTCACTAATTTAGATTTATCCCTAATTCCTTAGGTGATAATCCTTTTGTTACTAATTATGAACCCTAATTCCTTAGGTGAATCAAAATTAGCACAAGCATTAAGCACAAGACTTATAGGAAATGCATTGCAATGAAGTTCTATTCCTAGAATCAACCTCACGGTGGTAATCTATTCCAGTTCTAGCATGAACACACATTTTCCAATTATGCATTCATACATAAGATCAATTTCATGAATGGCCAGTTCAGGAAAAGCATTAAACATTGAAGAGATTACTCAATTTGAATGAATATGAATAGAAATCAGAGTTAGAACAAACTTACATCAAGATTTGATTGAATTCATCCTATCCTAACCTAGGAAATTTAGAAACTCATAGCTACAAGCTGAAATCTAGAAGAAATAGATGAGAATTGAGGTGGAGAAGCCATGGATTCTTCAATTCTTTCTTCCAAAAGCTCTTGAACACCCAGAAACTTCAGAACCCTCTCAGAGAACACGAATTCAGAATCAGATAAACTGGCAAAAAGTCCTCAATTCGTGTCAGAACGCGGAATTTATAGTGTCAGAGTAACTGTCCCAGCGCTGGGCGCCACTACCAGCGTTGGGCGCTAGGCTGAACCCCAGAGCACCTTCTCCTGCAACCCTTCTGGCACTGGGCACTCTCCTCTGGTGTTGGGCGCTGGTGAACCCGAGAGCACCACCTTCTTGCTCGTTGCTAGCGTTGGGCGCTCTTCATGGGGGCTGGGCGCCAGACTTGGCCTGGGCACATCCGAAGGTTGCCTTTTCTGCACACTTTTCAACCAATCTTTAATGTATTTTCCCAAAAATCCAAATCCAAAGATCTAAACTTAAGAAAGAAGACTTTGCGTATTTTTCTATTATTTTTCTCATGATTCCTAAGATTATACACATTTCATGCCTAATTAAATCCATGAAATTTTATACAAAATATGGATTTGTCAATTACTATTATAAAAACCAGTTAAAATATGAATTACTATAATAATTTAAATAAATATCATACAATGAAAATCTGTAAACTCTAAAAAATGAATAAATACAAATAACGTCAATGATGATGCGGAGGCGACCAACCGTCCTCACCGACATGGCGCCGGCGTCTGCAATGTCCTCGTCCTCCGGAGCAGCATCATCAGTAGCAGGAGGCGGTGGAACTGGAGGAGCAGCAGGAGGCACAACTGTAGAAGCATCACCGTGACAATTAGAGGCTAGATCCTTATCTGCTCCAACACCAACCGCCGGTGTGCTTGCGTCAACTGTGCCATCTGCTCCACCATCACCCGTTCCCTTTCCCTCTTCTCCCTAAGCTTTACGTTCAGATGGGTGATGGTGTCCTGCATCTGGTTGAACCGCTCCGAAGGGACGGTATCCACGTAGGTAGGAGCAGGCGTGCTGGATGATGAAGTGATAAACTCGCTGCCCAAGTGATCGAGGCCATACACGTGCCCCTTCTTGTTCCAGCCCCTAAAAACCTCAAATAT
The DNA here is from genome assembly GCA_030762895.1 of Sophora flavescens. Classification (NCBI taxonomy): domain Eukaryota; kingdom Viridiplantae; phylum Streptophyta; class Magnoliopsida; order Fabales; family Fabaceae; genus Sophora; species Sophora flavescens. The sequence continues at coordinate 122,345,688 of CM061065.1, forward strand.
ATGGCTTTGTCATCGATGGAGATAGTAGAGTGGGGGCCCTCACCATTCAAAGCCTCATCATGTGAGGCACATGATATGGCATCGTCCTTCTTCTCGTTAAAGTTAACCTGCAAAGTATAGTTGAAGAGATTTAGTTACGCTTATAATCATTATTAACAAATTAACAAATAATTATAAATTACTAGTTTTAACTAAAATGGTTTTTTACTTACCGCATAGTTATGACCCTTGCCGTTGACCCATTCCCCCAACTTTAACTTCTTCGTCCTCTCCACCAACTCCATAGCTGTGGGGTTCGCTGTAAGGAGTCAGTCTGCATATACAAAAATAAAGTTAAATTCAGAATAGTAGTAATAAATGAAAACTTAAAATTATGCTAAAATAATCAAGTTTAAACTTGCCAGCTCGTCAAAGTGAGCGGTGGCTGACTTAGAGAAGCTGGTGTAGGCACATGCGTCATTGTCATTAGTTTGATTATGTCGAGTTGTGGCGGACTTCTCCTGGAACCTCTCAGTAGCCCGGTACTGTTCCAGGCCCTTCCTGATCTCGGGATCCAACCATTTCCTCTTAACCTTACCTTTTCTGAGCTTGTTCATTGCGTTCTTCATAGCCATGGACCTTTATGCTCAAAGTCGACCCTAATGATGTTCTCCATACGTGGATCCCACCGATACTCTTTCTGCAACAAACATTTGTTAGACAATTCTTATATATATATATATATATATATATATATATATATATATATATATATATATAAATTAACTTGATAGGAAATGAAATTTAAATTTAAATAATAAAACAAATTATTACCTTAAGTTCTTTAAACACTTGATCCCTATGACCGTCAGGGATGCTCTTCCAGGTAGGCCATGCACCATCAAACTTCTGCTTTATGATTTTGAAGATCGAATTAGACAGGCCCTTCGCGGGCAAAAAGCTGCAGGAAAATTAAAGCACTAATGTTACGGATAATTAAACAACTAATATGGATTTTAATGATATTTATATATAATAAAAAAATTAAATTAGCTTACTCTTTACCCCCCCCTCCCCCCCCGGAATAAGAATAATCCTCCGGTGAGATGAATCACGACTCTCCTGAGCCGTTGATGATGATGGTCGTGGCACTAGTGTGGATGATGATGGCCGAGCTTGTGTCCGGACATCTGAGGGTGACGTAATGGGTGTTGATCCATTACCCTGAAGCCTGTCCACAGAGTTACTGGCAGGGTGGACTTGATCAGAAATCGGTGAGTCGATGGTGGGAGGATCTCTCCCAACATGACCTCTGCTATGACCTCTACCACAAGCACCACGCTACCCTCTGCCTCTAGAGGAATCTGCCATCTGTTTAAAAAATGATAAAATGTACACATCACAATATAAATATTAACTAATTAATATCAAAAATCCTAGTATGATTAAAATTAGTAGGCATTCGGTTGTCTTCCGACAATGCCTTGGACATACACATGGTGAGGCGACTAAAACATCCTTCTTGCATATTGTAATCAGATTTGATACTCAAGTATTCCATACACATCGACAACTCCATGTACTCCCGACATCCTTCCCACAACGGAGATCTAGCAACACTCAGCTTGTCAAAGAATCTTTGAGCTTCGGGAATCAGATTCTCCTCTATGTATTGGGAACCCATTCCACCATCTTCTCCCCAATCTTCTTCTAGTGCAATACCAATCGAGGGTCCAGCATGATCCATTATCATCTGCTCGTACGGATTCAGTTCTTCCCTCCGCTCACCACTTCCATAGTACGAACCTTCGAACACCACAGGGTTAAAATCAGGTAAAGACTCACCATGGTTGCTCCACTAATAGTGATCAGGCATGAACCCCTTCTCATAAAGATCGGTCACCACTCAATCCACGTCTTTGAAAGCTTTACACTTGCATCTTGAGCAAGGACACCTCAAATGATCATCGCCCTGCCTTATAAATCTCTCATGGCTAACAACAAACTCTATAAAATCACCCACTCCAACACTAAACTCTTCCCTAAGACGTTTATTCCGATCCAACCTACGATACATCCATTTCCGATTCTATAGAATCTTCATTACTGCCAATTAAATAGATAGAGTAACCTACAATGTCACTTATATATTAAGGTGCATTCCAATATCTCCATCAATCTCCTTCTTATGAAAGGTATGAACCTATCGCACTCGAGAAGAAACCTTTACCACACTTAGTTAATAATTGTTATTCCCTTATTCAAATTCTTTATATTAACGAAATTTCGGCAACATTTCCCATCGGTTTCCAAGTACGCGACTCGAGCATGGTGAGATCCACCTTGATCAAGTATGTACCCGGAGAATAAAAGGAAATGCATTATACCGAGATTTCATCAAGTATATAAGGCATTTGAACATGGAAATGACTATTATACGAGTGTGAAAAAGGTTTTTTCCCAAACTATCCCGCTTGGTCAATTCAAGATCCAATACAATGAGCATGTGTACCTTGAGAAGGTACGCATACTCATTAATATTGAATCTCAAACAGGAAACTAAGACTTTCGTAAATAATTAACTCTAACAATAAATAAAACCATTAACCTATAAATATTACAAAATGGTTGAGCATATATATATTGCAGCGTAATTGAATACAAACTAAGATAAAATAATGTAGCAGACATCCTATTGAGTTTCGCTCTCCACTAACAAGTAACACATAATTGTCAAGAACACGCATAAATTCAAAATTATCAGCACACAACCAGCATCCTGTCTTTAGGATAGGATCACATCCTATTGAGCTCCGCTCTCCACTAACAAACAACACATAATTACAAACACATGCATAAACGATAGATTATCAGCACACAACCAACACCCTTCCTTTTGCACATGATCACATCCTATTAAGCTCAGCTCTCCACTAACAAACAATATAGTAAATCACATAACACATTAATAGAGTGTTGAGACAACTTACCTGAGAGAGAAAACACAGAACCGAGTAAGGATGAGGGGAGCAGCCGGATACAACAGACAACAGAAGAATATGACAGCAAGGACCTATCGTGCATAAATGAAATTAGTCGTATTTCCAATCAAGAAAACATAATAGCTACACAAATTAAATACCAAAGAGCCAAAAACAAATAGAATGACAAATATAAAAAATATAATATCAAACAGGCTGAAAACCAAAAATATTTTTATAAGACAATAAACATAAAAATTAGAATAAAACAGAAGTAATAACATACAGGAACAAAGTTAAAACAATAATCCCAGTCGATTACATTCCCTTTTTTTTCTCTACAATAATCCCAGTGCTACTCACTAGTTGACTGTCATTTAAAAAATCACTCAACACTTGACATTCTAACATTCTCATGAACAAACGGTTTATAAAACATGTCTTGAATACCTAGCACAGGAAGTTATTTATGAAGAACCAACCCTGTTCTGGATCAAACTAACCACTAGTAACAGGCTAAAGGCGCAAGTTTCAACTTAGAACCCTAAACTTGAATTTGTACGCAAATGGAGGTTTGAGTTTGTTTTTGGTGAATAAAAAATTGTATTGATATAAGAGCACTAGAAGTACTCAATTTATGTACAAAGTCCACCTATTTTGAAAAGCCATCATCCGTATACCCCTTTAGTATCAGTAAACTAAAAAACCAAGTCCACCAAATAATTGCACAGACTATGACAATACAACTAAATGAAGACCCCCCAAACATTCATGGTTAAATGTACATTCCCAAACCAAAAAAAAACCACCGGAACATCAAAGTCTAATGCAAAAGCTCCAACAAAACATCAAATTTTTATGCTCCGACAAACTGTGATTGCACCCAAAAGCTAAAACAAACCAGAAGCATTAACACCAGATGGAACCACAACCATTGGCACCAGAAGCAAATGGAGGTTTGGGTTTGAATTGAAAAATAAAGAATGAGAACAGAGGCTCACTAGAGGTGCGCTGCAGTGGTGGTGGTGTCACCGGAGGCGGTGGTGTGGTGTCTCACCGGAGGCGCTGCAAGGACAGAGTATGAGAGAAATCAGAGAGATAGAAGGAGAGGAAGAGAGTGAGAGAAAGAGAAGGAGTGGTGGCTCACCAGACATTTTGGTGTACTTGGTGGAGGCACGGTCAGAGCAGGGAGGGGGTGTGGTGGCCGGAGCAAGGGAAGGGGAGGAGCTGCGCTTGAGAGCAGAAAAGGAGAAAAGAGGGAAATGGGGGGAAAAAGAAGGTTGCGATTTAGGGATTGTAAATTTAGTGACCGAATTTAAATTTGGTCGCAAAAACCAATAACGCAAAATCGGTCGCAATTCGGTCACTATTTTCTTATAATTAAATTTATAATTACGCGTTTTAGCGACCGAATGGAAATCGGTCGCAGTTTGGTTCCATTTTAATTTTTTTTTCATAAATTAGCTTAGCGACTGAAATAGGTATTCAGTCGCTAAAAATTCAAAATATTACCGTTATAGTAAATCGGTCGCAAATTACTCAACATCCTTTGACTTTTGAACTTATTTGTTTAACGACTGATTTAGTGACCGAATTTTTGTCACCACCTTAATCGGCCACGGATTACAATTTTTTGAACTGTATAGTAGATGCTTAAATCCGTCGCATTTTCGATTGCTAATGACCACCGATTGAATTAGTCAATATATTTCTGTCGCTGTTTTGACTTTTTTCGTAGTGTTCCTCTATCACTACTTCCTCCTTTCAAAAAAAAAGAATGGTTGAATGTTTTATAGTCTTTATTTAGTTCTTGACTTCTATTATGAGACCTTTTATATTGGAGTTCAACTACTAATCAAGATAAACAACTTAAATATATAATGGCAATTGAAAGTTACACAGATTTTACTAAGGAGTAATATTGAGTACTCAAGCGTGGATCTCAGTTTGATTGTCACAATTGGGAATGTAGACATTCCATGTTGTATGGTGATATCGCTAGCTGAAGCAAACTTTACATGGATTTCACTTTGGGTATTACAATGCAATTATCTTCTAACTTTCATTGTTGAATCATAATTACCTTCACAAATTCATAACTATAAAAATATACAAAATTATTCATGGAAACTACAATAAAGTTGATGTAGGGGAATCATTATCTGTGTTTTAAAACCTGAAATAGACCACTAGCTCCCCCTTTATTAAGGAAGAGTATATTAAGGAAATGATGGTCACCTCTCTTTATGTTGGACATAGGTACAACAGGGAGCACCAAAATTTCAAAAAGATAGCATAAGATCTCTACTTGACAACAGCGGGTATGGCATATGTGCAATTTTGATCCCAAGTTCTAATTGCACCAATTAAGTCCCTAAGTTTTTCGGATGTTACAATCAACTCCTTCCATCCAATTTCCATACATTTTTCAACGGTTGACCGCATTAACCGTTAATGGGTCCTGCTCAACTTGCTTTAAGTGGCCATGTTTTATTGAATTATTAATTTAGTAAATAAAAAAAAAAGTTATCTTCTTTCCTATCCACCTTGCCCACCATGGTCAAAACCCCAGCCGCACGACCACCACCACCCTTCTAACTAAGGGAGTGCCCTAGTGGCAATGGTGGGGAAGAACTGTTTTGCCATTGCAAGCGATCAAAGACTCGGAGTTCAGCTCCAAACTATCCACCTATTTCCAGAGGATTTCGAAGATCCACGACGAGCTCTTCATCGGTCTCTTCGGTCTTGTCGCCGATGCTCAGACACTCTATCAGCGCCTCGTTTTTCTGCCACAAGTTGTATCAGCTTCGCAAAGAGAGGGACATGAAGCCCGAGACCGTTGCTAGCTTATTCTCTTCTCTTCTCTATAAAAAAAGGTATTTCGATCTAAAATTATTCACTGAAGTGCATGCTATAGTTCAATGATTCATGTTAAAATTGTCTTTATTTTGGGGAAAACTGTAAAAATGAATAAGTAGCAGATATTTGGGTTTTTGTGTTTCTTAAGGATGTAATATCAGTGTGTTGATTGTGTGCTGAATGTATGGTTTAAAAGCCATGTACAGGAAGGAATTGATGATACCGCTTGCAAGGGCGGTGGTGGTAGTGCGGTTGGGGTTTGAAAGTGGTGGGAGAGATAGATAGGAAGAAGATAATATAATTTTTTTTAAAAAAATTTATCATCTAAATTAATAAATAATAATTTAATAAAAAATTGGTCATTTAAAGCAAGTTGAGTAGGACCCATTAACAGTCAATGTCGTCAATCATTAAAAAAGGATGGAAATTGGATGGAAGGACTTGATTGTAACATCTGGAAAATTTGGGGGACTTAATTGGCACAATTAGAACTTTTTTTTATAATCAAATGTTAGTATGTTAATGTTAGTATTTTGTTAGTGGTGGGGTTTGAACCATCAACCTCCTTATCACTCCACTCCTTAACTCCCCCACCCAAACCACCTTGACCACCTTATGACTCCCCAGTACAATTAGAACTTGAGGGACCAAAATTACACATATGTCATACCTGGGGACCAAAAGTGCAATTAAGCACATATATATAGTACTTGTAACATCCATGATTTTCATGTGTGGTTTACGTATAAGGATTAGGGTTAGGACTTGGATTACATAGCTGAGATGTTGTTTGAGGTTTAGAAACCCTTGCATGGCAAGTACGCAGCCTTATCGAGTGAGTTGGAACGTAGGAACAAAGTTAGGGTTTCCCGGTTAGCGCTTTTGAGATGTCTGAGTGTGAAATAAGAATTTTGGAGTTATAGATGAGATTAGACCTTTTTGATGGTTTTAGGTTGTTTATTAGGTCCTAATGAACTTATATCTCAAATTTGAGCTTAATCGGACATTAAACGGGCCCCGAACGCAAAGAGTTGACTTTTTGTCAGAAGTCAACGCTCGAGCGTGGGTGTATCCACGCTCAAGCGCCCAAGTCAACAGACAAGGGCCATGCTTTGACTTGCCGCGTGTCAATCAGGGCTTACGTGGCAGCCTGTGAGTGGATGCATGGCACGATGGCTTCCCACGCTAAAGCGTGGTAATTCCCACGCTCAAGCGTGGGCACGCTTAAGCGTGGATCTTCGCACGCTCGATCTTGGGGACTCTGATGCACAAAAATAAAAGAGTGACATAAGTGACTTAAGTCACTTAGTCACTCAGTAGAAAACAGAGGGTGAGAGCTAAGAATTTGAGAGAACGGAAAGGAGAGTTCTAGAGAGAGAGAGGGGGGGGGGGGGGGGAACTAGAGAGAGAGATAGAGTTTGACAGAGGAAAGCCATTAAAAAACCCTTAACCACCATTGTTGAGAGCTTTGAAATAGGAACAACTTCTATGAAATCATCACCTCACCTTGCTGCACCGTTGGATTGTGTTCAAATTTGAGATGGAGATTCTGGACTAGTAGTTTTTCATATCCAACGGTTAAAATTTCTGCATGTTCCCCCGAGTGTGAATTATCCAGTTCATAAGTTGGAGAGAAACTCAACTCGAGTAGCTCCTGACCAGTCACTTTGGAAGGTTCATCCTAGGCTCATCCACCGTTGGATCGAGCTGAAATTTTTGGAGAAGGTAAAGGAAAGGTAGCTCTTTAATCTCACCATTCAACTTTTTTAAACAAAGGTCTAGATTGTGAGATATAGGGCCAAAACAGTGGCGGATTTTGTGGTGTTTGCTACAATTCTTGATTCCTTGCAATGTGTCTTTCACAATGTGACTCTTAGGTGGAATTTTGGAGGCTCGGAGGCCCTTTTCTAGGCGAGGCAGAATCGAGGAGTTCGATGACGCTTCGTTTTAGTTCGTTTCGTCTCGTTCCGTTTAGTGCACGACTTTCAGGTGGGGGAAAGAAACCATTTAACATCGAAAACAGCGCGGTTGCATTTAATTCGATAATGACGTAGGGAAATCGAAACCTTACACGAGAATGAGTAACGAACAAGGTCCATATCACATTGGGGACTACCTAATTGTACCAATGGCGATATTGAGATTGTGCGTTTATCGTCGTTGCATTTAAAATATATTATTATTTTATTTTATTTTAATGATTGTCTGCTTGGATTATTTGACTGGTTGAATTAATGTGGGTAACTACTAGATGATGATGTTATGAGTTATGATTATTTTATGAATATGATATATTATCATTTTACTATTATTTTATTAGATTTTTATAATGATTATTATTTTGGATATGATGATATGAATGTAATGATGATTTTATGACATGATGATAATGATGATGATTTTGATAAGATGATGATATGATGGTATGATGTGATGAGTGTTATGATTATACGTAGAGGTTGAGTATGTGATAAGTTATGTTGAGACATGATGATGTATTCGGAAATTCATACCATATGTGTTAGTAGTGCCTAACCGATATGATTACGATGATTTGATGAGATGACATTATTATTATTTAGGCTAACGGCGGACCTTCCCAGACATGATTTCATTTTAGTTGCAGCTATAGTTCATGCGTTGCATGAGCACCCTGGCCGTGGTTCAGAGGTGTGCATCGGATTGTGCAGCTATAGTGTCATTGCTTTGCATGGGCATCCTCCATCCGCGGACGAGGGTGTGTGTCGGGGACTCTGGGACGTGTCGTTTCTATTGATGTGATATCTGAATATGGCCGATACCTAATGAGGTGATTCATACAGCATTTGCATTGCATCATGATGAAGGGTAGAGGAAAGATCCTAGATGTGGATTGAGGATGGTTGTATTATACTTATATATATATATATATATATATATATATATATATATATATATTTGGAGATGCGTGTTTGTGTGCTGTTATAGAATTAAATGTTGCTAAACTATATCCACGTTTGACGTTATATTATTTCTTATCCCCGTTTTTTCTATATTGTATATGTTTTATTATGTGATCGTGATGAGAAGATCCTACGAAGAAGCCAGCTATGGAGGAGCTTGATGGGACCCCTTATGAGCCAGACGCTGGAGGACGAACAGTGGATCCTCATAGTTGAGTAAAGTCTATGACCGGTGCATCTTGTCTCATTGGGATGTTGCTTTTATTTTCAGTTTGTGTATATCGGGATCCTACTGATGGGAATCCCTTGACAGTTGTGTATCAGGCTATGATGTGTATATGTTATGCATGCATGTATATATGTTGTTTATATTTTAAGTTTTTAATTTTCCGTTGTTTCTAATATATGTGCTTAACGATAATAACGAAATTATGTCTTAATATTTTGGGTTTTTCTTTAATAGGACGTCGGGGCGTCTTAGTACTCCCTTCGTTCTTTATCTTTGGTATTTTTAGTCATTTGTTTTTTTTTTCAAAACAATGGATGTTTTATAAACTCAAGATATAAGTTACCAATTTTTTCCATATATACCCTTGTATAGGACTAAGTTGTTTTGCCTTGAAAATACACAAAACCTTCTATGAATGACCTAGTGAAGTATGAAGTATTTATTTAGATTAGTAATTGCAGTTGTAATCTGTAGACAATTAATAGTAGAAATAAGAGTATTTTGGTACAAATATACATAAATTAATGATTTCTTAATATATGTGTAGAAATCTTAAAATACCAAAGATAAGGGGAACTTTGGTTGCCATGCGCCCTCAAGTTTCAAAATTCTTTTTGAGGTCCAATGGTTAAGTCAGAGTAATCTTTAAGAAGAAATTATTGGCTCATATATTTTTCAAGAGAAAAGAGAGAATAAATGATGAAATAGATTCTAGTGCACCAATTTTAATTTTAGGTAGTCATGTTAAAAATGTTGTTGAGTAACATATTGTGTCACCTCTTTCTAAGGATTGAACAACAAAAAATTAACATTGACACTTTGATATATGATTCTCGAAAGCATCCACAAATTTTTGATATCTTTCTTATTGTTATTTCATGATGATATGTGTATTTCATTTTGACCTCCCTCATATGAATTTTCTAACTGCATCCCTACTCAACCCTCACCTAATAAGTGTTGAGCTCAAGTTATTCTTACTTTCTCTAGCAACCTTTACTAATTTCCTCAACTGGTTTTATTATCCCGTGATTCAACTTGAGATAAATTGGATTGGATTTTAAAAGACTCTAAAATACTTTTTTTATGATAAAAAAGTCTTGTGGTATTGAATCAAGACTTTTAAGTAACCCAAATAAATATGGTGGTATTCAATCAAGACTATCAGAATTTTTTAAAGATGAAGTCCACATCTACTGGTATTCAATCAAGACTTTTTACAAATAATAAAATGTCTTGTGATATTCAAAAACTTCCTAATTTCGATGAATTGTTTTCTAGGGTGATTTTGTGTGACTTTTAGTTATTTTTTAGTAACAAAAAGTCTCACCTCAATATATGAGATTCCTCTGGATTCTCAATCCATATTTCCCTTCAGCTTATGCCTCCACCTCTCTCTCCCTCCCATTCTTCTATCTCCACCCCCCCGGGCTCCCCCCACGATTGTTGTTCAACCCAATATTAATTACCAAACAACTTGCTTTACTTTTAAAGTGCTTTTAAGCCCCCAAAGAAGCTGGGTCAAACGTTATGTAAGTATATTGTAGGCTAAAATACTTTTTTGATCCCTTAACTTATTTTATAGTTTCAACTTGGTCCCTTAGCTTTTAAAAGTTTCAATTTGATCCCTTAATTTGTCTCTGTCGACACAAGTTAGTCCTCAGTGAGTCGGTAACGATAAAGAATGAAGTAATTTTACTTCTAGTTTAAAATCATTCTTGTCCATGATATTGTTATTCATAATTCTATTTTAAAATTCTAGTTTAATTATCAATGGCTAGTTGAAGGTAATTGAAATCAATCCTTCAAATCATATTATTTACATGTTATTAGCAAAAGTGCTTGACAACCTTCCTGCTAAATAACTATCATTTCTCTTCTAGGTAAATGAACTTGCTAGTATACCATAGTAAAGCTCTTACGTTGAACTCTCATGTAAACCAACAGTGTCAATAAAGGCATACAAATGAAGTTTTCTTTATTGTATTTTTTGGTTGGAAGCTATTATCAATTTATCATAGTGTTGTATTCAAATATTCAATTTTACTTTAATTATTGATTTATTGTAATTGTAATTTTAATGGTTTTGTCAAAATTTTTTAGTCTATTTGATGATGCAGATGCATATGTACTAATGATGGTATAATGGATTGTTAATTTTATATTGGAATAAAAATTGTTATTTTATATTTTCTCATTGGAAATACGTACCCACTATTATTATTAATTTACATTTGAGCATCTATTTGAGTTTAAACTTTAAAGATTGAAAGATCAATTTTCAAAGTAAATTTTGAAGTATATGTTTGAGTTTGTAAATTGAAAGTGTTAAAGATTAATAGTCAAGACAAACATTTTTTTTTTTAATATATCTTCAAAGGTATAGAATAATCGATATAGAATTATGTAATATTTATATCTTTTATATTTATATATTTAGATATTGATATATTAATATATTTCATTTATCTTAAAAAAAATATGCTTAAACTTTTACCGTTGTTGTCACATGTTTATTCTTTCTATAGGAATGTAAAGTAAAAATCTTTAATTATTAAATGAGAACATTGTTCCAGCACATTGAAAAAGTAGAAAAAATAAAGACAAGATGTAAAAGACACAATTTTTGGTGTGGAGTCAAGTGAATTTCGAAAACGATAACATTTGAAAATTGGTTTTGCGGTTATTGCATGTATGTCTTCATATAGAATTTATTGTAATAAAATTAAGTAATTACATGCTTACTTTATTTTAAATTTATATGAAAAAGGAATGTTTTCTGTCATTCTGCACTTGAGTATTGAAATATTGGTTTAATTAACTCCCGAAAACAGTTTTGGCTATACATACATGACTCATAGATTAATGAATATAATAAAACATTACCATTTAGTAGATGCTGGTGGGACTACATGAGAAATAGCTATTGATTTTTTTTTTAAGTTTATTTAATTGTCAACTTAAATCTTATTATGTATAATTTATAATTTGATTTGTAATATGTAATCTATTTGAAAGTTATACTTTGGTAGATTAAAAGTTGTTAATTATTTTTCGAATTGTTTTGTTTGGATTACCTAGAACATGTTGTCGAGATTAGTTATACGAATTGGGAATTAATGAGTATTGACGGAGGTTGAGACTTCAATTTGGCATTCAAATTGAATTCAAACTTCTTACATCAAAGAAGAGAAAGTAAAATATCAACTTTTTGGAAGAAATGGCATGTTTTAAAAATATATATGATAGATGAAGGGGGGAACCAGTGAAAAAAATACGATAGATAAAGGATGGTGGGGGAACCAAATGTTTATAAAAAACATGAAGAAAATATGTTGTGTATGATTACTAAAATCATTGACAAATTTCTATTATTAAAGGGGTGGAAACTTGGGTAGTGCTGCTATTTGCAGCTTTAGAAATGAGACATATTTTGAATAATCGTATAAAAGAAATGACATGTTTATAAAAAATATATGGTAGATGAAGGCAGGAAATCAATGAAGAAAATATGATAGATAAAGGGTGGTGGGGGAACCAAATGTTTATAAAAATATGAAGTAAATATGTTGTGTATGATTACTAAGTTCATTGACAAATTTCTATTATTAAAGGGGTGAAATTTGGATGATGCTATTATGTACAACTTTAGAAATGAGACATATTTTAAATAAATAAAAAAGAAATGACATGTTTTCTAAAAAAGTATATGATAGATAGTTAAAACAGAATATTCAACATGATATCAAGAGATATCAAGAGTTAATATTCTTGATTTTGGATTTGTCAATCAGCAGATATTTTGTTGTTTCATAATCTGTCAAGCATTGATTATTTGGTTTGTTGTCCTTATCATATCCCTTAATTATAGGAGTATCCCTGTACATGCTACTTGTATATATATACATGTACTGTTATCAATCAAATCAGTTTTCTCAGCCTTTTGTAAATTGTTCTCTAAACCTATGTTTCTCACTTGGCATCAGAGTTCTTAGGCTAACGCCATGGAGAATCAAAAAGCATCTTCAACCTTCAATGACTTGAGTCAAGTCACTGTCAAGCTGGAAAGAAATAACTTCCCTCTCTCGGAGTGTTTCATGTGACACCCTAAACCCGGCACACATGGTTACCCAATTGCAGAGATAAAACTAATTACAATGCTGGTTACTTTCGAAAAATGATAGGTTTTTTTTTTGAAAGGATGAAACAAGATAAAGGTGATGAACACTCAGAACATGAATTGAAGACAACATATATATTTATATTCATAACATGTTCCAATGAGAGCCAGGTTCTAGTACATAAGTTAGGGCCTTATCAACGGCCATTGCAATAGAAGTAGACATCTAAAAGATACAGCTTAAAAGAGAGTAAGTAAAGACACAGGGAAAGAGGGTTCGGAACCACATCCAAAAAGGTAACTCTAGAAAGTCAAAAGACGGAAGACTATCCACAAAACGCTCCGAACTGGTTACTGACACTGGCTGCAAGCAGGGTCTCCACAAATGCTCCCACGAGATGAGACATCAGGTAATGGATCTATGACGTCGCCGCCCTCATCTACGGAATCGTCGTCGTCGTCGTCATGATCCATAACGTGATACTCTGGCTCATCCTCCTCCATGACCTCATAGAAGTCATCCTCAGGGTCCTCCTCAGGATCCTCCTCAGGGTCCCCCTCGGGATCTTCCTCGGGATCTTCATCAGGGTCCTCCTCTATCGGTGCTGCCTGCTCAACGTTCAGAAGTGGTGGCTCGTGTAGCAGTCCGTTAGCTTGAAATGCATGAAGGTAATACCAAGTCGGAGGCAGAGCAACCCTCCTAGTCTCTACGGTATGGCTCCTATGGATTGGGTCTCCATCAGTATTTAAATCAGTTGTGGTGATTGCTCTGGGGTACGTGGCAGATGTCGCCCCCAGATGTATCAGTCATGCCCCGGCATTCCCCGCGTCTTCGAAGACCTCAATCTTCGACATTGTCGGCACAAGTGGGATAATGGGATCCATCTGAACCCATATACATACGGTGATACCAAAAAGGAAGAGACAATAACAAGTAGCAATGAAAGAGTGAGATACTGACAATGGATATATCGCACAACAACCATATACATGGTACATACAACACTTTGGCATATTAACATTTTAAACATTATTCATAGGTAAACAACAAGTATTATTTCAGTGGGTCTCATACCCGAATCAATCAATTTTATAAAGGTAATGCATGACACTTCAATCATCAGGCTTTAAACTTAATCTCATGAGATACCATCACCGTTTTATCATTAAGAAAGAAAGATTTGATCAGGCTTGTATGCCGCATTGGCAAGTTATCTCCGTCACCTCATGCACCCGGATCAACATCATCATGAATCCCTTATAACGGTCATTCGGATGTATACATCATCGAATACCACATCTTAAGCGGGTATTCGGTAACTCAAGCACGTCTGCTAAGGGGAAATGCATATGAATAAAAGACTTTTCATTATCGAGACTTTTCTTTGTGTTCACTCTTTTCCGTTGTCGAAGCCCAAAGTTAATGACTTTTCATAATTTTCATTTCTTGAAAATAAAAAACACAGGACGCACAGTCCGAGTGCTCAATCACAACACCTTAGACCGATGCCACAGTCCAAGGTTGTGGTCGTAGAAACAATTATAATTTTATCCATGTTTTATTTCAACATGATAAGGACTCCTAGCCCATAACAATGAAATTAGGACACACAGTCCTCAATTCCAAGATTAGGATCCTAGCCCATAATATCACGATTAGGACCCTTGGTCCATAATTCTTGACACGGATCCCAGATCACGTGCATAAACTGAATGCTAGAGGTGACGTCTCGTGAACTAGATTCTCTTTCACATGTGCTTACTTTTCGCTCAGTGAAAATCAAAACCCAAAACAAAACCTCGGTCGCTTATCCAAGTAACCGGAATGTTTCTAAATCATTTAGGATAAAATCTTTTCCTTTACAAATTCATTTATAAAACATTTAGGAAATTCGTTTGCTTTTGAAATCCTTGATGGAATAAAGTCAAATATTTTCAAAGGGGTTTTTCCTTCATAAAACACATAGTTTGAAAAAGGTTTTCTCTCGTACAAACTTTGGATCATAAAAATGTAGTTTCTATTGACTTAAAAACACTTCAACATTTCTTTTCAAAACAAGAATCTCATTCTCTTGAAGTAAGCGTTTTAAACAAGGAACTTTTATAAATGAAATCAATACTTTCAAAGTCATATTCAAGGCTTATTAAGGTTTTTAATCCTTATAATCATAGAGCACAGACTCAAGTCCGGCTTCTCAAACTTCAATCAACAGTAATATATTCTCAACAATAATATCACAGTTAACGACAGTTCATCACATATACACAACTCACAATACTTTAAGGCAAGTAATAATCAACTTCAAGTAATAATCACAATAGTTCAAGTAAACAAGTCATTCAAGTATTTGCTCCATATCATAATGATATTCAAATCACTCAAGTAAACACATACACGTATGCATATAGTCATTGAATATCCCTAGGTAATCCCCTCTTACCTTCTGTGAAGGTAAGGAGATTAGATGCTCGAAGAGGTATACCACAAACGTCCTCGTTTCTTCCGCGATGGAAGTCTAAGGTTACGAACACAAAATCACAAGTTAAAATCAACAAGAACACTAAACCACAAGGTATAGGTTCGGTCAAGACTAGTTCTTAGGGTTAGAGATTCCCGAAAATTATAAAACTCATGGATTTATGATCCTTAAGTGTTAGGAGTTCATAAACAATGATCATTGAACAAAGTTGAATTAAAATCCCATTAAGTTATAAACTTAGGGTATTCGGCCAAGGCTAGTAAAATAGGCTAGCATTCACTAAACTTTACAATCTCTTAGGTTGAGCATCCATATGTATTAAGGAGCTCAAAATCATGATCATTTTGGAAAAATGAGAACAAAGTATCCTAGGTCCATAACCTTCTAGGTTCGGCCTTCATAGGATTTATAGGCTAGAAATCTTTAAACTTTCTAATCTCCTAGACTTAGCGTCCAAATATCTTATGGAGATCAAGTCCATGATCATCTTGGAAAAATGAAAGTAATACATCCTAGCTTTAATAACATAGAATAAACAAGTTAGAAATCCTTAAACTTTCCAATCTCTTAGACTTGGCATCCAAATATCTTATGGAGCTCAAGTCCATGATCATTTTGGAAAATAAAAACTCAAACGTCCTAGCACCTAAACACTAAGTTTCAGCCATCACGGGATGATGAGGAAAATATTCTTTGTTTAACAACAACTATTAGGTTTAAAATCACAAGATATTAAAAGTTCTAAATCTATGATCATACTTGGAAAGTTGAAACATAGTATCCTAGGCTTACTTATTCATATTTTCGGCCATCATAGGAAAAAGCTCTCAAAACTTCCAAGATTTATAGATTCAAGATCAAGGGATAGTTAGAAACTCAAACACATGATCATATTCCAAAAGTTGAAACAAAAACTTCCTAGGTCACAAATGCAAGCATTCGGCCTTCATTGGAAGAGATGGGTAGAGATTTTTGTTTTACACAACCTCTTAGTATGTGAAAATATAAGTTAATACAAGACTATAGAAAGTGGTTTCAACTCAAAAGGAGTTTTATACCATTTTAGAGAGATTTTAGAAGTTTAAAGCATATAAAGAACACATAAAGTAAACTAAGAAATAAAAGACGAAACTTGAAAAAAGATTCATATGAGAGCATTACCCTTAGTATAAGGAAGAACTTTAATGAAGAACTCAAGTAGAAAAGATGAATAAAAACTAAAGCTTTAAGAGCTTGAACTTTTAGAAGAAAGGAAGAAGATGAAGGTTTAATAGAGTTTGAAGAAGGAAGATGATGATGTGAAAATGAAAGTGGTACATATAGAGAGGGGGGAGGAAGCCCACGACTCCAAGGAAAGTGAGGGAGAGCTTGTTGAGCAAGCTTGGTGGTTTAATGCTTGATTGGATGGAAGAAGAGAGAGAAATGACTTTTTGGATTAGAATAGTATTATAATTTGAAAAGTGTGATGATTACACTTTTGGAGTGTGTCATAGCCTCTTCCATCATGTCTCCTTAATTTTTTAATGTTCCCTAATCTGCTCCATTTTGTACCCGATAATTCAGCCGACGTTTTCGTCCGAATAAAATATTATATTTTATTTTTGAACGAAAATTTTTAAAATAACCAAATTTGAAAGAAACATAATAGAAACATTAATTGTCTCATTCACGGGTAAAAAATATATTTTCTGTATAGTAAACTTGTACCGGTAGTGAAAACGCAGATCGACTTCCGTCTGAATTTTCAACCGAAACTTTTACTGTGACTTCATATGATATAACAACACAAGAAAATGATTTTAGTTTAATTAAAATCATCCTGAGTTTAATCTAAAATAAACATATTTAAATATTTACCGTTACCGAAAACACGGGGAAAATAGAGTGTTACATCTCTCCCTTCCAACAATTCGAGGAAACAAACTTGAAGGCTTCATCACTGGTGCAAAGGAGTGCCCCAAACAGTTTCTAACTTATGGTGAAGGCAAGAAGACCAATCCAGAGTATGAAGACTGGATAGCAAATGACCAGATACTCCTCGGCTGGTTGTTTAGTTCCATGACAATAGATGTTGCATCACAACTAATCCATTACAAGACCTCTAAGGACCTCTGGACCGCAGCCAGAGAACTGACGGCTTTAAATACGAGATCAAGGATTACTCTCCTCAAATGTGAATACGAGATCAAGTATTGCTGATAATCTAACAGTAGTAGGAAGTCCCGTCTCAGTTCTTGATCACTATTCAAGTTCTTGTTGGCCTTGATACTGAATATAATCCTGTTATGTGTTCAATTATCTGAAAAGGAGAATTTAACTTGGGTAGAATTGCAGGCTATTCTGTTAACTTTTGAAAATAGGTTGGAACAACTGAATTCCTTCAATAGCCTGAGCATTGGACAGTCGTCTGCAAATATGGCTCAAAAGAGTGACTTTAAGGAGAACAATCATGGTGGGTGGCGAGCACAAAGAGGTTCACGAGGTGGACGATTCAGAGGTAGAGGAGGAAGGTCACAAGGCAAGCCAACCTGTCAACTGTGCAAAAGATCAGGACATGTTGCCCTCAATTGCTTCTATCGTTTTAACCGAAACTACAATGGACCTGAAAATCCTTTCAATCAAGATCCATCAGCTTTTGTCGCCACTCCTGATACTATAAAGGATGCATCCTGGTACATTGATAGTGGAGCCAGCCATCATGTGACAAATGATGTGAACCAAATGCACTTCTACACAGGTTTTAATAATAAGGAACAACTAACTATTGGAAATGGAGAAAGCTTGAAAATTGGTAAAATTGCAAGTGTTGTTCTTTCATCTAAATTGATGTTAAATAACATGCTTCATGTTCCTAAAATAAATAAAAATCTCATGAGTGTGTCTAGATTAACTGCAGACAATAATGTCTTTGTTGAATTTCATGACAAAAACTGCTATGTTAAGGACAAGGAGACAAAGAGGGTGCTGCTCAAAGGGGGCCTCAGTGAAGGGATTTACAAAATGAACTCCGGACCTATGATCAACACAGCAGCAGTAACAGAAGAAGGAATTTCAAGCAAGGAAGCTATGAATAAAGATCTTTGGCATAGAAGACTTGGACATCCCTCTACAAGAATTATTGATCTAGTATTAAAAGATTGTGATGCCAAGATTAAAGATAATAAAGTTCATTTTTGTGATGCTTGTCAATATGGCAAACTGCACCTTCTCCCTTTTCCTATTTCTTTATCACATGCTCTTGAACCTCTCGAATTGGTACATACAGACCTTTGGGGACCTGCACCTGTATCATCAATGTCAAGTTTTCGGTACTATATACATTTTCTAGATGATTTCAGTAGGCATACATGGGTTTATCCCTTGAAACTAAAAAAGAGGTCTTAAGAGCATTTAAACAATTTAAATGTCTTGTGGAAAATCAATTTGATAAGAAAATAAAAACACTACAAAGTGACTGGGGAGGAGAATTTATAAGATTCACTCAATATGTTCAGGAGGCTGGAATTGTTTTTAGGCAGTCATGTCCTTATACCTCTGCTCAAAATGGAAGAGCTGAGAGGAAACATAGACATATAGTTGAAATAGGGCTGACACTGTTGACACAAGCTAGTATGCCTCTTTTTTATTGGTGGGAAGCCTTCAGTTCTGCTGTTTTTCTAATCAATAGGTTACCAACTAGTGTCTGAAACAACTTATCTCCCTTTGAGGTGCTATTCAAGCGAAAACCAGAATATGATTCTCTAAAAGTATTTGGTTGTGCTTGTTTTCCATGCTTAAAGCCTTATAATAGTCACAAAATGGAGTTTCACACCACAAAGTGTGTCTTTATGGGGTATAGTACTGCTCACAAGGGGTATAAATGCATGAATTCAACAGGGAGAATCTATATTTCTAGACATGTATTCAATGAAGCTGAGTTTCCTTTCAAACCTGGTTTTCTTAACAAGAAACAAGTACCAACTGAAAATATAGAACATGTTTCTTTCTTTCTGCCTAATGGTGACAATCTTGTTCAGCAACAGGAACATGATCCAGCACCATAATTTTTAGAAGAGAACCAGTCAACACAAGTTGAGATAATTGAAGAACAAGGCTCACCTCCTACAAGACATACTACTGAGCCAGAACCAGTTGCAACTAGCACCCCATCACAGATTCCTACACCTGCTAATCACACTACTGCCGAGGATTCTGATCATGACTCACTAGCACCCTCTACCGATTCAACACCAAACCAGCAAGTAGCAGCAACACAGCAACAAGAACAAAGCAGAAATTTACAACCGTGTCATCAAATGACCACTCGAAGTAAAAGTGGAATCATCAAACCCAAGCATCCATTTGTTGGTATAACCCGTATTGATGATGAAAGAGAGCCAAGCACAATAAAAGATGCATTGCAAGATCCACGGTGGTATAAGGTAATGGAAGAAGAATTCCAGGCCTTTACAACTAGAAAACTTGAATTTTCAAATGGAATTTTCAGACGGAAATATTTCCGCCTGAAATTTTCCGAAAATTTCGAACGGATTTCACACGGATTTGTTATTTTTTATATTTTCCTTGATTTATCTTACATCCGTCTGAAATCCGTCCGAAATTTCGGACGGATTTCACACGGATTTGTTACTTTTTATATTTTCCTTGATTTATCTTACATCCGTCTGAAATCCGTCCAAAAATTTCGGATGGATTTCACACGGATTGTGGTACTTTTTATATTTTCCTTGATTTATCTTACATCCGTCTGAAATCCATCCGAAAATTTCGGACGGATTTCACACGGATTGTATTACTTTTTATATTTTCCTTGATTTATCTTACATCCGTCTGAAATCCGTTCGAAAATTTCGGACGGATTTCACACGAATTGTGGTACTTTTTATATTTTCCTTGATTTATCTTACATCCGTCCGAAAATTTCGGACGGATTTCACACGGATTTATTACTTTTTATATTTTCCTTGATTTATCTTACATCCGTCTGAAATCCGTCTGAAAATTTCGGACGGATTTCACACGGAAATATGATTAAAATAGTTGATCTTGATAAATTTAAAAGTAAACAAGATTTATGAAAAAAAATAAAAAACATATTTAAACTAATAAAATGAAATCAGCCCCTATTAAAGCGGTTTAGTTTGAGTAATTAAATTACTCTCTTCAAATTATTTTATTAGGTGCGTTAGCACTCACTTATTTCAGTGAATGCACGCTTACTAGACAATAATTTACGTTATTGTCACTATTATTACCAGTACAGAAAAATATTTTAAATAATATGATTAAGAGAAAAGCATTTCTATATTTTCATTCTATTTAATTTTAGATTTGAAAATAAACTGGTTTGACATTAATCGGATATTAAATTTTGGACCGAGTATTTTCTTAGTTGATCAGTTCAACTATTTATCTTTACTCTAATTTGAATTTCGAAAACATATATTTATCAATCTTTATTTTTAGATTCCAAAAAGTAAAAACATGTTTATTTTAGGCTTAATATTTATCACTCATTTTATACCCACTAATACAAAAATAAGAAATTCTCTCTCCTCTCTCTCTATGTAACTCGTAACCCCCCTCTGTTTTCTTTCTTTTCTTCTTCTTTCTCCTTCCTTCTCTCTTCTTCTTCTTCCCCCCTTCAACTTCCATCTCCCCTCTTGCTCCAAAACCGGACCAGCCCCTCCACCATGACCAGCCGTCACGTCACACACGAACATGAAGACGCGACCACCATGTAGCGGGTTTGGTCACCGCTGCTCTGCACACGTAGGATCGTTTGGTTTCGTGACCATCGCAGGGAGCTTTCCGGTCGTCACTAAATCGTCGTTCGATGGCCGTTCAACTGCGCCTGACATGGGAGACGACGATCGCACTGTAGAACTCGTGGAACCGTGCTAGAGCCGCTGTAACGGAGCTCCGCCGCTGCTCCGTCGCGCCTCCATCACTACCGCCGCGCCGGTCGACTCCGTCAGCCACCATGCCATCTTCCTCTTCTTCCTTGGGTAAGTGTTTACCCCTAATTTCTTCTAGTTTCAAAAATCCTCAAATCAGTTTGCAAACCCTAACCCTAGCTCTTTGATTTCATACTATGATTTGAAATTAAAACTTGTTTTTATGCAATTGGGGTTGTGAATTGGTGTTTCCCTAAACCAATTTTATCATCCTTTAGTTAAAATGATATTTGAATTGTTGTCCTTTTTGTTGATGATATTTGATACTTACAGTTGTTTGAAGTAATCCATCCATAAAACTCTTCACTGGGGGGAAATTGCTATTAAAAAAGAAATGATGAATGATAGTTTAAGGCTACTTAACCTTTGGATCTTTTCTTTTTCTTTGAATATATATATATATATATTTTTTTGTATTCAGGTTGAACATGTTGTCAGGGAAGAGAAGACGATGGCAGCATATGAACTTGTTGAGATATACTGTGAACTCAATATTGCAGCATGCTTATCAATGATGGAGTCACAAAAGTATTTGAAACTTGATGAAATGATTTTTAGTACATTCTATCTTATCTACACTGTGAAGTTTACCCCACTAAACATGTCTTTATTGTTTCAAAATGTGTTTACAAATGTATTCTTGTCTATTTTAGAGGGAGTGTCATCTTTTCTTTTTTCACTTTTTAGATTGATCTGCCTGGAAGTTTATATTTATTCAGTTATTCTGCAATTTGGGTAATATCACTGAATTTGTCATGATTTTGTTAGGCTTTAAGGAAATGTGTTATCACTTTAGGAGAATCTAATTCTATTTACACTATAAAGAGTAAAAGATTACTGTATAACTAAGGTGGTTCTTGTCACACTAGGGCTTGACTAGAGATGTAGCAAGTGAAAGTAACTAAACAAGGGGATATGGCATCCCAGTGTAATATTAAGACCCTTGGGCTAAAATAACTTGTCACTAGTGGCACCTTGCATTCCTAATGATTTTAGGTACTGACTTGCAGAATTGTATCTGTTTTA
This sequence comes from Sophora flavescens, assembly GCA_030762895.1. Lineage (NCBI taxonomy): Eukaryota > Viridiplantae > Streptophyta > Magnoliopsida > Fabales > Fabaceae > Sophora > Sophora flavescens. The sequence continues at coordinate 122,368,261 of CM061065.1, forward strand.
TTGTTGACATCATGTCTAAATTGGTATTCTATGTATGTCATTTATGTAAATATGCTGGATGCACATGCTTGTCTCTATATTTTATCACATGCTTTGACTTTACTTGTGTGTCACTGTATGCAGGCGATTTCTACGCATGAGGGTTTTTCTTTTTGGAACTATTGATTTGCAAGTATACAACTTTGGTCATTATGATTGTGAATTCTCATTGTATTGACCATGTTTTCTTTTCTTTCTTGCCCCCCCCAAACCCCGTTTTAGAAACTGCCCCATCGATTTGAAGGAAGCAATTTCAAGTGTAGTATTTGCTTCTCCAAGATGTTTAGACATACCTGAGCTCATGGATGTGCGGAAGCATATTACAGCTAAGTGTGGAAAAGAATTTGTCTCAGCAGCTGTTGAATTACGTCCTGACTGTGGTGTAAATCGCTTGGCAAGTTTCTCTAGCTTCTTGAAGTTGGATAGGATCATGTTAAAGCTCATTTCTTTTCAGATTTATTCTAATTTAATGTTGTCATTTTAGTTGGTTGAGAAATTGTCTGCCAAAGCACCGGATGGTCCCACCAAGATAAAAATACTGTCTGCTATTGCTGAGGAGCATAATATCAAATGGGAACCCAAGTCGTTTGGAGATAATGATAGAAAGTCTTCGCAAGACCTGTTGGTGGGCTACTAGGCTTTGTTCATTTTGGATTATTATCTTTAGCTTATTTAATATAAAATGTAAGTTTGCTGTATTATATTATTTTGACATTATTTTTATTTACATGTTAAGGTTGGGCCAAATACTGTTGAGAAGGCTACTTATCCATAATCTTCTCAAGGCCATGTTCCATCTGTTCATGATGAAAAGGCTCCTCCCAACATAGGTGCTTCCTCACAACTTAGACCGATGGATGATGTATCTACATATTCATATGAGCAGAATGCAAGTGGTGCCTCTAGAAAGGCCGGTGGCAATCATTCAACGGCATCAAGGGTGTCTAATCCAGAAACTAGACCTTCAGGTAAATTTTTGAAGACAGTAATTGCAAACGAATTTGAGGCTTTTGTTCTTTCTATTGCCTGAATATTTGGGATTCTTTCTTACAGGAACTAGAAGACAAGAAATGGATTTTAGAGATTCGAGTTCTGAAAATAGGAGTGCTTTTCCTATGGGTAAGCAGAATAGGAACATGGAATTCAAAGATGTTGCCTCTGCTGCAGAATCTGCAGAACTTGCAAGCATGGCTGCAAGAGCAGCTGCTGAACTTTCAAACCGAGAGAACATGACAAGGCAGTACTCAAGTGGGTCACAACAACTTTATTTATTTATTTTGTTTGGTTCATTACATGACCTTCACAGTTCACAGTGGCTTGATCTTCTGATAGTTTTTAAGTCATGACTTTTGGATTGCATGCAGCAATTGGTATTTGATTTTTAGAAGTTGTATGGTACCAAGGCTGTATTTTGTAACAATAGTCAAATTCATGATTTTGTGATTGAATGTGAAAATGCAAATGTTAGTGATCGATGCCATATAATTCGCATAGATAGTGAAACTGTAATGTAAGTGAAGTGATCTATCACGGCCATGATGGGCATCACGGCCTGGCCGTGACAGCTTCTGCCTTGAATGTTGCTTCACTAAATGTTAAGTCACGGTAGTGATGGGTATCCACGGCCTGGCCGTGACAGATTCTGCCTCGATGGGGTGTGGCTCAGTTGACATCTCACGGTCGTGATGGGCATCACGACCTGGCCGTGACAGCTTCTGCCTTGAACGCTTCACTAAATGGTCTGTCACGGCCGTGATGGATATCACGGCCTGGCCGTGATGTGATTCTGCCTAGAAGGGTGCAGCTCGATTGACATGTCCGCCGTGATGGCTTCTTCCTTGAACGCTTCACTAAATGGTCTGTCCGAAATTCGTCCAAACAATAACCAATAAAATCACAACATCCGTCCCAAATCCGTTGAAAAACAAAAATAAATCTGTCCGAAATTCGTCCGAACAATAACCAATAAAATCACAACATCCGTCCCAAATTCGTTGGAAAACAAAAATAAATCTGTCCGAAATTCGTCCGAACAATAACCAAAATCCGGATTTGCACATTGTCCATATTCCGTCCGCAATCCGTCTGTAAATATTTTCGGACAGAATTTGGGACAGATTTTATAATTTCCAACGAGGCTTTTTCAGATGGGTGCCATTCCGTCCGAAATGAATTATCCGTCCGAAATTTGTCCAATTTTCGTCTGAAATATGTCTATAAATCTATCCGAAAAATATGGATTTCTAGTAGTTCTTAAAGCAAAATAATACCCGGAACCTAGTCCCTTTTGACAGCAGGCACAACGTGGTTGATTCAAAATGGGTTTTCAAGATTAAGTATAATGCAGATGGCTCTATCCAAAGGAGAAAGGTAAGGTTAGTAGCAAAAGGCTTCCAACAAGATCCAGGCATCGATTTCAGTGAAACCTTCAGCCCTGTTATCAAAGTAGTATCTGTGAGATTGGTTCTAAGCATTGCTATTCATTTTAATTGGGACATACGACAGCTAGACATCAACAATGCCTTCCTAAACGGGTATCTCCATGAAACTGTATTCATGTCTCAACCTAAAGGGTTTGAGGATCCTCAAAGACCACACCATGTTTGCAAATTAGTCAAGGCATTGTATGGACTAAAGCAAGCCCCAAGAGCTTGGTTTGAAAGACTTAGCAAAACTTTAATCAGCTGGGGATTTCAAGGGACAAGGAGTGATACATCTTTGTTCGTTTACAGAATTAGAATTCATATCATTTTTATTTTTATTTATGTTGATGACATTCTAGTTACTGGAAATAGTTTAGTTGGCCCTTATTATAGTTTAGTTGGATGTGATTTGGTGGCCCTTATATTAGCTTGGTAGGTTTATATAGAACTATAGAACAACATAGTAATCCATTAACATATGGACTCTTATCTCTAATAACACAATTCTACATGGAGTGCTTTTTCCATAAAGGGATGGCATTGGCAGCTACTAAGCTATGTTTTGCAGAAATGAAACCGAGGACTAACAGTACAACATGCATGATGTCTTATGTTTTGAATCGCTAATCCCATTTTCGATAGTTTCTCACATCCCTTCTACCTAGCGAGGCCATATGATTTGATTTTCTAAAGCCTTTATCTTACTCTTCTATTATTGGTCAAACTAAGAAAACAGAGTTGCATTTAGATTTATGGTCAAGTCTATAATTTGTTGAGTTATATGTAGAAAGTTGTGTTATTATAGTCGAATATGTACAAATGTATCTCTCAGTTTGCTGTTTGGATGCATAGGTCGTGCCTGCAGGTACCATACCACATACACTGCCAAAGAGAATCAACTCCTTAAAATATCTGGATTTGGTTGGTGTGCATTTCAATCTATTAACAGAACTTCTGTTTATTGTTTGTTTACATAAAAGTTCTCCCGACCTGGTGAAACTTGGTATAAAGGTGAGCAAGAAGACCAATGCTTCTTTGTTTTCTCTCTTCTTTTTTTAATCAGATTTTGATTCTATATATATAAATTATTTTAGAGCTATAATATGGCTACGGCACCAGAGCCAGACCATCTGAGTGCATTAGACTGCAATAGCTATTGCCTTAGTCATCTCCGGAAAGTGAATATTGAAGTTATATGTAGAATTACCTATGCACATGTACTGGACCTGAGACGGTTTCTTCTTGCAAATTATTCATCATTGGAGAGCCTTACTTTCAAGGTTGGTCTTGGTTTAAAACAATCAGATACACCTACACTGTTAAGTATTTCACAGGATTTGTTTCAGATGGAAGGAGCATCAGAGAGAGCACGAGTTCAGTTCCTTTACGCTGACCTTAAATAAATAGTGATTGTATTTGAGTTTACCCTTCAACGCCCCAATATTTGTATGTGTCTTTGTTTGTTTTATTTTGTTTTACGATAATGTTTTTTGTACATCCAGTACAGATACCTCATGAAATATCGTTTATGTTAGTGAAGTTGAATTTTATATGGAAAAAAGGAAGTATATATTATATGCAGATGTGAATGAGATATTGTCCAAGTATTAGGATATGTTTAGTTTATTGCTTTTGGGTTCAAAAGTATATTTGCACCAAAGGAACTTTACCATACTTGATCTCAAAAGTATGTTTGTTATTTCTCAACTGTAAAAAAGGAATGCTTTAGGAAGGATAAATATGTTGCATCTTGAGTAATTTAGGGTTTGTTTGTTTTGTTTCCAATTTTTTGTTTTCATTTCTTGTTTTAAAAAATAATTACAAAACTGTTACCTTATTTTCATTCTGTTTCATGTTTTCAAAGATTTGTACATGAAACACTGAAAACAGGAAAAAACAGTGTTTCATGTACAAATTTTTGAAAACAGGAAATAGAATGAAAACAATGTGACATACATTTGTTTTAAAATTGACGATGACCGTCGGGTATGAAACCCTTTGATAAACTATTTGTTTATTTTTGAACATCTATGTTGTTATAACTATACATGCTATATGATGTTTGTGTGTCGCGCATGTAGTTATTGTTTTAAAATCCATATATTGGTTCTCACCCTTGCGTATATATGTTCGTCTGGTTTTTCTGCTGTACCTTGGTACACGAGTACAGATATTGCATAGGAGTTCCCTAATTTACTTGAAGACTTAAGTCCGGATACGAAAAGAGGTGTTTTAAATATATGGATGACCACGGGGTCTTTTCAGGGAATGTCTTGTAGAGCGACCAGCTTAGGTTTGTTTATAAAAAAAATTGGTATATGTGTGTTGTCAAGTATAGTGTAAATGTACTATTGTGTTGTGTGCATCGTATTCTTCCGAAGTGTTAAGAAGAATAATTTTTACACCCAAATTTTCTGATTTAAAGTAAATCACTTTCTGAAAGCAACCAGCAAATTTCCTTTTAATTTATTTCTGCACGTTGTCACGAGGTAATGCCCAAATGGGGTGTTACGGAGTGGTATTAGAGCTGGTCGAGTCTGTAACAGCCTGATTTTTTTTTATTTACGTTGTTTAAACCGGTTAAAATATAATTAATTATATTTTAATCTGAGAGTTAGAAAGTGATTTTAAATAAGTTAAAATCATATTCATAGTCTCTCTTATGGTAGAAGGTTACGGTGAAATTTTGGGTTGAAAATTCAGACGGAGCCCGGTCTGCATTTTTTAACTGACAGTATAATTTTATACTGACAGAAAACCCTAATTTGACCCGAAAAATGAAATTTGTAGATTTTTTATATTTTGTCCGTGAGAAAGTCTAATTTCCAAATTTCTGATCAGAAATAAAATATTATGTTTATTCGGACGAATTTTGGTAAAAGTTCGGACGGAAAACAGTCGGTGTTTTCACTGACAGTAAGATTTTAATGATTAGAAAACCTAATTTTGACTCGTGAACGAAATGGTTTATATTTAAATCATATTTACAACGAGTTTGGTTAGTTTGGAAATTTTCAGTCGAAAATGAAATATTACGTTTTACGGGCGTAAAACCGTAATCGGGGAACCGACGAAGTCAAGAAGGGAGGTGCAGAGACAAAACCGGACACCGGAGGAGCTAAGTCATGGGATGAGTCACCACCATGACTCACCAAGCATTTATGAGCATTAAATGCAAGTAATCATGACATTTAGGTAAAAAGACCAAAATACCCCCAAGCTTTCGCGGGTATTAACAAGACGCATCTACGCACTCTTAACCACTCATTTTACGTGGTTGAAAACCTCCCACATCTCTCCAATTTCGTGCATCCACCTCCAATAAATATTACCTATTTCATTTTGCTTTCGTTTCATTATTTTCCTCTCAAAAATCGAAATCGGGTAAACGACGGAGCTGCGTACGGAATTTTCGGGAACCGCTATCGGATAAGATCGGTGACTCATTAATGAGTCACTTTGTGTGGACCAAAATTAGCCTCATCCTCATAAAATGTGAGCCACATATTTAATAACCATAGTTAAGCAAAGTAACCCTAGTTAAGTTAATTAATAACTATGGTTAAGCTTATATTAATTAAATAATCACAAAACCCATTAATCTAAATATTAAAAACCAAACAAGGCCTAAGATTACTCCTACATATATACCCCCCAAACCGTGGCCTCCCTCCCATTTCACTCATCTTCTTCATTTCCTTCATTTCTTCACTTTTCTCCAAAAACACCATCGTTGATCTTCAAGAAACTTCAAGTGATTTCCATTAACAAGATTGCCAAGATCCTCATCAATTCTTCTTCTACTTTCTTAACTTAGGTAACATGATCATCTCCTCTCTTTTTAAGCTCTTGTTTTTCATATTTCTTGAGTTTCCATTTCTTAGATCTAGAACTTCAATTAATTCTAGAAAATTGTAGAAAAATCATAAAAATGTGAAACCAATTTCTATGATCTAGTTATGATTCCTCCTTTATTTATCCAAGATCATGTGATCAAAATCATTTTCCTTCCCTATTAACCATTAATGGCCGAACCTAGGTAGGAAAATGGGTTTGGTGTTTTGTTGTTTGTTTTGAATGTTAGTACTTGACTTAAGTTCTATAATACCTGTATAGATTAAATCCAAGAGCTTAGGTCCAACAAAAATCCCTAGCTTAAATTCCTAATATGGGCCGAAACCCTAACCCTAGAGGTTAGAGGATTTTGTTTCAAATTTTAGTCTTGTAATAAGTAATCTATGTTAGTTAAGACTCTAGTAACTAGGATCCAAAAGATGGCATTAAGAAGATAATTCTAAACCTATTTTCTAAGTCTTGGCCGAACCTAGCCCTAAAGTGTCATTGATGGTTGTTAGTTGATTAATTATAGTTATGTTGTTTGAATGAAGGTGGTTGTGTTAACTCGTGGCAGAATAACGAGAATCGTCGTGTACGTGTTTCCGGTGCAAACTCAGGTGAGGGAAAGAACCATTCCATCGTCGGAACCGATAAGTAGTATATAATTTATAATAATGGTGTAGGGCGACCTAAACCCCACTAGTGGTCGAGTAATCGACAATACCAAAATCGTATTGGAAACTTTTCCGTAAAACCAATGACGATTTGGGAATTGTAGGTTTATCGCCTTAGGTTGATTATTCATATTTGAGGATGTCTGACTTATTTACTTTTGACTGTTTGTGATACGCTGGTTGAGGTATTCCATTTGCATGTGACGTATTGTTTCGGTGTTTGAATAATTATGATAGTGATGATGTTTGCTGTCTGTCACGGCCGTGATGGTTGTCATGGCCAGGCCGTGACAGGTTCTGTGTTGTAGGATTCTTGTCTTTGTTGTCAGTCACGACCGTGATGGCTATCACGGCCAGGCCGTGATAGAGTCTGACTTTGTTAATTATTTGGTTGTGATAAATTGCCTTATATGATATTGAGATGTTTGAATATTCTGTTGATTAATGTGTTATGCATGATCTGCCTGTGTTTAATAAATTGCTTAGTTGATTTTAAGGAAAGATATATATTGCTCGGAGGTATTTTGTTTGGGTGAGAGTTTTGAATATGAATTAGACGTGCCTCGCTATTATTTTATAAAAGTGATGTGATATAGAATGTAAGTGGAGGTTATGAGGAAAAGCTTGAGGTACTAGGTTGTTATTGATAAAAGTCAGTGAGAATCATGTGTTGCATTGTTGTTCATAACCGTGTATTTGAGATACACGAGGTCCGAAGTTCTTGTAGACCGTTCCAAATTAGAATTTAAGTTGCGCAACTATAGTGTCATTGCTTTGCATGAGCACCCTTGACAGAGTGAGAGAGAGAATCAGGGTGTGCACCGACGATACAGTGCAGCTATAGTGTCATTGCTTTGCATGAGCATTCTCACCATGGATGAGAATGTGCACCGGCGTTGGGAACGTGTCACTTGGATGACTGACTGGCATCCCTAACGAGGGATGTGTGACAGGATTAGTAGTGGTCACGTCAGCATAAAGGTTTAGTTGCATGAGTTGATGGGTAGAGGATGATATAGTGAATTGAGGATGATTGTTGATTTTGAATGATGTGTGTCGGTGACTATTATTGTATTATATGCTATGAATCTTTTCCACTTATGATGATAGAACTGTTTCTTATCTCCCTATTTCTGTATTTTCGTGTATGTCTACTTTGTTACGTTAGAAGACCAGATGGACGAATATATTGCTAAGGAGATGGATGGAGCCTTGTACGAGACGGAGGTTGTTGAGGAGTTGAATGACATTCCTTATGAAGATGACGCTGGAGAACAACCTACTGATTCTAAGAATATAAAGTAGTAAGTTTAGGGCCAGTGAGTCATATAAGACGTTTCTTGTTTTCAGTTAGTTATAAGCATGTTTGTATGAATAAGTACCGGTGTGGGATCCTACTGAGAGGATATCCCAAACCGTGTTGTGTAAAATAAAGAATAATTATGTGTGTATTTATGTAATATAGTTTTGGTGTGTTTTGTATTTGTAGAAGTTATATGATTATTATTTAAGTTTTAAATTGTTACGTATTTTCAACCGTAAGCGCGCGATTAAGTAATTAAACATTAAGGTTTTAATGTAATAATACAATAGGGCACAACGGGGTGTCTCATTTGGTGGTATCAGAGCAGTTCGATTCTAATCGGACTGTGAGGTCTAGGATGTTGTTACTGGCCGTGTCTAGTTGAATCCACATCGGATTTTAACTATGCTTAGAAGTTGGGTAGTGTGTCTGAAACCGATGCGATAATTAGCATTAGTATGGCATATGGTATTTATATACCTGTCTATGTAGTATTATATGTCATACTGATGAGAGAGGATGATTTATTCATATGAGAATCATGGCTAATGGAAGAAGAAGTCCGATTATTAGTGGCGATAGATCTTCTGAGGGAACCATTGGAGCTGACAATGGTGAGGTTAATCCTAATGGAAATGGAGGAGAGTCATCTGCGACTTCCAATATCATGGAAACGATAGCTGCTACCTTGTTATTACAAACACAATGAGAATACGAAGATGCTACAAATAAACAAAGAGCGCAGAGGCTGCGAGAATCAAATTACAGCCATTGAAACCGAAGAGGCAGAATTGATTACTTTCCTAAAAGGGAAGCCACCACGATTCAGGGGACTATGACCCAAAGAAGGCAGAGTGGTGGGTACAAGAGATAGAGAAGATATTTGACACCATGCGCTGCATGGAGGGGAGGAAAGTGACTTATGCTGCATACATGCTAACTGGAGAAGCAGAGTCTTGGTGGAGAGGTAAGATAAGATTACTGGAGTTAGAGGGTAGGATTATCTCTTTGGCGATTGTTTCTTGAATGCTTCTTCGAGAATTATTTTCCGAATGTAGTCCGACGTGCGAAGGAGAGGAAGTTTACTAGTCTCCGACAAGGAAACATGACTGTAGGCGATTACGTATCACGCTTTGAGGCTCTGATTAAGTTTTCAGAATTCTATCAGATATTCCCAGATGAGGATTGGCGGTGTAGAAGGTTTGAAGAAGGATTGCGACATGAGCTGCGAAGAGCTGTAGTGTATTTAGATATTCAGTGTTTTCCGGAGTTGGTCGATAGTTGCAGTGCTATAGAAAGCATAGACCAGAGGCAAGATGCTGAGATGAAACAACCAAGAAGTGAAGGCCCTGATCGATCAGGTTCTCCAAGGAGGGTAGAGAGTGGTTCTAAAGGGAGATGGGGACCATATACTAAACCAGTGCAGACAGCTGCACCAACACTAGTGGTTAGATCGGATCAACAACAACAAGTCCATGCTTGCTTCGGATGCAGAGGATCGCATCATTTTAGAGATTGCAAGGAGAAACCTAGTTGCTTCCACTGTGGAAAACCTGGTCATATAGCTAGAGATTGCGGACAGTGGGTCACTGGGAGAGTGTTTACAGTGAGGGGAGTTGAACCTTCTCACTCTGCAGATCTCATATAAGGTATGTGTCTGACATCAGTTTCATATAGTTGTTAAGAATATGACATTTATTTTAAACACTTGTCGATAATCTTACGGAAGTGGAAATCGTGTTCTTGGTGGGAAAGTCTGAAGATGGTGACGGAAATCCGTAAGTTTTGTTAGTTAGTCGGTTGTGGTTTAATTTCCTGCTTGTTTAAAATCAAGTACAGTGAAAGTATAGATTGTTGTGGGATAATTGGTATTAAGGGAACTTTATCTTAAGTGCTTGATATATTTGGATAGTATGGGTAGTCCTTGAAAATAATAAAGAGATAACGAATTAGTTTGGAGCTTATCTAGTATAGGATTCATTTGGTTGAAGCTTTGTAGCCTTTTATTTTTTTGATAATGGTTATAATGATATGTTGTTCTTGTTTAAATGGTGAGTTAGGATTTCACCTTAAGCTCTGATGGTTATGGATTACAATTAAGACTTGATTGAGCAACATATAATCTAGGTATAGTACCTAAGTATTGTTTCCCTATAGTAGGATAAATAGGAAGTGATGGGAGTTTTGAGATATAGATATGACTGGTAAGATTAAGATCGGTATCAGTGAGTAAGACAATTACTATAAATCAAATGTTGATCGAGGCATAGTATCATTATGGATTCTAGGGCAATGATTAATGATCGTAGTTAAGATGGATTGTATGAGTTTGGGAAGAGTAAACGAAAGTGTATATAGTAATTTCACCTAAGTTGAATATGAGCTTTCACCTAAGATGAATATGAGCAGAAAAGACGATTTCTGATGTAAATTGAGGTTACTAGAGAAGTTCAAATTTGTTAAGTTAGATAATCCTAACAGGTGTTGATCTTTCGATTGCAATTTATCTTACGGAGTGTTGAGATGTTTATTTGGAGATTTGAAAGGTGTGATTTTGATATAATCCAGAATAGTGAAATACATTCTAAGGAACTAAGACTGTGATTGGATACATGAAGTAGGAAGTTAGGGTAGTTCGATTGTGGTGTTAATTACTACATGTTAGATGTTGAAATAAGATTCTTTAGTGGATCAGTAGTAAGAAGAGGAAGGAATTAAGTTTTGATCATGTCCTTTAAGGATGTTAGATCAAGTTGGAAAGGTTAAGAACAATGAATGGAATATAGTGATGGATAAGATCGAGGATAAATAGAACGATATAAGAATGAATTATGTTATGAAGTTACCGCTGTTACCTAGGGGTAAAACAGCGATGAGAAATATAATGTGGGATCTTTAGATTAAGATACGATTACAAGATAATGGCTAGTTTGAGTTAAGAAATTCCGAGGATGGAATTTTTTTCTAAGAGGGGTAGTAACAGCCTGATTTTTTTTTATTTACGCTGTTTAAACCAGTTAAAATATAATTAATTATATTTTAATCTGAGAGTTAGAAAGTGATTTTAAATAAGTTAAAATCATATTCATAGTCTCTCTTATGGTAGAAGGTTACGGTGAAATTTTGGGTTGAAAATTCAGACGGAGTCCGATGTCGCATTTTTTTAACTGACAGTATAATTTTATACTGACAGAAAACCCTAATTTGACCCGAAAAATGAAATTTGTAGATTCTTTATATTTTGTCCGTGAGGAAGTCTACTTTCCAAATTTATGATCAGAAATAAAATATTATGTTTATTCGGACGAATTTTGGTAAAAGTTCGGACGGAAAACAGTCGGTGTTTTCACTGACAGTAAGATTTTAATGATCAGAAAACCTATTTTTGACTCGTGAACGAAATGGTTTATATTTAAATCATATTTAAAACGAGTTTGGTTAGTTTGAAAATTTTCAGTCGAAAATGAAATATTACGTTTTACGGGCGTAAAACCCTAATCGGGGAACCGACGAAGTCGAGAAGGGAGGTGCAGAGACAAAACCGGACACCGAAGGAGCTAAGTCATGGGATGAGTCACCACCATGACTCACCAAGCATTTATGAGCATTAAATGCAAGTAATCATGACATTTAGGTAAAAAGACCAAAATACCCCCAAGCTTTCGCGGGTATTAACAAGACGCATCTACGCACTCTTAACCACTCATTTTACGTGATTGAAAACCTACCACATCTCTCCAATTTCGTGCATCCACCTCCAATAAATATTACCTATTTCATTTTGCTTCCGTTTCATTATTTTCCTCTCAAAAACCGAAATCGGGTAAACGACGGAGCTGCGTACGGAATTTCCGGGAACCGCTATCGGATAAGATCGGTGACTCATTAATGAGTCACTTTGTGTGGACCAAAATTAGCCTCATCCTCATAAAATGTGAGCCACATATTTAATAACCATAGTTAAGCAAAGTAACCATAGTTAAGTTAATTAATAACTATGGTTAAGCTTATATTAATTAAATAATCACAAAACCCATTAATCTAAATATTAAAAACCAAACAAGGCCTAAGATTACTCCTATATATATACCCCCCAAACCGTGGCCTCCCTCCCATTTCACTCATCTTCTTCATTTCCTTCATTTCTTCACTTTTCTCCAAAAACACCATTGTTGATCTTCAAGAAACTTCAAGTGATTTCCATTAACAAGATTGCCAAGATCCTCATCAATTCTTCTTCTACTTTCTTAACTTAGGTAACATGATCATCTCCTCTCTTTTTAAGCTCTTGTTTTTCATATTTCTTGAGTTTCCATTTCTTAGATCTAGAACTTCAATTAATTCTAGAAAATTGTAGAAAAATCATAAAAATGTGAAACCAATTTCTATGATCTAGTTATGATTCCTCCTTTATTTATCCAAGAGCATGTGATCAAAATAATTTTCCTTCCCTATTAACCATTAATGGCCGAACCTAGGTAGGAAAATGGGTTTGGTGTTTTGTTGTTTGTTTTGAATGTTAGTACTTGACTTAAGTTCTATAATACCTGTATAGATTAAATCCAAGAGCTTAGGTCCAACAAAAATCCCTAGCTTAAATTCTTAATATGGGCCGAAACCCTAACCCTAGAGGTTAGAGGATTTTGTTTCAAATTTTAGTCTTGTAATAAGTAATCTATGTTAGTTAAGACTCTAGTAACTAGGATCCAAAAGATGGCATTAAGAAGATAATTCTAAACCTATTTTCTAAGTCTTGGCCGAACCTATTAACTCGTGGCGGAATAACGAGAATCGTCGTGTACGTGTTTCCGGTGCAAACTCAGGTGGGGGAAAGAACCATTCCATCGTCGGAACCGATAAGTAGTATATAATTTATAATAATGGTGTAGGGCGACCTAAACCCTACTAGTGGTCGAGTAATCGACAATACCAAAATCGTATTGGAAACTTTTCCGTAAAACCAATGACGATTTGGGAATTGTAGGTTTATCGCCTTAGGTTGTTTATCCATATTTGAGGATGTCTGAATTATTTACTTTTGACTGTTTGTGATACGCTGGTTGAGGTATTCCATCTGCATGTGACGTATTGTTTCGGTGTTTGAATAATTATGATAGTGATGATGTTTGCTGTCTGTCACGGCCGTGATGGTTGTCATGGTCAGGCCGTGACAGGTTCTGTGTTGTAGGATTCTTGTCTTTGTTGTCGGTCACGACCGTGATGGCTATCACGGCCAGGCCGTGACAGAGTCTGACTTTGTTAATTATTTGGTTGTGATAAATTGCCTTATATGATATTGAGATGTTTGAATATTCTGTTGATTAATGTGTTATGCATGATCTGCCTGTGTTTAATAAATTGCTTAGTTGATTTTAAGGAAAGAAATATATTGCTCGGAGGTATTTTGTTTGGGTGAGAGTTTTGAATATGAATTAGACGTGCCTCGCTATTATTTTATAAAAGTGATGTGATATAGAATGTAAGTGGAGGTTATGAGGAAAAGCTTGAGGTACTAGGTTGTTATTGATAAAAGTCAGTGAGAATCATATGTTGCATTGTTGTTCATAACCGTGTATTTGAGACACGAGGTCCAAAGTTCTTGTAGACCGTTCCAAATTAGAATTTAAGTTGTGCAACTATAGTGTCATTGCTTTGCATGAGCACCCTTGACAGAGTGAGAGAGAGAATCAGGGTGTGCACCGACGATACAGTGCAGCTATAGTGTCATTGCTTTGCATGAGCATTCTCACCATGGATGAGAATGTGCACCGGCGTTGGGAACGTGTCACTTGGACGACTGACTGGCATCCCTAACGAGGGATGTTTGACAAGATTAGTAGTGGTCACGTCAGCATAAAGGTTTAGTTGCATGAGTTGATGGGTAGAGGATGATATAGTGAATTGAGGATGATTGTTGATTTTGAATGATGCGTGTCGGTGACTATTATTGTATAATATGCTATGAATCTTTTCCACTTATGATGATAGAACTGTTTCTTATCTCCCTATTTCTGTATTTTCGTGTATGTCTACTTTGTTACGTTAGAAGACCAGATGGACGAATATATTGCTAAGGAGATGGATGGAGCCTTGTACGAGACGGAGGTTGTTGAGGAGTTGAATGACATTCCTTATGAAGATGATGCTGGAGAACAACCTACTAATTCTAAGAATATAAAGTAGTAACTTTAGGGCCAGTGAGTCATATAAGACGTTTCTTGTTTTCAGTTAGTTATAAGCATGTTTGTATGAATAAGTACCGGTGTGGGATCCTACTGAGATGATACCCTAAACCGTGTTGTGTAAAATAAAGAATAATTATGTGTGTATTTATGTAATATAGTTTTGGTGTGTTTTGTATTTGTAGAAGTTATATGATTATTATTTAAGTTTTAAATTGTTACGTATTTTCAACAGTAAGCGCGCGATTAAGTAATTAAACATTAAGGTTTTAATGTAATAATACAATAGGGCACAACGGGGTGTCTCAGAGTCTTTCGGGAACCTTGTGGAATAGGTCTGTTATGTTTTTGTTGTGTGATCTCTGGTTGGACCTTGCTTGAATTGTTTCCTTGTCGAAACAATGTATGATGGTACACAAGTAGGTTTTTTTGATGGGTTTTGATTTGGTTGAGACGTTGTGAGAATCCATGAACAGTAGATGATACATTGACTGAATTACTTCTTAGTAGTAATGTGTTTTAGAAACGTTGATATACGTTTCAGTTTCTGGTTACAGACTGACTGAGTTTGTCTTGTAGGTCAGTAATGGAACCAGGAATGGGATGTGAGCGTGGATGTGGTCGTGATGGTGATGGTGATAGTGCTTATCTCAGTAACAAGGATGTGATTGAACAGATGAACCAGGTTGTTCAGGCTATGACTAGTATTGCCGCTATCATAGCTACACAAAATGAGTAGGACCAGGTTCGGGCTGAGTTGGCAGCCGAGGCGAAAAGTCTAGCAAACTTCAGAAATCAGGAACCTCAACAATTTTATGGAAATGGCAATCCTGAGAAGGCTGACTTGTGGATACAAGAACTGGAAAGGATTTTCGAGCTTATCAATAGCCTTGAAGAAACAAAGGTCACGTATGCTCTTTCTCTACTTTTAGGAGATGCAAGATGCTGGTGGGATGATATTAGACAGATACAGAAAGCGGGCAACTAGGAAATAACTTGGAGTGTTTTCCGCACTATTTTTTTGGATAAGTATCTTCCTCAGAGTGCTAGAGTTGATAAGGGACAGGAGTTCTTACGATTACAACAGAACAAACTATCTGTTGATGAATATTCGGCAAAGTTTGAATTTCTAGTCAAGTATTTCTGTTTCTTCCAAACTCAACCTGTTGAAGGTTGGGAATATGAGAGATTCGAAGGAGGCCTGCGATACAAAATCAAAGAGTCTGTGCTACCGCTTGAAATTCGTAACTTTCAAGCTTAAGTGGAAAAGTGCCGGAAAGTGGAGCAGAAGGGGAAAGGTAAAGACTATCAGGGTAATACCGGCGGACCATCTTGATTCCAATACCAAAATCAGAATCAGAAAGGGAAGAAAATTCGGAGGAAACCATATTTCCGACCACCAGGAAATAACTAGAATCAGCAACTATATCGTTCAGTTGCCACTGCATTAGGTAGTGGAGGCCAAAAGAACCAAAGGTTAGACAAGGCAGGAGATGTTTCAAATGTGGGGGGATTCAAATCACGTGGCATCTAAATTCTCTTTGAAAAGAAATAAGTGTTTCAATTGTAATCAAGTAGGACACTTATCAAAGAATTGTCGTGCACCAAGGCGTGGACCAGTTGCCAACAACACAAGAACCAATAAATCGACAGCAAAGGGAAGAGTCTACTTAATGAGTGGTGATGAAGCTTCACAATCTGATGATCTTTTACATCAGAAGTAGTGTTGAAAACTTCATAACCTGAAGGTCTTATAGAAGATAGTTGCAGAGTTCTTCAGAATTTTTAGCAATTGAATCATGAACCAAAGATGTAGTTGTGCATAGGAATATTATATGTAGGATGCGTACTTTAATAACTAGTACATGTTAAGTTTGTAATGGGTTCTAAGTAGAATCATATTTAGGTACCCTTGAGTATTTGACTCTCTAAAGTCTTTTATGTTGTTAGTCTTTTCAGTGGGTGTATGCTACTTATGACTTTTTTAGAATAAAGGTTTCTTGAAGAAAATTTATTCCAGTTCATTTTCTTTTGATTGATGTGATCAGTTTAGATTTTGGGGTCAGATCATTTCTTTTTCTAAAGATTGTGATTTTTTTTTTTCAAACTTCAATTGTTGAACCAATTATTGTGGTTTTTTTCTTTGTTTGTGAATTGTCCTATTGTTGTTCAGGATAGACACTTTCTTGATAAAAGACGTTTCTAGATGAGACTTAGTCTAGTCACTTTTACTTTTGGTGAAAGTGATCCGGTCTGAATTTTTGTCGGGCTGTTGTTCTTTTAAATCATTGTATAGTAAATGTCTTGTGAAAGAAGGAACTTTACTAGAGTCATGGTTGTAAACATGTATTAGCTATGCATTTTTACACTCACGAAACTGTAAAAGAATCTTTTTTACATACTGGACATTCCTGTATTCTTTTCAGATTGACAAAATTCTTCTATAACTATATACTTTCTTGTGAAAGTAAGACCTTGGAATTAATAAAATCCTGTCTAGTTTTGAGTCACGAAATTTCGAGGACGAAATTTTTTTTAGTGGGGTAATAATGTAACACCCCGATTTTTCTGCTTTCTAAGATCGGTATAAATATAAATAAACGTTTATATTTTTATTTGAAACTTAGAAAATGATTTTGGATAAACCAAATTCATATTTATACTCTACTTTATTGTAGAGAGTTATGGTTAAATTTTGGGTTGAAAATTATGACGGAACCCGGTCTGCGTTTTCACTGACAGTAAAATTTTACCAATCAGAAAACCTAAATTTGACTCGAGAATGAAATGGTTAGATTTTATATCCCATTTCCAATGATATTGGTTATTTTGAAAATTTTCAAAATAAATAGGTTATTATACTTGATTCAGGCGTAAAACCTAAATCGGGTAATCGACAAAGTCGAGAACGGACGTGCAGAGACAAAACCTGACATTGGATGATGATATATCTTGCCTCCTAGGGTGGTGAGTCATAGGGGTGACTATCGACAGAGTTGAGAACGGACATGCAGAGACAAAACCCGACATCGGATGATGAGATATCTTGCCACCTAGGGTGGTGAGTCATAGGGGTGACTCATCTAGAATTTAATTTAGGTAATGATGGGTTCAAGTGTGAAAAGACCAAAATACCCCTAACCTAACCTATCCTAGTTAAACATTAACCATAGTTAAGGCAAGAAAAATCAAATTGACTTCTTCCTCTCTTTTTTGTGCTCACAAATCAGCCACACCTCCAACAAATCCTCACCACAAGTTTGTCATGATTACATTAGGGTTAAGTTACTAATTTATCCTTAAGTCCTAATATAATCACAATTTTGCCTAAGTACAAATGACTAAGTTGTCCCTAAATTTTTATCACTTGGACCCCTTTACCCTCCAATTCCCACGGCCCAAGCCATCAAATGAGGCCCTCTCACTCTCATTTCATCACTTCATCTTCTTCATCTTCTTTTCTCTCATTTTCTCTCAAATTCTCTAAGTTTCCATAGCCAAAAATTGTGAAGCAACTAGTAAATTCCTTGCTCTTTTTTAAATTCCAAGAGGTATACCTTACTTCTCATCATCAATAAGTTATATGTTCTTCATTTACTTTCGTGATTCAAGGACATGATCATCATTTTCCATTATAGGGTTTTCATGTTCAAAAATCTCTAGAAAATCATAGAAAAAACCTATGATCATGAAACCAATTTCTATCAACTTGTTATCATCTCTATATTTATAATTCAAGAGTATGAATCAAGAAAAAATTTCCTTCCTATTTTTCCTCTCAAGGCCGAAACCCTAAATTTTTTGGTGGAGGATTTTTGTTCAATTTTTCTTTAAAGCGATGCTTGATTTCATCCTTTTAGTTCATATAAGTGTTGAATCCAAAGGATTGAATAAAAATGACATCTCTAGCCTTTTTTTATAGAAGGCCGAATTCAAGTTCTTGAGAGCTTGGATGATGTTGTTTTATTTTTAACTTATGATCATTGTTTTTAACTCTATACCACTCTAAGATCATGGATCTAAGAGTTTGTAAAATTTTTACATCCCTAACCAAATTATTTTGTGAAGGTCGAACAAACCCTAACCTTGGTGTTAGAGGATTTTGTTTCAATTTCAAGTCATGATCATTGATTATGTAATCTCTTATGCTTAAGGATCACAAATCCAAGAGCATGTGAATTTTAGAAATTCCTAATCATTTTGTTAGTCATGGCCGAACTCTAGCCATAGAATTTAGGTGTTGTAATTGTTAGATTTTGATTATTTTGGTTGTGGTTTGATGATGGATAAGTGTTTTCGGTGTGATCGTGTACGTTGTACTGCGGATTAGAACGTTGTTCGAGAAGGAGAATAATCTAACAAACTTCAAGAGGTAAGGGGAGTACCTGAGGTATTTTTCCGATAGCTATATGTTATTAGTATGTTGTCTGTATAATTTATTTGAGTGTGTTTGCGGTGTTTTAAATTATCTTGATTAGTTAATTTATTTGCTATTAATTATCTGCTTTTAATTGACTATCTGCAGTTAATTGTTATAGTATTTTAATCCATGTTATAAACTATGTTATCTGTTATAGTATTGATATGAAACTATTATTGACATTGATAGTTATTGAAAAGCCTGATAGTGGTCAGTGCTCAATTAATTACAAAGATAAAAGTATTAAGAAGCTTTATAAGAAATATCGAATTTTTAGTTGGTGTAATATAGTAATATAATATTATTTGATTATGTGATTCGTTAAAAATGTGGAATAGTTGAAAATACTATTATTTTAATGGTTGATCGACGTAAGAGTGATCTATGAGTCACAGTGAGGGCATAACCGTGAAAATATTTTAGTACTGCTAAGTTTTACGTAATAAATTACAAAATAATATAAAAGGTTATTATAAAAAGTTAAGTTTCAAAAATAATTTAATTATAGTGTTGAGAAATTTATTTTACTAGAAAAGTCAAATTTTGACTTAAAACGTTTTAAAATGCCAAACGACGGTTAATTCCGAAAATATTTACGGAAAGCATTTAGAAAAAACAATATTTGTTATCTCAAATCAATATTTTTCTTTGAACTAAAGTTTCAAACAAAGATTTTCAAGAGATTTTATAAACAAATTTCCAACATAAAAGGATTTTCTGTAAATTTGTTTTATACAATGATGTTATTCCGACAACTTGGATAAGTTGAGGAGATTTTGTTTTTTATTAGTGTTTCATAGAACGAAAATGATTTTAAAGTTAAAAAACGAACCAAGTGACCGAGACGTCGGGGTTCTAGTGTTCTATGGTGTGGACTATATGTCCTAAAGGTGAAGGTATGGACTATTTTGTCATATAAAAGTTGTGTAAGTTTTGTGCTTTATAATCTACGAACCTAAGGCTGAATGCATCGGTCTAGTGCTTCGTGATTTGCACATTCGGACTTGGAGTCCTATTGTAGAAATAGAAAGACAAATTTAAATGTTTAAAAGTTGAGAAGGTCATAAACCTTTGAGTTTCGACAAGGAAAGAATGAACAAAAAGAAAAGTGAAGAGAAACAAAATGTTTTACATGCATTTCTTTGGCAGACATGCCTATGAGTTTGATCTTGATTTCTTGATGGCAAGATAATCATATTGTTGCATCATTGTGCCTTGACGGACAATGAAACCATAGACTATAGACAGTAACCACTGTGCCTAGTTTTGGACAGTGCTATGGTTAAAATCCGGTGTGCCTTGGTTAAATCCGGTGTGCCATATTTGGCAAAGAGAGCTTGATCAGCTCATTGATATGGTGTTGGGATCTCCGGAGATCAAGTACAAAAGTTTAGATGGTGGATATTGAAGTGTCATGCATTTGTTTTAAAATTGATGATGACTGCTGGTATGAAACCCTTTGATAAACTATTTGTTTATTTTTGAACATCTATGTTGTTATAACTATACATGTTATATGATGTTTGTGTGTCGCACATGTAGTTATCATTTTAAAATCCATATATTAGTTTTCACCCTTGCGTATATCTGGTCGTCTGGTTTTTCTGTTGTACCTTGGTACACGAGTACAGATATTGCAGAGGAGTTCCCTAAGTTACTTGGAGACTTAAGTCCGGATGCGGGAAGAGGTGTTTTAAATATATGGATGACCACGAGGTCTTTTCAGGGAATGTCCTGTAAAGTGACCAGCTTAGGTTTGTTTATTTTAAAAAAAAAAGAATTGGTATATGTGTGTTGTCAAGTATAGTGTAAATGTACTATTGTGTTGTGTGCATTGCATTCTTCCGAAGTGTTAGGAAGAAAAATTTTTACACCCAGATTTTCTCACTTAAAGTAAACCAATTTCCGAAAGCAACTAGAAATTTCTTTTTAATTTATTTACGTACGTTGTCACGAGGTAATGCCCAAGGGGGTGTTACATTAGTGGATCTGGGATTCACACCGGTTCCGAAAACCAAAGATTGAGTCAAGTGATTCTGGGAATCACCGAGTCATGTTCATGGAGTTGTATTGCATAGAGTTTGTATGATGAATTTGATTAAATGTAATGAGATGTGACCGTAGATGATTTTATGATTTTGTGATTTAAATGTTTGATATTGATTAATTTATGTGTTATTATTTTGGAGGTTTACTATATTTATTATTTTGAAAATTAGCGGGTACCATGGATGTTTCTACGGTTGTCGTGCCGGCTGAGAACAATACTATTTGCGAAAATCTTTTTAGAACTTGTTTTTATTCACTAGGATTATATCTCATTAAAAGTGTTATTTTCAGAGCACGAGGACGACGTCATTGAGACTGAAGAAGCTTGAAGACATAGTGAATTATATTATTTATTATCTAGCTTGGTTAATATTTTTTGAATAAGGAGCCGTTTGTGACTAAATATGTTTCTTTATTTATCGTTAGGTTTATTAGTAGCCGTCCAATTTTGAGGCAAATAAATTTATTTTGTAAGTTTTTTTTAACATTCCTATTCATTAGTTATGAGGTATTTATTTTAGACTACTTAATTTATTTTGTACAATTTTTATTTTACCTATATTTTTATTATGTTTTATTTTGAGTTACTATTATAACGAAGTGCGTTAAAGATCACTCATAAAAGTGTGAACTCATGTGAGTGTAATAACAAATAGCGGCCTTCAAAGAAAAAAAATGAGAGGAGCGAATCGATATTTTGTCTTGAAATCTTCCTCAATTCAGAGTATATTTTTTCAAAGATACTACATGCACATGAAAATAAACTAGTATTTTGAACACATGCAGCACCAGAAAAATAAGTAAAATTTATTTTAAAGATTTAAAAATTGCGTTGCACATACAACGAATAAATTATTTATTGACTTAAATAACATTATTATTAACTATTGAATATTGAATCAGAAATATAGTTGAAATTCGTTTAAAACCCATCCTGCTCAATTTGATGACAACTTTTACCGCTAGATGAAAGTTTTGGTAACAATTTTTTCATCAAAAAAAAAAAAAACACTTTGCTAACAATTTGATTAGCTCTTATGAATAAGGTAATTAGATTAAGGGGTGTTTGATAAGCCTCTGACTCATCTAGTTTTATAACTAGAAAAACCGTGGTTTTTTTTCTAATTATATCTTGTTTTCGCCCAAATTGGATTTAATTGTCCTCAAGCAACACTTTTAGTCTCTTAAGTAGTTTTTAGGATATTTTAGCTATTTTTGAGTCAAATAAAACATTTACTGCTATTTTATAATTTCAGGTTAAAAAAGGAAGAAAGAGCAAAGGGAAGGACAATAAAACAGAAGCCATCACGCTCTGGCCGTGACAGTGATCACGGCCGTGATCAGCATAATGGGAAGATCAGAAGTCATCACGGCCCAGCCGTGATATCTATCACGGGCGTGATGAGAAGGACCCTGAAGAACAGAGAGCATCACGGCCTGGCCGTGATGGAGGTCACGGTCGTGACAGGCCAACTCCTATGGACAGAATTGATCACGGCCTGCCCGTGATGAGCATCACAGTCGTGACAGACCAGAAACGCGCAATTTTTAGGTCCATAATTCTCTCATCTATAAATAGAACATCAGACTTTTGCAAAATGGGGCTTTTGGAGAGATCTGCACTTGGAGACCAGACGGCTGGAAGAGGGTTCCAACTCTAAAAAGGGATGTTTTCCTTGCTCCTGGAATGGAAGAAGATTGGAGGATTCTTCTATGAGTGTTCTTCATCTCTTCTCTCCTTCTCTTTTGTATTGTCATTTATCATGAGTAGTTAAATCCCTTTGTTGTTGGGGTTAGATGTAGTTTTTCTAAACTTGTTTGTATTTGATTTGGTTTCAATGCAAGTTTCTATTTCTTTATGAGTATTTGATTCTATGCTTAATGCTTTCATTGGTTTGATCACCCTTGGGATGACTTGTTGGTTTGATAGACAATTGAAAGATTGATGTTAAGGCATGCTTATGAATTAAATGCCAACTAGTTCATGAACCTAGACATAGGTCTTGGGGTGCTTGCAATCTTATAAGTCTTGACTCTTAATGCAAAATTCTCAGATTAATCCACCTAAGACATTAGGGTTTAATTTGGGGTTTTAGGCTCATTCCACCTAAGACATTAGGGTTTGGGTATTTCAAAAAGGCTTGATTGTCATAATTGAATTAGGACTTGTGTTAGTAGCAATTTCATTGCAATTAAGAGAGGATTAGTGTAGTCTAACCCTGACAAACTTGACCACATTTTTGTTGCCTTCCAAGTTTAAATATCCAAAAGACAAAAAAATATTTTACTTGCTTTATTTCTTTACTTTATGTTTTGATCTTACTTCATACCATAGTTTAGTCTAGATAGTTGTTGAGTTTGTGAATTGGTAATTGGCAACCGATCCCTGAGGAAGATATCCGGTCTCACCAACGTATTACTTGAACGACTAGGTACACTTGCCTATATTTAAAAGTCGTGTCAAGTTTTTGGTGCCGTTGCCGGGGATCGGCTTTGCCAATATCATTAGTAACAAGGAGACAACTAATTTAGACATTTTTATTTTTG
The DNA here is from genome assembly GCA_030762895.1 of Sophora flavescens. Lineage (NCBI taxonomy): Eukaryota > Viridiplantae > Streptophyta > Magnoliopsida > Fabales > Fabaceae > Sophora > Sophora flavescens. The sequence continues at coordinate 122,391,735 of CM061065.1, forward strand.
TTATTTTTGTATATATTTGATAGCTTTCTTTTGTTAGTTTTGTTTTAGTTAATTTTTTTAAAATTTTGAACTTGTGCTTCTTCAATCTTGAGCTTTAATTGTCTGTGAGGTGGACTTTGAATTGACAAGATCATGGACTACAATTATTATCATCCATCTGATGCAGAAATGGAGATGTCTGAGCTGCAGCTGCGGGCAGATATGCTAGAATTGTCCATAAACATCCAACAAGTGAGCAATATGTTGTCGAGGGCAACAGTCTCTCCTCCACCAGTGGTAGGCTATTCTGAATGGGGAAATCAATATCCCAGCACTTCCACTCCATGGTGGGGGAATCCTCCAAACAATGCTTGGATTGATCAAGAGGAACATTGGGAATCTTCCACACCTTCATATCAATCACAACCACCTCAATGGTATGATGAGCCATCACCATTGGAAGTTGCTTGGGAGAACTTCAAATCCGAATTCACATTCAATTTTGAGCAACCTATTCCGGATAGTCGGTATCACTTTGAGGATATTTTGGAGAACTTCATGGTAACAACAATGGAAAGTTTAAAAAATCAAGAAGATACCATTCGAAGTCTCGGGCAATGATTGAGAAACTCTCTAACCAACTATCCGAAATGCCAATTGGGAACTTGATGGATGATGATGAAGATGATGCAATGATGGACGATGATGAAGATGATACAATAATGGCTGAAAAGGAAGATGGAGAAGTGTGAGCAACTGAATTAAGAAGTGAAGACCCTTTTTTGGAGAACATAGTTGCACCATCTCCCAGTGAACTCTTGATTGAAGATATTGAGAGGAAAAGGCATTTTGAGGACATATATTTCACCATGCTTGAGGATGATGAAGAACTTTTGGAATTAAATGATTCTATTGGCTCCTATGCATGTGTTGATTGTGATGGGAGAAACACTTGTGTGGTTTGTGCTGAGATTGCTGCATACATGGAAGGCGATGGATTTGATAATGCAGTGAGTGAAGATTGTGCAGGAGTCAAAGCAGCACCAGTGATCCTCTCTACTTGTTTGCCACCTCATACTGTGAAGCAACCAACAATGGAGTTCAAGCCTCTGCCTGAGAAACTGGATTTTGCATCTTTAAATATGAAGGCACTATGGCCAGTCCAAGAGGTTGAACCCCATTTTTATTGGGAAGACTTTGTTGACAAGGAGGTCATCTTTGACCCAAGAGGGAGTGAGAAGTTCGCCACACTTAGCGAGGTCACCATGATTGTCAAGCGCTCACTTCCATATTTATGCTGCAGGCCATGGGATCCGGGAGGATCATGTTACAATTTGAGCATTCCTTGGCCGCTGTATCACAGGCAGTGGGATCCCGGTGGAACCGCCTTCATGATTTTTTCTAAACCTTTTTCTTTTTAACTATCTTTGCTTTGCTTTGCTTTGCTTCGAGTCTTATGTGTGGTGACTGTTGTGTCGGTGAGCTTGATGGATTTTAATTAAATTTAGCATAGATTGATTGCATGATATTTGTTGACTGTTGATGATTTCCCCCTAGGTTTTGAAAATTGAAAATTGATCCCCATGTGAAAAATTGAAAATTGAACTCTGAGATATTTTATTGTGATTGCATAAATTATGATAAGTTTGGGGTGAAGGGATGCACACACTAGGGATTGAATCTCGGTCAAACAATTTGTGAAAAATATCCAGGTGAGGATTTGAGCCTCCAACATTGTCTTTAATTGTGTGAATCACTTTTAAGGTGCACTTTCCCGGATTTGCTTGAATCTCTTCATGGTTTGCATGCTTATGTGGTTGCATCAAATGATTTAGGAAATTTTCTTTGAAATAACTACTTGGCCTAAATTGAACCAATCCCTAATGCATGTTCCCTAGTTAGCCACATTGAGCCTGATGAGCCTATTGTTTCTTGATGACCTTAAGTTATAAGCCAAAAAAAACTGGAAAAACCATGTTAACCAAATCTTAGGATTTATGAGAGCATGGAAGCTTAGAAAGAGAAGGGTCGAAAGAAACTAAGTTCGGGGTGGCTACAAGGGTTTGATATGTTATTTTGGATTGAGAAAAAGAAAAAAAAATAAAGGTTGTAGCCAAAGGCAAAAAGAGAAAAAGAAGAAAAATGAAGAAAAAAGAATGCCAAAAGAAAGTGGCAAAATAAAAAGGTGTCAAAGGAAAAAGGCTGTAGCCACCCAAAGCGTCAAAAAGAAAAATGGAAAAAGGAATTAGAGTGAGAATAATGGTGTACAAAGCTTCATGCTCTCTTAATTCCTGGGGATGTAAAGCCTAGTACCTTTGAATATCCTACATTTAGCCAGGCCCCATTACAACCTTTAAAAGACCTTTTGATGTTGCATGCATGTTTTCGTAGGAACCATGTTTGAGATGAAAATCAAATTCATGGGAAGTGCTCTTGAAATTGAAATTGAGTGAAAGTTGATAACCTAGACAATTGAGTGAATGAGTAACCTATTAAATGCCCTTGTGAGGAAGGCAAATGTTTGAAAATGGTGATCTCCCTTTTGTGTGCACCTTGGATCCTTTGCTTAGATTGATTATTGCATGAATGATGGAATTCTCTTGGTTTAAAGTAAATGAATGTGGGGGATTACATTGATGTAAAAAGGGGAAACCATTGAAGAAAGTTGTATTGATAGAATTGCATGAAATTTGTGCGAAATTGATTGAATCCTTTAAGCTTGACAAGTTTGAGTCTTTTTGAGTTTTAGTTTGCTTGGGGACAAGCAAAGTTTAAGTTTGGGGTATTTTGATAAGCCTCTGGCTCATCTAGTTTTATAACTAGAAAAACCGTGGTTTTGTGCTAATTATATCTTGTTTTCGCCCAAATTGGATTTAATTGTCCTTAAGCAACACTTTGAGTCTCTTAAGTAGTTTCTACGATATTTTAGCTATTTTTGAGTCAAATAAAGCATTTACTGCTATCTTATAATTTCAGGTTAAAAAGGGAAGGAAAAGCAAAAGGAAGGACAATAAAACAGAAGCCATCACGTCCTGACCGTGACAGTGATCACAGTCGTGATCAGCATAATGGGAAGATCAAAAGTCATCACGGCCCAGCCATGATATCCATCACGGGCGTGATGAGAAGGACCTTGAAGAACAGATAGCATCACGGTCTGGCTGTGATGGAGGTCACGACCGTGACAGGCCAACTCCTATGGACAGAATTGATCACGGCCTGGTCGTGATGAGCATCACGGCCGTGATAGACCAAAATTTGAATACGCGCCCTTGGCAGAATGCGTCACGGCCTGGCCGTGACGGCCATCACGGCCGTGACGTGCACTTTTTAGGTCCAGAATTCTCTCATCTATAAATAGAACATCATACTTTTGCAAAAGGGGGCTTTTGGAGAGATCTACACTTGGAAGCCAAACGGCTGGAAGAGGGTTCCAACCCTAAAAAGGGATGTTTTCCTTGCTCCTGGAATGGAAGAAGATTGGAGGATTCTTCTATGAGTGTTCTTCATCTCTTCTCTCCTTCTCTTTTGTATTGTCATTTATCATGAGTAGTTAAATCCCCTTGTTGTTGGGGTTAGATGTAGTTTTTCTGAACTTGTTTGTATTTGATTTGGTTTCAATGCAAGTTTCTATTTCTTTATGAGTATTTGATTCTATGCTTAATGCTTTCCTTGGTTTGATCACCCTTGGGATGACTTGTTGCTTTAATAGACAATTGAAAGATTGATGTTAAGGCATGCTCATGAATCAAATGCCAAGTAGTTCATGAACCTAGACATAGGTCTTGGGGTGCTTGCAATCTTATAAGTCTTGACTCTTAATGCAAAATTCTCAGATTAATCCACCTAAGACATTAGGGTTTAATTTGGGGTTTTAGGCTCATTCCACCTAAGACATTAGGGTTTGGGTATTTCAAAAAGGCTTGATTGTCATAATTGAATTTGGACTTGTGTTAGTAACCATTTCATTGCAATTAAGGGAGGATTAGTGTAGTCTAACCCTGACAATCTTGACCACATTTTTGTTGCCTTCCAAGTGTTTGATTAAATATCCAAAAGACAAAAAAATATTTTACTTGCTTTATTTCTTTACTTTATGTTTTGATCTTACTTCATACCATAGTTTAGTCTAGATAGTTGTTGAGTTTGTGAATTGGTAATTGGCAACCGATCCCTGAGGATAATATCCGGTCTCACCACCGTATTACTTGAACGACTAGGTACACTTGCCTATATTTAAAAGTCGTGTCAGTGTTAAGAACGGAAAAACTATTTGTACACCCCAGTTTCGACACCTTATACGACGCCCAAGGTTTGAAGGCATGATTTTATCGGGTACCATAAAAAAATAAATAGAAAAAATATAAAAAATGTGTAAAGTAACTTTATGCGGTGTAGGTGTTTGTTTTAGATGTTCAAATAACAGTGCTCTAAGTAGTATTGGTTTCTTTCTTTCTTTTGGGTTGAATACTCTTAGTGCTCTATTTTATTTTATTTTTGTCTAAACCCAGTGTATCCCAACGCTGTCAACGAAGGACTAAGCACCGTTCGCGGGGCGTGGCTTCCGCTGTCCAAGCATTATTTTCACACTGCCAGGAATCGAACCCTGGAGCAAACCGAGTCGACCCCTAGAGTGTCTCAGGGCAGGCCTTACAACCGCTAGGTCAAGAGGCTTGGTTTCCTAGTGCTCTATTTAATACATTTTGCTTATTAAAAAAAATGAACAAACCACTTAAATAGCACTAATATACAAAGATTGATATAAAATCGTCATTGATTTCCTTGCAAACACATCATTAATTTTAGTCAAATGTAGCATTTATTTTAGTGAAACCACAATAATATAGGTTATAAAATGCTAGTTCCAGATTTAAAAAACCTCATTCGGTGTCATAATCTGGATGCGCTTTTTCTTTTTGAGACTTTAGTTCATGCAAATAGAATAGAAGACATAAGGAAGCAGGTTGGCTTTACTGTTGATAGAGAAGGTAGAGGTGGTGGTGTGACTTTACTGTGGAAGAATTCATTCAACTGTACTATCTTAAATTATTCTCTGAAATTTATTAATGTGGAAATTGATGATGCTAATCGTGGTAAATGGCGCTTGACTGGGTTCTATGGTTTTCCCCACAGTAGTAGATGCAGAGACTCCTGGAATTTACTTCGACATCTGGCTAGCCTTTCAAATCTTCCTTGGTGTGTAATATGTGACTTTAATGATTTGTTGGGCTCTGAGGAAAATAGGGGTATGCATGCACATCCAGAGTGGTGTATTCGAGGGTTTAGATCAACGATTCTGGACTTCGGTATAGTGGATATTCCTCTAGAGGGCTACCCTTTTACTTGGTGGAAGAGCAAAGGTTCTATGCATGAAGTGGAGGAGCGTTTGGATAGAGCTATGGTCACTCAGAACTGGCTATATTTGTTCTCGGAGGCAAAGCTTACTAATCTAGTGCCATCCATATATGACCATTCTCCGATTCTTCTATCTTGTATTCCTCCCCCTTGTCAACCAGTTTATCACAGGACATTCAGATTTGAGAACTCTTGGCTTCTAGAACCGGATTTGGACTCAGTAGTTATGGAGATTTGGGATCGCACCAGGGATGAAAATCTTGTTGGAAAAATTCAAGCTTGTGTTTCAGAGTTACAGCGTTGGAGCAAGAGCATTCAACCCAACTTCCAAACTGAAATTTGTAAATGTAAAACTCAGTTGGAAGAAGTTAGACAGGTTCATGGCTTTGATGATGGTTGGTTCATTGAAATGAGGGATCGTTTTGTGTCCCTCTTATTACAGGAGGAAGCTTATTGGAGTCAGCAGGCTAAGTCCAATTGGCTAAAGGAGGGTGATATGAATACTGGTTTTTTTCATGCAGCAGCTTCTACAAGGCATAAGAAGAAAAAACTAACTAAGCTTCTTGGACCTAATGATACCATGGTAGTAGACAGGGAAGGAATCAAGGATATTGCCCACACCTATTTTGTGCAACTATTCCAACCTAAGGCAAGTAATTATGCTCCAGTAATTAACGCCTTGGATTATTGCATTACTAGTACTGATAATGAGATGTTAACAGCACCACTGCACATTGAAGATATTAAGGTGGCTTTGAGTGAGATGCACCCAAGGAAATCTCCGGGTCCATATGGTCTAAATTCAGGTTTTTTGCCTATTTTTGGGATACTTAAGGGCCTACTATTTTTTATTCTTGTTGTGAATGGTTGGAGCATGGCACCTTCTATCCAACTATTAATGATGCTCAAATTGTTCTCATCCCTAAAAATGATGACCCTTCCCCTATGCAAGATTGGCGTCCCGTCTCCTTGTGTAATGTGGTATGCAAGCTTCTTTACAAAGCTCTTGCAAACAGACTTTGTTGAGTTCTTCATAAGTGTATTTCAGAGGCTCAATCCGCTTTTATTCAAGGTAGATCTATCTTCGATAATGCTCTTATTGCTTTTGAAATTATTCATTACATGAAAAAGAAGAAGAAGAAGAGTAGTGGTAGAGTGGGGGATGTGGCTTTAAAAATTGATATAAGTAAAGCTTATGACCGTCTTGATTGGGGTTATCTTAAGGAAGTTATAAGGAAAATGGCTTTGATGATAAATGAATTAGCTGGATTATGTTATGTGTGGAATCTGTAACCTATACCGTGCAGGTTAATCATGAGCAGGTTGACCCTATTTATCCAGGCAGGGGCCTTAGACAAGGGGATCCTCTCTCCCCTTATCTTTTTATCTTAGGTGCTGAGGGTCTTACTGCCTTGATAAATCAAGCAGAGAGAAGAGGTGAGCTTCATGGACCTAAAATTTGCCGTGGAGCTCCCATTATCTCTCATCTCCTTTTTGCAGATGGTTATTTTTTGTTCTTTAAGGCAAAGGAGCAAGAAGCCCAAGTCATGAAAAATATCCTCCAAACATATGAGGATGCTTCAGGTCAAATGATTAACTTCCAGAAGTCAAAAGTGTACTTTAGCAAGAATGTTTTTGCTACTTGCAAGTCCTCTATTTCCTCTATTCTGGATGTTCATATGTGTTTGGGTACTGGGAAATATTTGGGTCTCCCCTCGATGATTGGTAGGAGTAAGAAAGCTACTTTCAAGTATATCAAAGACCGTGTTTGGCAGAAAATTAACTCTTAGAGTAGTAGGTGCTTATCTAGAGCCGGTAGAGAAGTCCTCCTCAAATCAGTGCTTCAAGCTATTCCCTCCTATATGATGAGCATTTTCTTGATTCCGGATTCTCTAGGGGATGAGATCAAAAAAATGATGAATTCCTTTTGGTGGGGTTCCAATGGTGGTGGTGGTCGTGGTATAAATTGACTTTCTTGGGACAAGTTATCTACGAGTAAAATGAATGGTGGCATGGGCTTTAGGAATTTACATGCTTTTAATCTCTCTATGCTTGGCAAGCAAAGTTGGAGACTATTGACCAACCCTAACAATCTTACCTCTAGGCTCCTCGAAGCCAAATATTTTCCTAGAGGGGATTTTATGGGGGCTCATTTAGGTTATAATCCTAGCTTTACTTGGAGAAGCATATGGCATTCTAAAGCCATAGTGAAGGAAGGTTGTCGTTGGAATATTGGCAAAGGTGATAAAGTTAGCGTGTTTTTAGACCCTTGGTTACGTGATAATTCCCACCCTATCCCTACTGCCTCACTTGATTTTGATATTCATAATATTTATGTTAAGGATCTTTTTATGCCAAGAACAAAGACTTGGAACTTACCTCTTATTAGTTCCATCGTGCCTCCAATGGATAGTAATGTTGTCAGTAAAGTCCTTATTCTAGAATCTATCAAGGAAGATACCCCTGTTTGGTGACCTCACAAGCAAGGTACTTATTCGATCAAAATAGCTTACCACCTTTGCATTAATTATATGGTAGATTCATCTCATTTGAAAGTGGCAGGAGAATGGACAAGCTTTGGAATCTTAATCTTCCTCCCCGGGTCAAGACATTTATGTGGCAGATTTGTAGAGGTTGTCTCCCATCTAGGGGGAAACTTCAAACGCGTGGTGTTTTTGTCCAATCGCTTGTGTGACCTACGAGAGAGAGGTTGAAAATTATTTCCATATATTCATCACTTGTCCTAAGAGTAAATAAATTTGTCTTAACTTAGGCTTGTGGCAGGGTCTGGAGCGCAAGTTGTATGAGGTGGGGTCTTTTGATGAGATGGTGTGGTCTTCATTGGCATCCCTGGATGATAGCAAGAGGCAATTATGGTGTATGTGCCTTTGGAGCTTGTGGAAGAGTAGGAATTTAAAGTTTTGGGAGAATAGAGATGAGTCTCATGTGCAGGTTTTATCTAGAGCAATCTCTTCTCTTCAACAATGGAGGCGGGCTCGTGAGCATGCTCCAACCATGTGCAATAGTCATGCAAGTAATGTCCCTTCCAATGCTTGGATGCGTTGGCTCCCTCCCATGCAAGGCCAACTCAAGTGCAACATTGATTCTTCATTCGGCCATCAAGAAGTTATGGGAATGGGCTTCTGCATTCGAGACTCTGGTGGAAATTTCATTTTGGCTAGGACCATGAGCTACGCTCCTAAGCTGGACGTGCATGAGGGTGAGGCTTTGGGCCTCCTTTATGCACTCCATTGGTTAGCTGACTTGGGATATGATAATATTGTTTTTGAATTGGATGCCAAATATGTTGTTGATGGCTTCAACTCAGACAGATTGGATAACTCGGTTTGTGGTGCTATTATCCAAGATTGCAAAAATTTCTTTATTTCTTCCTTTTCAAACTCTTTGGTAGAGTCACTAGGAGGAAGGCTAATGTAGTTGCTCATACTCTAGCTGGAGTGGTTACATGTATGGCTAGTCCTCGTGACTTTATTGATGTTCCCCATTGTATTGCGGAGTTGATTATTAATGATATGCCATAAGTTTCGTTTGCTAAAAAAAAAGGTTATAAAATGCTAATTGTTGCAAATGCAACATTGAGTATAGACAAAGCCTCTATAAAAAAAAAGGCTCTATTTGATAATCTAGAGGATAACAGATAAGATAACTGATAGTGAATGAGCTTATAGCGGATAGGCTAACGGATTGGATTTGAAGTGTTTTATTTATTTATTTATTTATATATTAACATATTAGATTTGAAGTATTTAGTAAAACTAGTGATTGAACTAACCGATAAATGTAAAATGACATAAAAGAACATGTTTCCATTTTTTATATAAATTATAATTATATGTATATGTATATAGATATTATTTATATTATATTATTTTAAAATAACTATCAATTTTAACACTTTAATTTATTTTAAGTTATTCACCATTTTCAAAAGTTAAAATATATATTTTTACTTTTAATATTAATTTACTTTTAATTATTTTTAGTAGATAAAATGGAATAATAAAATAAATTTAATATATTGATATGCTTTTTATATAAATTTTATTTTTTATAGATTAAAATATATTTTCTATTTTTTTATATTAAATATAAATCTAAATAGAGTGTCAGTGGATTAGGGATTAAAAAAATAGAATGATTAGTATTTTATTTTATTAGCTTAGGTTAAGTGATGATTTAATTAAGATAGTAGGGATGAAAATAGAAGAAAAAATAATAACATCTGAAAAAACATTATAAAGTCAACACCTCTAAAACCAACTCCTCACTGTAAATAAAAAAAACTAAATCCTATTGGAATGTCAGGGAAGCTGACTTCCCACATGAATTAAAATAGTAATGTTATTTGTACAACTTTTGACAATTGGGATGATAACTATGATATCTAGTTAATACAGTTTTAATATGTAATTAATTATGTTCAGTAATTGATTAATTAGTTGTGACACCATCTTGTTACATCCATTAACCATCCACTGAACGATTAACCACATATAAGAACTTTATTAACCACGATTTTCAGGTGTTGAATTATATATGACCCTATGCATACAATTTTTTTTTTTTTGGAAATTTCTATGGTGGCTTAGTAGATTTAGCTGTATCAGTGCAATTGTGTTCTAACCAATAATTAAATAGAGTTTCATTTAATATAGTCATAACATTCTCTGACTGTTGAACAGAAAAAGTTACACTCTTTACAATTTAGTCTCTGAGTAGGTAAAAATGTTTTTACATTTTTAATTATAAATTTATTGATAATGATCATTTAAAAATCAATAAAATCGTTAAATCTCTAGATGTGAATGACTCAATGTTATAGTCTGCTGGCTTTGTTAGAAAATATGAAAAGCCATGCTCTTTTAGAATTGTATTGTTTAGAAAATATACTTTTTTGAATGCCTTCAAGTTTGCATCCATGCCAAGAGCCCAGGAGCAGCAAAGCCATCGGATTGTCGTCGGTGAGAGCAACACTTCCATGTCTGCACTTGCTCATGTGTCATTCAAAGTCCTCTACTGCCGCCTGACTCATACGGCCTAGCTCCCTATCCTAATGAACACCTGACCTCCATTCCAAAATCTAATGTTTGTTATTGAGAAATTGGGAATGGTATAAACATCATTCGAAATTAGAAAAGGACGAATGTTTAATCTAATTTGGATTAAAAATAGGTAAAAAAAAAAAAGGCCAAAAAGTACGGAACTCAGGTGTGGCGTTAATATCCGTTTTCTATAAAACGGGTTTGATTGACTCGATTGGAGGTTGGGGATGAAGCTGAAACGTCTTTTAAATTTAAAGATGTATAATTAAATAAGTTTCAGAAACCAACGACATTAATGGCCTATAGATGAAAAGTCAATTAAAATAATTTTAAATTTTAATTTTAATTACTCAATAATTTTAAATTATATCATACAGATGAATTGAAGTTATTTGCTGTTATAAGACATTTATTATAGTGGATGACCCAACTAAGTCCTTCCCAAGTTGATTTTTTTTTTATATTTCACACCAAATCTAGGGTTAAATGCTATTAGGGTTGAGTTAGAGTATTTGGAAGCTCATTCTATTTTTTTTAAATTAATTTTTTCAAAAGACAATATGGTTATGTCACGAAAACAGTAATATAGTAGACGACCCAACTAAGTCCTTCATAGGGCAAGATGTCCCAAAGGGAGTCTGGAACATATGTAAACATATGATCAATTAATTTTATTACAATAAAAAATATGTAAGCATATAATCAATTAATTTTATTACAATATAATATATAGGTAAAGATATACATGCAATGACCGCAAAACAATTTTACAATTCTTATCATTTTCCCAATTTTATTTAACACTCTCCTAAATTTACTACAATAAATAGTATAGTGGATGACCCAACTAAGTCTTCCATAGGTCAAGATGTGCCAAGATGATCTTTTTTTTCTTTCACTCCAAAGGTAGCTTAAAGGTTACTATGGTTGAGTTAGGGTATTTGGAAGCTTATTCTATTTTTTTTTAAATAATTTTTTTTAGAAGACGAGATGGTTATGTTACGAAAGCAGTAATATAGTGAATGACTCAACTATGTGTCTGTCTTCCGTAGGTCAAGATGTCCCAAGATTTTTTTTTTTTTCGCTCCAAAGGATGGACTAAAGGTTATTAGGGTTGAGTAGAGGTACTTGGAAGCTCATTCTTCTCATTTTTTTTAAATAATGGTTTTAGAAGCTAATATGGTTATGTCACGAAAAGAGTAGTATAGTGGATGACTCAATCAAGTCCTTTGTATGCCAAAATATCCCAATATGATTTTTGCTATTTTATTTTATTTTTCACTTCAAAGGTTGGGTTAAAAGTTATTAGGATTGACTTGGGATACTTGGAAACTCATTTTATTTAAAAATAATAATAATATTTTTTATAGAAGATAACATGGTTATGTCACGAAAGGAGTAGCATAGTGGATGACCCAACTAAGTCTTTTCTTCGCTAAGATGTCCAAAGATCATTTTTTGGAAGCTCATTCTTTTTTTTTTCCAAAAAACTTAGAAGACAATTCCTTAAAAATGTTATTTATTATTTGGATTAAAGTATTATGCATTATCAATGCAAAATGTTTTACATTGACAATCACTAATATTTTGGCATGCGTAATTTTATTTTAATAATTAATATAGAAAAATAACAATGATGCTGATTTGTTAAGATAATATTTACACTAGTATTGCATAGAAATTAAACCCTAACCAATTTTCTTTTTACAAGTCTTGTGAGTGATATTAACTAAAGATATTGTTATTTATTATTATTTAACATATTGGAAAATACTTATTTGAATTAAACAATATTGATCTTTTATTTGAAAACTAGTAACTGAACCCGTGCAATGCTCGGGAATAATTTTTGTAAAAGTGAAAATTAGTTATATAGGTGCTTTTAATATAAAAAAATATAGAAATAGTTAAATAAATTTAGATTAATACGTGGTTCATAAACGTATAACATAAAATTTGTCTTTAATCTGATCAACTAATAAGAAAATTGCAACATCAATTAATAAAAGAAAAATGTGTTAACGAAGAGATTGATACATGTATGGAAGTTAATAACTACGAACAAAGGTGAATGAATATTTGATTTTACATAAATAAATATTCATAAAATATTTGGATATCTGATAAAGAGATTTAATCCGGAAATCAAATATGAATGATTGATTTAATCTTTTAATCGAAATAAGTTCCTAATTTAAATAATCATTTTTAACTTAAAAATAAATTGTATAATAATTTATGAAATATTGTTATGATATGTTTTTACGGTTAATTATAAGTGATTTTATTGACTTTATCAAAGAATTCATTATGAAATATCTTACATTAAATCATATATATATATATATATATATATTTTGTTCAGATATTAAATCAAATCATATTCATATTTCATATATATAATATATTTGGTCATATATTTTTTAGAATATTTAAGCATACAATAGTTAATGAAATAAACTATAAACTAATAAATTAAATGAATATAAAACAAAGATAGATCTTAATTTGTTTGATGATAAAATCGAGTTAATGACCAATTAAGATTTTGATTGTTTTCATATTTTAATATATATATATATATGTGTGTGTGTGTGTGTGTGTGTGTACGAACTAACCCATCATAAGTAAAAGAGTGGTTGTTTCCTTAATTATCAATTAAGAAAAGCCTAAAACACATTTGTTCTATTCTATCAATATCTATTTTGATTTCCAATATCATAATAGATATTCAATGTTGGGTTAAATATACAATATTTCCCACATATTCAAAATTCTAAAGAAGACATATATAATAATATTTGGTCATACCTTACAAAAAAAATTTGGTCATATATTTTTTAGAATATTTAAGCATATAATAGTTAACGAAATAAATTAATTGAATATAAAATAAAGATAGATATTATTTTGTTTGATGATAAAATCGAGTTAATGACTAATTAAGATTTATAAGTTTTGAATAATGGTGTATGAATAATCGATTTGACGAAAAATAAATAATCATATATAATTAAATCATATGTAAATGTTGTGGAAAATCTGCTTTTATTTTGATTGATTGTCAATATCTATTTTGATTTCAGTAGCGCTATTGAGTACGAAAGAAATTTCGCACAGGCACGTACGAATTACTAATATGGTCACTGGTCAACAGATTTTTTAATTATATATTATTAAGCTAAAATAAAATAAAACATAAAATATAGGATATTAAGAAAACCAGAAACCAAGGATTTCACCGTCCTCTTCTGCCCAAACCTCGATTGTTCACAGTGATGAAGAAAAAGGCGCTTCAAAATTATAATTTCCAGGACCAAAATTTTCAGGAGCTCTTGACAAGGAAGGCAACAAATTCAGATGCCCAAGAATGTAATTTCCCAGTCTCGTCGCCAAAGCTTCTCCATGGCTGCCGGTGAACCAACAAAGAAGCTTGTTGCTGCCGAGACACCGACGCAACAGAAAAGCTCCAAATTTGTCCGAAATCAGGTATCGCTGGGAAGGCCCACAAGCCGGGGGGTAGAGACGACATCATCCTTGGAAGTGGCGGTGGCGGTGGCGGAGGCGTCATCTTCGGTGATGAAGTGTGTGGGGCCGAGAGGGGACTTATGGTCTGGGAGGTGGAGGAAGGGGAGTTGGAGTGGGGAATGATGACAATAGCATAACTGAATCACGGAGGAGAATAATGCACTACAAAAAAACAACTGTTTAGCGACCGACATATTCGGTCGCTAAACTTTCTAATTCAGTCGCTATTTAAGTTAGCGACCGAATTAGCGACCGATTCATGGTGGTGGCTGATAACCTGGTCGCTAAGCTTTTAGAGACCGAAATAATAATTCGGTCGCTAAATAATAAAAAACGGCTGCTACACGGTTGGTCGCATTGTTTGGGTAACCATTTTTAGCGACCGATAATCGGTTGCTAGTTCGGTCGCCAATGTTGGTTACTGTTAACCTATATTAGCAACGAATTTTCGGTCGCTAGACCACAATTTGTTAATGTTAATTAAAGTTTAGCGACCGAATTATTGGTTTCCAATTCGGTCGCTAAACTGGTGTTTATTAATTTTTATAAAATTTAATTTTTAAAATAATAAATTTTTTCTGTTTTTCTTTAAAGTTTAGCAAAATTACTAATAAAACATACCAAATTACTAATGAAATATACAATCATAAGAAATAATGAATATATATAAAAAAAATCCAAAGTGTCGTACAAGAATCATTTAAAGTCAAAAATATGAAGAAAAAAAAATTAATAGTCATGATGAGGGGGAGGTGGAGGAATCCAATCATCCTCAGCGTCCGTACCACCGACGTCTGCTATCTGATCGTCCTCTACAGTAGCAGCATCAGTGGCTGGCGGTGGAACTGGAGGAGCAACAGCAGGCGGCACAACCGTTAGAGCATCACCCTAAGCAACTGGAGTCTGGATTCTCATCTGCTCCAACACTAGCCGTATTGTCTGGACTTGATCGATGCTCGTCTGCATCAGCTGCTGCAATCTGGTTCGCCATCTGCTGGTCTCTCTCGCTCTTCTCCCGAAGCTCCGTGTTCAGTTGCGTGATGGTGTCCTGCATTTGGTTGAACTGCTCCTGAGGGACGGTATCGGCGTAGGAAGGAGCAGGCGTGCCGGATGATGAAGCGATAAACTCGCCTCCCAAGTGTCCGAGGCCATACACGTGCCCCTTCTTGTTCCTGCCCCCGACGACCTCCAAATAAATGGCATTACTGTCGAAGGAGATAGGAGAGCTAGGCCCATCACCAGTCAAGGCCTCATCTTGTGACTGTGAGACACGTGATATGGCATCGTCCTTCTTCTCGTTGAAGCCCACCTACAAAGTATAGTTGAAGAGATTTAGTTAAAATTATAATCAATATTAACAAATCATTTATAATAAATTACAAGTAAACACTAAATTGTTTTTTTTGCTTACAGCATAGTTACGGGCCTTGTCGTTGACCCATGTCCCCGACTTCAACTTCTTCGTCCTCTCCACCAACTCCATAGTAGTGGGGGCTCGCTGTTTCTGTGCTTTCTGCACAGAAAAATATAATCTTAAATTCATAAGCATAATTAAAATGAAAACTAATTAATTAAATAGTATAATAAGTCAAAAGTTTAATGTATTACCAGCTCGTCGTAGTGGGCGGCAGTTGATTTAGACCCGTCGGTCCAAGCACATGCGCCATCAGAAGCTCGATTACGCCGAGCTGTGGCCTGGATCTCCTGGAACTTCTCAGTAGCCCAGTACTGGTCCAGCTGCCTTCTGATCTCAGGATCCACCCACTTCCCCTTATTCTTACCCTTCCTCAGCTTGTTCGTTAGATTCTTCAAGACCAGTTAGCCTTTATGCTCAAATATGTCCCTGACGAGACCCTCTAAGGCTACGTCCCACCTATACTCTTTCTGCAACGTACAGTTGTTAGGAAATTCGTGTGTGTGTGTGTGTGTAAATTTAATTTAAATAACTTAATAAATTGTTACCTTAAACTCTAAAAACAATTGATCCCTATGGCCCCCTGGGATGGCCTTCCATGTAGGCCATGGACCATCAAACTTGCGTCGCAGGATCTTCGATATCGAATCAGAAGGGCCCTTGGCCGGCAAAAAGCTGCAGCAAAATTAGAGCATTCATAAAAGTTATAAATAAATTAAAAAACAAGTAAATAGAAATTAACGATACTTTATATATATTAAAAAATTAAATTAGCTTACTTGTTATCCCCCCGGGGATAAGAAGAATCCTCCTGTCGGATGGACCACGACTCTCCTGTCCCGATGATGATCATGGTCCTGTCGTAGGTGTGGATGATGAGGGTGCAGCCTGTGTCCTGACCACATGAGGCTGGGTAGGGGGTGCAAGTCCATCACCCTGAGGTGTCCCGTCCATAGAGGTGCTGGTAGGGTGGTCTCGATCTGAAGGCTGTGGGTCGACCGGCGAAGGGACTCTCGCAACACGACCTCTGCCACGACCTCCACGACGACCCCTATCTCTAGAAGAATCTGCCATCTGTGTAAAAAATGAAAAGATGATTACACAACAGTGTAAATAATACAAAAATAAATTACCTAAGTAGAATGACATTTACACAATGAATTATGACATAAGTAAATTACCTAAGTAGAATCTTCGTCACTAAATTCACCCTCACTCTCATCAATCTTACTTGATCGGAATGTGCATTCGCTAGATGCGTCCAACTCGGATTGATCCAATAACTCTCTTTCAACTTCTTCCCCATTTCCGGAAATGTCCGCCGGAGAATTAACAGTAATGTCCGACGTAATTTGCAACGGTATGTGGGGTCTTGAAAACTCATCATCTTGGTACGGAGCATCTTTTTCAGGCTGGTTGATTACATTATCAGTAATTATACTGCGAGCCTTTATCTTAATAACACCCAACCAGCCTTGATGTCCTTCAGGATATGGCGAGTAATAAACATGATCTGCCTGTTGTGAAAAAATGAATGGGTCGTACGCCTTATTATACCTTCGAGACAGCCTAACTTGAACAATACCATATTTTTTATCGATTTTTGTCCCTACGTCAAGAGTAGGATCAAACCAATCACACTTGAAGATAACTAACTTCATCACGGGGAAACCGGTATAATCGAGTTCAAGGATGTCAGTTAGAACCCCATAGAAATCATCCTCTATATTGCCATCAATGGCTCGCACACAAACACCATAGTTACACGACTGCATTCCTTCATTCCTTGTTTTTGTGTTAAATTTATATCCATTTACAATATAAGTATTCCATGATGTAACCCATCTGTTAGGCCCCCATGCCAAATTTGTCAACAATGGATTTTGAACATTTTTTTCTGGATCTAGTACCTAAAAAATCAAATATTACATTATTCTTATACATGCTATATATTTAAGGAGATAAAATGTATTGCAACAAATGAAGATGCTTAACCTACATATTTACTGAACCACGTAGCAAAGTGAGAAGTAATTTCTCGATCAACCTGATCGTTTGAAATGTCAGGTTGGAGATCCCTTGGAAAATTACCGTACATCCTACATATGGGAGATTAACAGCAGGACGATTAATAATCATAAATGTCAATTGAACTTATAAAAGACATTGTAGAAACTTACTCTAAATATGGTGTCACCTCTTCACAATTTTGAAGGATATACAGATGAGCAGCATTAATGTCACGCTGCTCCAAGAAATATCCTTTTGATTTGCCACTAAATCTGCCCGGATAGTTGAATATTGATATAGGAGGACTAGTTGAACTTCCTTCGCCCGAATCAACGTTTCTAGGCATCCTTGTCCTTCTCGTGTTAACTTCGTCCGGATAGTAATAAGAGGCAAAAGTGGAAGTCTCCTCTACTAAGTATGCTTCACAAATGGAACCCTCCACTCGTGCCTTGTTCTTGACTTTGTGTTTAAGGGAGTGCAGGAACCTATTAAAGAGTGATACATACAAATAATTACTAGTTTTAGGGAAAGCTAAACTACGATCTCGTGTTTGTGAATTTCATATGTATTAAGTAAAATAGTTGATGTTGTTTACCTCTCAAATGGATACATCCAGCGGTATTGGACTGGGCCACCAACTCGTGCTTCGTAAGGTAGATGAACTGGCAGGTGTTCCATGGAATCAAAGAAACTCGGCAGGAAGATTTGCTCCAGCTTACATAAAAAAACGGGTATCTTGACTTCCATATCCTTTAATTGATTCACATTTAGTGTTGTCGATGTAAGCTCCCTGAAAAAGTGGCTAAGCTCAACAAGTGGGTTCCAAATTTGCTTCGGTAATGCATCGAACGCAATTGGAAGCAACCGTTGCATGAACACGTGGCAATCATGACTCTTCATTCCATGTAACTTTGCTTCCTTAATGTCAACACATCAACCCAGATTGGAAGCATACCCATCTAGTAACTTTAGTTCTTTAACCCACTTACAGACGACCACTTTCTGTGTTTTGCTTAGTGTATAACTTGCCTTCAATTTGATAAGTCTGTCACGACCACCGTCCTGCAACTCAAGCTCCTTCCGGTTATAGATTTAAGATAGATCCAATTGGGCTTTATTTGTATCCTTTGTCCTCCCCTTAATGTCCATCACAGTGTCAAACACATTCAAAAACACATTCCTCTCAGTATGCATGACATCAATGTTGTGACAGAGTAGCTGCGTCCTCCAATACAACAACCTCCAAAATATACTTTGTTTTGTCCAATTATGGTGGATGCCATAATCAGGAATATGTTCTCCTTGGGATTCATGGACGAGCGGTAAGTACTGTACTATGCGCCATACATTAGGACCAGTCAAACGTGGTGGAGGCGGTGTTGTCTCCGAACAACGCTTCTTGAATGCATTCTTGTTCCGCCTATAAGGATGATCTTCTGGAAGGAATTGACGATGACAATCAAAATATAAGATCTTTCGAATGTTTTTAAGCATGAATGCCTTCGATCGCTCCATACATATTGGGCATCCAAGCTTCCCCGCGGTCATCCAACCCGACATCATCCCATAGGCGGGAAAGTCGTTGATCGTCCACATCAAAGCCGCTTTCATGATGAAATTATGCCTCAAAGACATGTCATATGTCAACACACCATCATTCCACAACATCGTCAACTCATCTATCAGCGGCTGCAAGTACACATCAATCTTACCTTTTGGATTAGACAGGACCGGAATTATGACTGTTAGGAACATAAACTCCTGCTTCATGCACATCCCCAGGGGAAGATTGTACGGAGTCAGGATAACCGGCCAACAAGAGTATGCTTTTCCAGACTGCCCAAAAGGATTAAATCCATCAGTAGATAACCCCAATCGGACATTGCGAGGGTCCTGCGAAAATGCCATATGAACCCTATCAAAATGCTTCCAAGCTTCTCCATCAGATGGATGACACAAGACATCTTGCTCCCTCACATGCTCACTATGCCACCTCATGTGAGCTGCAGTGGCCATTGAAGAGTATAATCTTGTAAGTCTTGGCACGAGCGGAAAGTACCACATCTTTTTTAGCGACCTCTTCTTCTCAATGCCCATACTAGTGGTTGTCTTATACCGATCCGCACCACAAAATCGACAACATGTTATGCTTTCCGCTGAATCATCCTTATAGTACAACATACATCCATTCGGGCAACAATCAATTTTCAAACACCCCAGACCCAAATTTTCCACAGACTTCTTAGCATGATAAAAACTAGTAGGCATCCGATTATCTTCTGGCAACGCCTTGGACACTGACCTAGTGAGGCGATTAAAATAGCCTTCTTGCATATTGTAGTCAAATTTGATACTCAGCCATTCCATGCACATCGACAACTCCATGTACTCCCGACATCCTTCCCACAATGGAGATCGTGCAACACTCAGCATATCATAGAATCTTTGAGCTTCGGGATTCGGATTCTCCTCTATGTATTAGGAACCCATTCCACCATCTTCTCCCCCATCTTCTTCTAGTACAACACCAACCGATGGTCCAGCATGATCCATTAACATCTGCTCGTATGGATTCAATTCTTCCCTCCGGTCACCACTTCCATAGTACGAACCTTCAAACACAATCGGGTTTAAATCAGGCAACGTCTCACCATGGTTACTCCACCAATAGTAATCAGGCATGAAGCCATTCTCATAAAGATCGGCTATAACTCCATCCATGCTTTTGAAAGATTGACACTTGCATCTTTTGCAAGAACACCTCAAATGATCACCGCCCAGTCGTATAAATCTCTCCTAGCTAACAACAAACTCTATAAACTCACCCACTCCAACTCTATACTCTTCCCTAAGACGTTTATTCCGATCCAACCCACGATACATCCATTTCCGATTCTCCGGAATATCCATTGCTGGCAATTAAATAGCCTGGCCAAAAAAATATTAACACTTATATATTACGGTGCATTCCAATAACTCCATCAATCTCGTTCTTATGACAAGGTATGAACCTATCCCATTCGAGAAGAAACCTTTACCACACTCAGCTAATAATAGTTATTCCCTTATTCAAATACCTTATGCTTAACAAAATTTCGACAGCATTTCCCATCGGTCTCCAAGTACACGACTCGAGCACGGTGAGCATCACCGCGATCAAGTATGCACCAGGAGAACAAAAGGAAATGCATCAGATCGAGATTTCAACAAGTATATATATAAGGCATTTGAACATGTAAATGACTATTGTACGAGTGTGAAAAAGTTTTTTCCCAACCCGTCCCACTTGGACAATTCAAGATTCAATACAATGAGCATGCATACCTTGATAAGTTACGCATGCTCATTAATATTGAATCTCAAATAGGAAACTAAGGCTTTCGTCAATTAATTATTAACTCTAACATAAAATAAAACCATTAACCTATAAATATTGCAACATTGTTGAGCTTATATAAATTACAGCGTAAATCAATACAAACTTAGATAAAATATTGTAGCAAACATCCTATTGAGCTCCGCTCTCCACTAATAAGTAGCAGTTAATTGTCAAACACATGCATAGTTTTTAAATTATCAGCATCCCGCCTTTCGGACAGGATCACATCCTATTGAGCTTCGCTCTCCACTAACAAACAACACATATTGACAAACACATGCATAAACATTAAATTATCAGCATACAATCAGACAAGATCACATCCTATTGAGCTCAGCTCTCCACTACCAAACAACACGATAATTCACATAATACATTACACTAAGTGTTCAGAGAACTTACCTGAGAGAGAAAACACAACCGAGTAAGGATAAGGGGAGGAGCCGGAGCCAACAGAGAGTAGAAGAATATGACAACAAGGACCTATCGTGCATAAATGAAATTAGTCCTTTCAAATCAAATCACTATTCTATATATACAGAATCCAGTACAACTATTTATAAGACTAGAAACACATAAATTAATATAAAATAGAATCAATAATATACGGTTACAAATTTAGAACAACTTGCAACTTGGTACGAGTGTTATCTATCAGAATCAAGTGATTCCTTTTTTTCTTAAGTAATCCCTTACTTCCCAAAATAAACGTAACATATAGAAATATCACCTCACCATGTTAGTTTAACTTTTTCCAAAGTACACCTCTATACCCATCTATCCCCCTCCATAGGAATAGTTTCCCAATCTAATGTTTTTTTGTCTATGCTTTAATTAATAAATCATTATGACCTTAAGTCACTCACTTAACATTAAATAATCATGTGCCTCTGTTAACAAACATGGGGAAAAATCACAAATAAAGATATACCTAACTAAAGCACATAATCCAAAGCACCAAGCAGTAAGCATACTCAACTTACAACAACAAAAGACACACATGGTTAACTGATCCTCCTACCTAAGTCTCTAACCAAAGAGACAAGGAAGAGCACGTTGAAAATAATAATAGCAATAATATATATAAAAACATAATCTGTGCACCAAAAAGTTGAATTACTACCGACCTTTAACATCAGTTCATGAAGTTTGAAGAAGCTGAAGCTACTCAAAATATATAAATCTATCTATCTTTTTGGCGTATTCTTAGCTTCTCGTCTCAGTACTCAGTAAAATGGATTGCACCAAATTTCCGGACAAAGTAAGTTGTTGTAAACATCAATGTACTGATGAACTTTGTTTATATATTCAAACATGACTGCAAACCCATTTTGAGTCCTAAACTCACTTATGGATAGAAGCAAAAAAATTGTTATTTATGTGTTTTGCCAAAAATCGGTTTGAGTTTTTCAACTCCTTTACTCTTACCACAGTAGCCTTAAAAATTAATCCCTTCTCATATTCGCTTAAATCAATACGAATGACACAATCAAAATCACATTAACTCTTTTGAACACCGTTTTAACATTAAAATATTTAAAAACATAAATCAATTACTACAGTCTCATTTCTAATTAAATCCTCAAGTATAAAACTCAATTTTTCAAATGTGCAAACAGCCCAAATTCACATTGACACTGACTTATGTTTATATACATTACGCCTAACTGATAAATACTGACACAACATATAAACTAGTTGTTGCAAGCATGAATGTACTGATCAAAATCCACACAACAACAATTGAGTAATTTGACACAGCAGAATATGATAGCAAGGCAGTGGAAGCAATAGAGAATTTAGGGTTTAGGGTTTAGCAAATAAAGAGAAATGGAAGCTTACGCTTTGAAGAGAAATGGAGCCACAATCAGTCACCAATGCAAAGAGTGGGGGAGAGCTGAAAACACAAACCAGAGAAGTCAGAGAAGAGGAGAAAAACGGGGAGATGGGGAGGTGGTTGTGCACGATGGGGAGAGAGAGAGGGAGATGGGGAGAGGAAGAAGGGGGTTTAACTTACCTTGGTGGTGACGTTGCGGTGGTGGCTTTGCCGACGCAAACGGTGGCCAGAGGAGGGAGGAGGGGTGGTGGCGGATATGGGGCAAAGGGAAAGAGGGAGGCCAAATGGGGAGAGGCGAATGGAAAGGGATGAGGTGCAGAGTGGTGGCGACGACGGTCAAACTGCGACAGAGAGAGGTGGGCGTGGAGGGGTTGAGGGAATAGAGAGGCTTCAGGGAACAAAGAAGAAAAACTCAAAAATAAGGAAGGAAAGAGGGCTCTACACGATTTAGGGATTTCTGCTTTAGCGACCGATATTTTCGGTCGCCAATCCGTCGCAAAAATTTAAATGTTAAACTCGGTCGCAACTTTGGTCGCTAAATGGGTTAATTTGAAATTTGAAGTCATAAATTTAGCGACCGATTTAAAATTCGGTCGCTAACACGCTCTATTTTAATTTTTTACGCGTCATTTAACGACCGATTTAATATTAGTCGCAACGATAAATAAATTTAACCGTTGCATTTAACTCGGTCGTCATTTCGATCACTAAAAAGTCATAAATTTTTTACTTTTATTTTCCTTTATTTTGCGACCGAAATAGATACCGATAACTTCGCTACGCTCTATTTCGGTCGTTATTTCGGTCGCAATATCAACTCTAATCAGTGTTTGATTTAGATCCTACAATCGGTCGCCATTTCGGTCGCAAACAACAACCAACAAATTCGGTCACTATTTTCGATCGCTAAATAACTTTTTTTTTTTTTTGTAGTGATGTAGGGAGGCTTCCATTTTTTAAATGTTCTCTTTTAATAATAAATAAATAAAACATAAAGAAGAGAATTATACAATTGCAATGCCACGTCATTCCCATTCGCAGGCAGGAGTGCGAAAATGGTTTCGCACCATTAAGCATTTGCTATCGATATCGTGCACGTTTTTTTTTCTATGCTAATAACATCTATTTTGATTTTGGATAATGACTTTATGATTTAAAATTTGAAACAATTTAAAAAATAAAATTTTGAATTTTGAAACTCTTTAAAATAAAATAGAATGAATGTGATAGGAATCTATAAAATTTGTATTGAAATTATATGAGTAATTAATGAGCAATTAAGAAAATGTCTTAAAAACATTTTAAAACTTCAAATTTTAAATTCGAAATTCGAAATAAAAATTTAAAATGAAAGAATGAGTTGGAATAGTATATGAGAAGTTATTGCACCAGAGATTGACACACGTCAAAATTTCCTCCTAATTCCTCCTAATGAACCTTCTTTTTTATATAGTATAGATAGATAGATAGATATATATATAAATTTTGTTAAATAAAAAGAATTAAACTAAAGACATTTTTTTTGTTGATAAAACTAAAGACAATTTCAAAATGTTATTTATTATTTGGATTGAAGTATCATGCATTATCGGTGCAAAATATTTTACATTACATTCACAAACATTTTGACACTTGAAATTTTATTTTAATAATTAAGATATAAAAATAACAATGATGCTGATTTGTTAAGATAATATATGCATTGACACTGTATAGAAATTAAACTCTAACCAATTTTTTTTTACAATTCTTGTGAGTGATATTAACTAAAAATAATGTTATTTATTATTTGAATTAAACAATAAGTTTAATTGTTATACAAGTGTAAATGTTTTTGACACGATTAACCAATCATAATTTGTCACATCATTAAAAATCTTTGAGTTTTATCCTAACCACCTTAAACATCATATAAAAAACTTTACGCCGACAACATATAACAATTAAACTCTTAAACAATATTGATCTTTTATTTGAAAATGTATTTTTTTAAATAAAAAGAATTAAATTACATTCAACAGGGTCGGCACTGATAAATAACCAGGCAAATCGGTTAGCAATGCATCCGCAAAGCTTTTGTTTGATTATATTCCCAATTTCCCATGTATTAATTTTTTTTTGGGACCAATTTACCGTATGTTAATTATTATTTTTTTGACATAACCATATATTAATTATTACTTTACTACACTTGTATTTTAATTAAATTAAATAAAACGTAACGCCACAAAAAAATTTTCAATGTTGCATTATGTGGGGCTCGACCACGCGTCAGTGGACTCCTCTCATTGTGAAAAAATTGTCAGCTAATGTGCCACAACAAAGTCTAATTGTATGCCATTAACGCATACTTGTATGTATTTAAATTTGAAGGCTATTAGCAGTGAGGCTCTTCATAAGCTTTTAGAGCTAGAGGCTCTTCATAAGCTTTCAGTAACAGTAAAAATACAATTAATATATATATATACAATTAATATATAATATATATTTTTGACATAATACAATATAAATATTTTAAATAATCAATAACAGTAATAAATTACATATCAATGCTTCCTTAAAAAAAATATTTCCTTTCAAACAAAAAAAATACCAGTGTAAAAAATAGCAACAAAAAAAAAACAAAAGACAAAATTCAAATAACAGATCAGGTTCTGCAACCTCTGGTGGTGGTGGCGGCCGGAACTGGCTGCTGCGGTGGCTGGCGGCCGAAACTGGGTGGTGGTTGATAGATCCGAATGAGAAATATAGATAGATGCGAGAGAGAGACAGAACGATGTCTGGGTGGTGGGCGGCCGAAAATGGGCGGTTAGCTGAAATATTCGAAGGAGCTAGAGGGACAGACACGAGAGAGTGATTCGAAAGAGAGATCTAGATCTAGAAAGAGAAAGGGCGCCTTGCGACAGTGGCTATGTCGGTGTGGCAGAGGAGGCCGGAGGAAGG
This sequence comes from Sophora flavescens, assembly GCA_030762895.1. Taxonomy (NCBI): domain Eukaryota; kingdom Viridiplantae; phylum Streptophyta; class Magnoliopsida; order Fabales; family Fabaceae; genus Sophora; species Sophora flavescens. The sequence continues at coordinate 122,417,243 of CM061065.1, forward strand.
TGCGTGGCTACGTGCACGTGGAACCTAGGTCGGACTGAGGCAGCCCTCAAATTTCGTCACCGGCGGCGATGGTAGTGAGCTTCTGGACAGAGCACAAGACCTTTATCCTGATGCCTTTGTTGGCGGCGGCAAGTGCGGTAGTGCGCTGCGGGGAGGAGGAGGAGACATCGAGTAGAGTTACCTCCAAGTGTTCGCAAACGATGACCCTGAGATGGATGATCTGGCCAAGGGAAGGGAAGGACAATACAGAGAGAAGAAGATGGAGACTTAATTATAATTAATTTTCTAATTTCTTAATTGCTACCTGTGTTTTGAAAGACAATTTGTTATTGGTTGAATATTAAATAATTATAATATTAAAAATCATGATAAAACAAAATTTTATTGAGGATTAGAATGATAAAACACAAAGTTTAATATATTTTAATAATAAATTATATAAATCCGAGCATTAAATGACACTTGATTAATCATCGTACAAAATATCAATTATATTGATGCAGTTAAATTTTTCAAGTCGGTAAAAAAAGAAAAATAAACTTCCCGAATCATCCATAAAATTATGGGAAATTATGAGGAAAAAAAGCAAAAAGTAAAAACATCCTCTTTCTTCAATTTTTTTTTAGGGTTATCGGGAAAAAAAGATTAAAATACTTCCCGAATCATCCATAAAATTATGGGGAAAAAAAGCAAAAAGTAAGACATCCTCTTTCTTCTTCCACGAAACCAAAACCATTTTTTGACATAGAAGTAACCAAACGACGGTAACTTTGCTACGACGGTAACTTTGACAGTGTTTCTCCGTGTTTTAGTTGGCACTTGAAATCAACTCTCTCTTTCTCTGTAAACCTTCCCATTCCACCGAACACCGAAGAAGACAGAGAAAGTTTCGTTCTCGGGTGACAATTCTCTTCCTCTTTTCATTTCCTTTTTTCTTTATCAGTGGATTTCATCCACAAAATTCTATTAGAATCCAATTTTGTTCTTCTTTTCAATCCGATACCCGCTTCATGTTTTTCTGGGTCTGTCTTGATTCAACTACAATTTGCTTCAAATCTAGTTAATAGGTTTTTTTCCCTTTATTTTTTAGTGCAAGCATTTCAGTTCTGTAAACCTGTGTTCAGATGAAGATGAAAAATATTAACTTTGATACAAAATAGTGTGTGTAAGCTATTGATTTTTCTTTCATTCGATCAGATCCCTCGTAGTTAATAGTTTATTGTTTTGAATTTGATATCATAGGTTTTACTAGTGATCAAGGTTTTAAACTGCGGTCGCGGTTGCGGTGTGTTTATCGCAATTACGGACAATTGCGGGGAAATGCAGTTGATGTGACCGCAATTGCAGTTGCGATTCGTACACCTCACAAACCTAAACATTGCGACCCATTTCGCGGTCGCGGACATTTATTTAAAACCTTGCTAGTGATATATAAATTATAAACTATATAGTATTGATTTTTTAATTTTTTTTTTATTGATTACTTGATTTGTGTGGTAGAATCATTTAAAAATTGAGTTCTTTTGGCTTCCTTTTTAATTGTTTTTTTTTTTCCTCTTATTGTGCTGTGTATTAGCTGAGCTGCTGAAGCATAAAAATGGGCGATGTTTTGGGTCCTGATTTGATCAGTGACCTTCCTCAAAGCATTATAGAGAGCATTTTGATTAAGCTTCCAATAAGAGATGCTGTGGGAACTAGCATTTTATCTAGTAAATGGAGGTATAAATGGGCTTCCATCACTCAACTTGTGTTTGATGAAAATTGTGTTCTTTCATTTCATGACCGAGTTGATGCTGAAAAAAGTATAGTGAAGTTTATCACCAGGCTGCTATTTCTTCACCAAGGACCCATTCATAAGTTCCGAATTACTAATTCGTACTTGCAGAACTGCCCGGAATTAGATCAGTGGATTCTTTTCCTTTCGAGGAATGATATTAAAGAATTGGTTCTTGAATTAGAAGAAGGTGAATTTTTTAGGCTACCTTCTTGCCTTTACAATTGTAAGAAATTGACTCGCTTGGAGCTTTTCCGATGCGAGTTGGATCCGCCTCTTACTTTTAAAGGGTTTATGTGTTTGAAGAGCCTCAGCCTTCATCAAGTTTTGATATCCCCTGATGCAATTGAGAGTCTTATTTCCAGTTGCCCGCTTTTGGAGACTTTATCACTGTCATATTTTGATAGCTTAGTTCTTTGTATCAGTGCTCCAAACCTCAAGTACTTGTATCTTGAAGGTGAATTCAAGGATATATGTCTTGAAGATACTCCACTTCTGGTTGAAATAACTGTTGTTTTGTATATGACTGATGACATTGCTGAGCACTTTGAGCAAAGCTCAATTTGCAATTTTGTCAAGTTTCTAGGTGGTGTACCTAATCTTGAGAAGCTTATTGGGCACATCTACTTCACAAAGGTAACATTTTGCTATTGCCTGTTTATAAAATTGGTTCATCCTCCTTGTGCTTAAGAGTTTCATGATTAATCATTTTGATTGGAAAAGGAGGGGTGTTTTGTTATTACGGCCAACCTCTGTACTTACTCCCTTTTGCATGTTCTTGAAGTATTTGAGCATAGGTAATGACCCAGGGAATCTCCCACTAATATACAACAATTTGGAGACTATTGAATTATATCAAGTAAGTTTTGAAGATATGAAAGAGATACTTGTTGTCCTTCGCTTGATTACTAGCTCTCCCAATCTAAAGGAACTTCGAATTTCAGTAAGTCCTTTCTCATTGCAAAAATAAGGATTTTCCCCCTAGTTTTTAAAAAGTGACGATGAATTCTTCTATTATTATAAATTATGCCTATAATTAAATATTTAAGATCTACTACTTCATAATTTGTGCTAATTTACTTTGGCAGGGTTCATCAAACATGTCATCTGCCATAGATACCCCAGGTTTGGATTTTTGGGAAAAAGAATGCCCTTCAGATGCTACACTTAACCAGCTTAAAATTGTGAAGTTGACAGATATGTGTGGTCTGCCACATGAGATGGCATTGATCAAATTTTTACTTGGCTGTTCACCTGTTCTTGAGATAATGAGTATCATTCCTTGTGTAACTGTTATGGAAAATCAAATGAGAATGTTGACCGAGTTGTTGAAATTTCGAAGAGCTTCTACTAAAGCAGAAGTTATTTTCGTCCGTGAGTAAAATTGTGGACTGTGGTATGACATGCATTCTTTTCTATCCTTTCCAATGTTACTTTCCTTTGGATCCAGTTAGCTTACAATTGTGTATAACCTTCTTTTAAAATACAAGTATTACCTATGTGACAACTTGTAAATTCTCAAGCAAAAGTGGAAATTTATGGATTTGGATCAGACAGATTTGTAGAATACAAGACAATAGTTCATTTTACTGACTGAAAACCCAAGTAAGCAACTGAGTTGCAGCTGCTATATATTATTTTTTTCTGCCCACGGGAAAGTTTTTCGGATATTGCTAGGTGCTAGTCTGACTAGATATGCTGCATTATGACATGTTTTACTCTCTGAAACTGACCTTGCCATTCTTGTTTAAATTCAAAATTCAGTTAGTGACTAACAGTTCATAGAACTATCTCCTCTTTAGCAGGGATGAGAAGGAAAGAAAGGGAAAAAATGAGTTGAGAGAACCTGTCTCTGCATGTTTCTAGTTTTTTAAGATAGCAAGTTGTTTAGTCTTAAATTCCTACCTATACTTTTTGATTGCTTCTTCGATGCACTATACTTGAACTGCTGGATAGATACACCTCCACAATTTACTCGCGATAACAGGTCAGCCGGATTTTTGTTTTTTTGTTATACACATTTAGAGGACTGAATCCCACCCCTACCCTTCTAATGCCATGTTCTCCCTCCTTGCTGCTGCCGCCGCCACTGCCACTATCCTAACTCCTTCACCCTCATCACTGCTGCGGCTTCTGCCACCTTCGTCTTCGATACACCATACTTAAATTGCAGGGACGACAACCGTTGGACTCTAGTCGATAGGTTACTGTCAAAATGGAGGAATGACTTAGAATGGTTCTATGGTGGTAGAGATGAGCTGGGAATCAGGTGATTTGAGTGGGTCTCTAGCACAGAAGATGAGTTGTTTGTTCTTTGTTTCCGGCATGGTGGTGGCGGGGAGAACAGATGGCAGACGAGGTGGTCCTAAGGTGCTTTATGCTGACATTAACCTGCCTAGTATGTTGCCCTAGATGATCGCAGCCATTCATTCATGTTTAAAGCAAATCTATGGTTATACCCGCACGATGTAGTCTGGAAGAAGCACTCATACTTTCGAATATGTCGTGTCCTCCCCTTTTCGCGATCTAAATTCAAAATATTAAGTTGATCTCTGGCCACATGATGAAGCAATTATGGACTAGCTTGATTTCTTGGTGCGTAAGTTAGAACCTCTGGGATCTACTTACTATCAACTTGTTGGGAGATTTCGGGCTTATTTGTTTGATTTAAAAAAAAAATCATTTGTTAATGCATTTTAAAAATATTTTAATATACTAGGGTAAGATTTTTTTTAAAAAAAATAGAATTTAAAAGGATAGTCAAATTTTGGATTATTTTGAGAAGTAACAATGAGTAGCTTCCCTGAAAAAATAGCCACCTTAGATGAGAGAGCATGACAACCAGAACATTCAAGAAGCACAAGTGTTACTCTGGAAAAATTAGTATTGTTGTTTTCTTCCTTTTCAGCATTGTTGGTCATTCTTTTTCAAAATTAAAATTGTTTTTCATAACTCTATTCAAATACTAAATACTTTTTGTATTACATAAAAGTTAAAAAATTACTTGTTTGCATAATTTTAAAATCATATACAAGGGCTCCAAAGTTATATTAGTTAACCATATTGGTTTCAGTTATACATATGACTACTATAGTCTTAATCTGACATGCCCTTCATTGCCCATTATCTGAATAAATTTCGTGAATCTTTACTCTAGCCAAGTACATGTTTTAAATGGTTGAACATTTGATAATGTTTTGTCTTGATGCCTTCCCAAGTTAACGTGCACCGAAAATATATTATTATAATATAATGCAGAAAACAGAAGTACAACATAGTTACAGGTGGAATTTTGTATATATTATTCTAATAAGTTGCGGGACTAAGACATTTCTCTCAACTATACACGCATAAGCCATCAATTAAGAATACCGAGAATTCATAGTTTTCACTAATAGGATGAATAGAAATACTAACATTTCTTCTAGCTTAAATGTTAATGCTTCTTAATTTAACTTCAATGCAATAATGGAAATTCTTCTCTCTCTTTCCTTTCTCCTTTATGCCTCTAACTTTGATGAAAAATTAAGAGACTTGCTTTCTAGGCAGAGATAGGGAAATGTTACATTTCCTTCCTATTTATAATTGCTTTCATCAAGCAATACATCTTTTCATTGAAAAGACTTCTTCTCAAGAATTACTACCATTCATTAAAATATTAAACAAATGTTATTTCATTCAAATATTAAACCATCACATATATTTGACGGTGCCATCTATGGTGCACCACCCTCTATAGTGAAGCAGCGGTGCACCACCCAGCTGTCACTCTCTTAACCAATTAAAATGCCACCTGTCTGTTCTGACTTTTCAACACAACTTATATGTCTCCTTCGGTCAAACAAATATTGTATATCTTTGTCTTCAGTTTCGTATTTCATCATGTGCAATTATAATGAATGTTTTTTTGGGTAACAAGAAACCAACACACAACTGAGATAATGCTTTTAGTCTACAAAATAAAGAGGAGATTTCAGAACAAAAGAGAGAAACAAAAAAAGAGAGCTCCTGCCCCGTTCTTCGCAGATCCGTCGCCGCGTCTCGCTGCCGTTGTGTCACGCCACACGAAGCTCCACCCACCACCGCTTCTGCTCCGTCTGTGCCTCCCTCCGCGCTTCAGCTACCTCGAAGCCGTCGTATCTCACCCTTCCGCCATCTCAAATAGCAGATCCACGCCGCCCCACTGCAGCCAAAGCCAACTTTTCTACTCTGGTTCTGGTCACCGATGCACCGCCAAGTCGTTCCGGACCTCCGACGACTACCCTTTATACCACACCTTCGACAACTTCCATTACTACATGTTACCAGACCAACACCGCTATGATAAAACCACCAGTATCAAATTTGCAACCGACAGGTACACCTAAGATGTCCCAAATCTACCCACCCGCAACGATAAAGCCAGCAATGGGTTGCGAAGGCCACATGTAAACACTAAACCATTCTAAACTGCCGCCTGCCTCCGCTATCCGCGACAGTGTCCATACGCTGGTATCCATGGCCGCCACCATGAATGAACAGTGTTCGATCAAAAAGACATCTTCTCCTTCTCAAAAAAAAAATACGAGACTAAAAAAAAACACAATTTAATTTTATATTAGTTTAACTTATTTTAACGAAAGAATACAACATATATACATGTATTTACATGACAAAATGCTATGATATACAGTGTTTGACTACAACATACTTTAGCGACACATACTAACACATGGCCGACCATACCTAGACAGCTGGGTGGTGCACCACTTTGAAGGTGGTGCACCACTGCTCCACTGTGAAGGTGGTGCACCAAAGACAGAACCATATTTGTCACACACAACGTTAATTCTTACAATTTCTTCGGAAAAATCTTCGCCCCAAGAATTGAGAAGTCTCCACCCTCCAATTGAGGATAGCATATGTGAACATTCGAGAATGTTTTGTATCTATGCCTTACCGTTGGCGTGCACTGAAAATCTGTTTAGAATATAATGCAGTGATGTACAAAACAGAAGTACATTAAGCAATGAGTGTCAAACTATCAAGTCCCAAAATACTATTAACCGTTTTGAGTACAATCTATTTTATGAACATTATTCTAACAAGTGAAGGACCTAGAAGGGCATTTCCTAGAAGAATCTTCTCCCCAAGAATTGAGAAACACACATAATTCATATCTATACGTCAGTGTCCCCAATCAGATTCTGTACAGTCAGAAACTAGCATAACTATTTTGGGGTGCTAATGTGATGCCAATGTACAGCAAACTCACTTCCACTCAAGTACTTTCTAGTAGTATTTGAAGTAACTTTCTTCCGCTCTTTACCAACTTAAACCTCTGAGTGATGAGAATTTGTTGTCCCATTTTGATGTATTGCACTCTGTCCCCATCAATCATATCTTTCCATATATTGTATTTTAAAATTATAAGAAATTTCAACTTTCGTAGCAAGATATGATTGGTAGGGACAGAATTTGATACACCAACATGGGACAGAATATCCTCATCCCTCACAGACATTCTATGTCATCTTGGTCCAGAAAGTTCCATTGCTTGAGCAAGTAATGAAGAGTCATCATTAAGATCAGAGTAGCGCCCTGAAGAAGAGAGTTCATTTCCTTTATTTCTTGCTGATTCAGCTCTTTGTGAGGCTTCCCATTTCTCTGCAAGCCCATCTCCTTCAAGCATCCTAACCACTTCAGACATCTTGGGTCTATGGCTTGGAAGGTATTGAGTACATAAAAGAGCTACTTGAACAATTTCATCTAGCTCGATCCTATCATAGTTGTTTTTCAGGTCCTTGTCAACTAACAAGTCAATTTTCTTCTCTTGATGGATTTTCTTCACCTGCATTCATAGTGATTGTGGATACATTTAGTTAAGCAAAGCAACATACAATGATTCTTAAATGCTCCCCGGACTTGCTCCATACCATTTAATGTGTACCAATTTAGCTGGCCATTAATATCACCCATTTTAACAACTTCTTTAATGTTATGTTTGTTGTGGTACATATTGAATGGTACAAAGCATTTTCTTGCCTTGGGAACAACTAAGGATTAGTTTTCTTTGTTTCGAATTTCATTTTCTGTTTTTATAATTATAAAATTATTACCATGTTTTCGTTATCTTTCTTGTTTTAAAAATTTTTGTACATGAGACACTGAAAACAACTTTTTGTTGTTTCCATTGTTTCTTATACAAACCTTTGAAAATAGGAAACAGAATAAAAACAAAATGACAATTTTGTAATTATTTTTGAAAATAGAAAACTGGAAACAAAGCAAATAAAACCTTACGCTGTGTTTGTTTTTACTTTTGAAATGCACGTTGGTGTAAAAGCAACAATTTACTACTTAGGTGTAAACGTACGTTTGAGTGCCTTCAAACGTAAAAACAAAAACACACAGAATTTCTAGACTCAAAGAAATGATAAAGAAACCAATTCTGTTTTGCTCACCCAATCAAGCATGGCTCCTTTCTGGTTTGCCGCTTTCCCAAATTCAAGAGCTCTTTGGCCAGAAATCAATTCAAGCAGAAGGATTCCAAACCCAAACACATCAGTTTTCTCAGAGGATTGGCCTGTTGAGAGATACTCAGGAGCTATGTGCCCAACTGTGCCTCTCACCGCGGTTGTCACATGTGAATCCCGGTGATCCAACAGCTTTGCCAACCCAAAATCTCCTACCACAGCCTCACAATAATCATCAAGCAAGATATTTGCAGCCTTTACATCCCTATGAATAATCTTGGGGTCACACTGCTCATGCAAATATAGTAACCCTCTTCCAGCTCCTAATGCTATCCTCTTTCTTGTACTCCAGTCCAGAGCTGGTTTGGCTGTATCAGCAAAAGTAAATAGTATGCATACTTCATAAACCAAAAAATATTGGATACATATACACTATAGTGCTATAGAGAGTAAATTATCTAGTAGTACAAAGTTGCCATTACCTTTTAGGCGGGAAGCCACACTACCATTTGACATGTAGGGATAAACCAAGAGCCTCTCTGTAGTTGTCATGCAAAATCCATATAGGCGAAGAAGATTCCGATGGACGGCTAAGCTGATCATCTCAACTTCAGTCTGGAATTGGATCTCACCTCCGATAGCATTGCCATCTTTATGCCTTTTTACTGCTATGACTGTACCATCTGGGAGATACCCTTTGTAGACATTTCCAAAACCACCTTTGCCAACCAAGTTCTTGCTGCTGAAGTTATTTGTAGCAAGCTGAAGTTCTCTGAAATGGAACTTCTTGAGGTTTCCAAGGCAAACCTGTTCACGGTGTTGTTCTGAAAAAGTTTTGGAAAACGAAGTTAGAGTTAGGAGATTAAATCATATGCCTAACAAGTTGGCCTATGCTTAAATTTATGATTCACTAACCATTAACATCAAAGAATATTTGCTTGTTATATCTTTGTCTCCACCAGAGGAGGAAGCCAAAACCCAGTATTAGTAAACAGATGCAGCTTAGGCTAGAAGCAAATGCTAAGGCAACTTTGTGGCTTTTTGGTCTACTGGAGGATTTTGAATCTTGAGAAGCATTTCAGGAAACTGTGTTAGGGTATGGAGGTAATTGCATAACAAACAAATAGATATCATGGAAACAATGATTATGAATGTTAGGACAGCTTAAAAGGAAATTGATAGTTTTCAACAGTATGAAATACTTTTGCATCAGAAAATAGTAGTACTGAACTTGAAGTCAAAATGAAATCATTGTGAGACAGATAAGCAAAACTGTAGATGCAAACATCATCAAGTACAAGAAGATGCATAAACAAATGTGGAACATATAAGAACTATGATTACCTTGAGAATTGTTCAGGGCAGAAGGGATCAGTGTTGTTCTAAAGCAGTTTTGCTCAATTCCAGTGGCACATATCTGGGGATTGCCTACAATACTTTTTCAAGAGAAGGAAGACATACAATTATCTACATAGGTAACAGAACTTAGATTTTTTTTAACTCACATGAAGAAGGGAAAAGTATATTGAAAGAGAAAAGTAAAAGTAAAAATGATAACACCTTACTTGAATGTTTTTGCATTTAATCTTGGTACAGGTCCACTCAAGTTATTATAGGAGATATCCCTAAGGAAAAATCCAAAGTAGAAAATTTCTTGATGAGAAATCAAATTGATGAGGGAGAAAAATAATAATAAAAGCCTGGAGACTTACAGAAAGGCAAGCTGGGTCATGTTAGCCAAAGAGGAAGGAATTGCTCCAGAGATACTATTATTGTTTAGCCGCCTGATTGCAATTCAAATTCCTATTATCAGATTCTTGATAGGGAATAGTTTTCATAGGACTTATATGCTTAAATTTCCTTCTAACTGGCCAATTAACATACATTTTTTCTATAAAGCCTATAATACAGGAATGTATAGCATTCTTCAACTTACAAATAATGGAGACCCTTCATGTTGGATAGAGAATCTGGAAGTTGACCAGTGAAGAAATTGTCTGAAAGATCAAGAGTTTGAAGTTTCTGGAGCCTCCCAATCTCAGAGGGGATTGGTCCTGTTATATTATTATCCTGAAGGAGCCTGCAAATTAAATGCCTAATAAGATAACCTTAAGAAAAACTTCATATCATGCTTTTCTTACAATAGCTGGGTTACTCACACAGTCTGGAGGTTTGTCAAGTTGCCTATGCTTGGTGAGAGAGTACCAGACATATTCTGGCTTGGAATCCCTCTAATAAGGAGAAGCAAAAAAGAAAAGGATGAAATTAAAAAAAAGTACAATCATAAGAAGAGCAAGAGAGAAAATTAAATATTTCTTGGTATAGTTTAATGTGTTCCTTTTTGACTTACAAGGCAACCACAAAATGATCAGGAGAACAAGTGACCATAGCCCAGCTGCAGGGATCCACAGCATTATCATCCCAGTTATTTAAGACAGAATGAGGATCCAGCAGAGAATTCCTAATAGCCATCAGAGCTTGAACTGCATGTAGAACAAGGATATGTCAGCATTTCATTTATTATGAACAGTGAGTGGCCTTATATCATTGTGCTCTCAGAAATATGGGAAGTTCTCATAGTTACCTTCATAGTTGACACCTTTTGGAGAAAGCAATCCAGCTACTGAAGTCCACAAGAAGAACAAAGCTAAACAAAAG